>JAQGDG010000561.1:0-111922 GCA_029844215.1 Przewalskia tangutica | reverse complement strand
GCTTCATCTTGGCCATTGGTTGGCCTATAAATACCCTCTAACTTGAAGGTTTTCTTCGTCACAAATCCATTCTCCAAGTCTTGAAAATCATTCCCACTCTCTTGTTGTGTTTTCGTCAACACTCCCCACTCTTGGAAGGCCTTGGCAGAAACACCTCTCCCACTAGCCTAGTAGCTCTGGCGAAACCCACCCTTGGTAGAAAGTTGTCTTCCAAGTATAGTCATTATTCAAAATACCACAACCCAAATCCGCCATAGTATTTTAGTAGAAGTAGTGTAGAACTTCTAAGGGTTTCTTGGAGCTATCGGATGTACAAATTAGGAGCTAAACCTTGCTCGGAGCGCGTTTATACTTGGATAATTTTGGGCTTATCGAGGTAAATACTTTGTCCTTCTATTGTAATTGGATATTACGTTTAAGAATAGTATAGACTTGAGTATAAGATATAGAAGAATATTAAAGAATAGAATTGTTGTTATCAGCAGTAGAAGGGTATAAATGAAGAATAATTGGCTGTACTTACATGAATTTGTTTTTCTGATGAACTTGAGTAGCTTGGCGGGTGGGAAGTCTGCCCGATTTTCAAGTAGGATAGAGAACCTACCTTAGGCATTTCTGAGTAGTCTAGAGCGTTGATAGGCGTGTCGACTATTATAGGTTGATTCTGCTGTGCGACATATTAGACTTGGCGGTGGTTTCGTGAGAAGGTATGTGATTCTTCCTATACTCTTGAGCATGATATTTTAAATATATATAAAATGCGGTAGGCGTGCGTGTGTTAAGCGAATAATAATTACGGCAATGTCTTTTGACTTAAGCACGAATAGTAATTACGACAATGTCTTTTGACTTAAGCTGAATAATAAAGATCTCGAAGCATTTCAAAGAATCTTGAATCATTTTTAACGAAGAGAAATATTTGGTTTTTAAACAAAAGCAAGAGTTATACTAGCTTTATGGGAAGTTAGGTATAACGACTTGAGAAAGATAAAAGGAATTTACTTATTTGTTTATAAAAACCTTGTATTGATTCTGTAAAGGTGTAATAAGATTGTTTGATAAATAGACATATTATGATGCTACGTGTGTTAGTGTCTTGTGATGTTGTGAAAGGGGTCATTCTTGTTGTGCTTACGTTGCTAAGCGGTAATCGGTTGTACTATTATTATATCACCTACCCCATGACTTGTTATCACAGGGCTTGCCGCGCCGATGCGGTCTATCACGGCTATCACGATCTATGTGACTATCGCGGGCTACGGAGTTCGAGTTGATCATTAGGGTGTTTTATCCGATGAGGATGCCTATGCGATGCAGTGTGACTATGCGGTCTGTCGGACTATGCGGACTGCGAGAGTCGAGGAGAATGCAGGGTTAGCTACCGTCACGAGAATACCTCATGCGGGTGTGTGACTATGCGGTGCAGAAGTCGGGACTACACGCGCATAATGATACTATGGGCGATTAGCGCTTGCGATCATTAGCGGCCTAGGAAAGACCGATTACATTATATCTATTTTGCTCTTGTTTATGTTGTGGCACTATATGCGATTAAAGCTGATTTGTATTTGCAAATGGTTTTAAATACTTTGATTTACTTGATGCTTTCTGATTTCACATGTAATACATTGTCTTGACCTCGCCGAGGCTGCGTTACATCTGCGGTAAAGCAAGCCAGTGCTAGATCCAGCATCCTTAGGATCTTTTGCTTCGGTGTCGGGAGCTCGTGCTTCTAGGAGGCTCGGCGTTTGGGTATGATCTCTGTTGTTGTATATAGTTTTGTACATTCGGGGTATGGCGGGGCCACTGTCGCCGTAGTTGTTATCTTCTTAAGTGCATGTAGTCTATTGTATAGTTGGGATGTAGCTTGCAAAACTATGTTTATATATATATGCGAAAGCGACATTTTCTCATAAAGCGTGTCTCATTTACAAGCTGTTTCATGTCTTGTTTTATATTCGGATTACTCGATGTATGACTACTTGGGTGCGGGTAAGGCACGATCCACGAACCGGGCAGATCGTGACATCAAGTCTCTTATCTTTTAAGATCAAGTCTCTTAACTTAAAATCAATAAATCATTAACTTTTATCTCTCTTAAGCCGTTATACCTAACTTCGTAAAGCTAGTATAACTCTTAAGTTTTTAAAACCAAGTATTACTCTTAACAAAAGGTTTCTTAACTCTTTGAATTACTTAGTGCTTATTATTAGGGCTTAAGTCAAAGACATTGCCATAAAACTACGTTCGATTAACAGCGTCGTCTAGTACTATATATATTCTTTTAAAATATCATGCTCGAGAGGATAGGAAGAATCACGTACCTCGCGACGATTTATCGACTATTAGCAAATAGCTCCAAATCTTTGTAATCCTGCTAGCCTTTTCCACCGCCGGTAGAATACGCTACTCGCGATCGACCTATAACGGTATACAAATCTATCGATGTCTAGACTACTCGGTAGAATAAATCTAGATCTGATTCTACGGAAAAATTGGGCGACTTCCCTGCCGTTAAACTACAAGTCAGCTAAATCTGATCCTATGTAAATCTGATTCAATATTACTTTAATATTCTTGGATGTGATTTGATTCGAGTCTTATCAGTAATATCCTTACAATGCAGTTTAATTCTCTTATGAATCTTATATTCATTTCTATACTTATTATACCCGTATTTCCAAAGTATATGCGTGAGGCGTCGTCTGAAAAGTTTAACCTTAGTTAGACACTTTGGGCGAAATATTGTACCTGACGCTCGAAAAAGTCGTTTTCAAAAGCGTTTTCCAAACTTGCGAAGGAAAATTAGGCTATGTCATTTGTTATTTTTGCGAATTTTAGAGATGAAATATTTTGGACCAACGGAGGTGACACTTATCACCCTCGATGGAGCAACAACATGGGCAAAGGTGGGGCGATTTCTTGGCCTTTCTTTAGTCGAAGGTTAGGTAGGATATTTTTGTGTAGTAGATGGATAAGGACCTTGGGTGAATCCACTACCTGACACTATGCCAGCATCTTGGCCATTGGTTGGCCTATAAATATCCCACAGAAGGTTTTCTTCGTCCACAAATCATTTCTCCAGTCTTGAAAAACTTCCCTCACTTTTGAGAGAAGCTCGTCCAACCACCATCCTCCCCTCTTGGAAGCCTGGCAGAAACACCACTCTCCCATACAGCCTAGTGGCTTGGTAAGTACCCCCTTGGTAGAAAGTTGTCTTCAGTATAGTTCTTATTCAAAATACCACAGCCCAATCCACTTTTAGTATTTGAGTAGAAGTTGTTAGAAACTTCTAAGGGGTTCTTGGAGCTATCGGGCGTGCGATTAGGAGCTAAACCTTGCTCGGGATCGACATTAAACTTGGATAATTTTGGGCTTGCTCGAGGTAAATACTCTTGTCCTTCTATTGTAATTGGAAATTACATCGTAGTAATATAGAAATGAATATAAGATACATAGAAGGATATTAAAGAAGAGAATTGAATTGATATCACATTAGAAGAATATTAAAGAAGAAAAATTACTTACATGGGGTGAATTCTGATGAACTTGTGTAGTTGGCGGGTAGGGAAGTCTTGCCCAATTTTCCGTAGAATAAAGGAATCTGTATATAGAATTATTTTCTGAGTAGTCTAGGCGTTGATAGACTTGTATGACCATTATAGGGTGAAATCTGCGAGTGCAGTATTCTACTCGAAGAAGTGAAAAAGGCTAAGCGGGATTACGATTACTTTGGAGCTATTTGCTAATAGTCGATAATCGTCGCGAAGTATGTGATTCTTCTATCCTCTTGAGCATGATATTTTAAAGAATATATATATATAATGCGGTGAGGCGTACATGTGTTAAGCGAGCGTGGTTCTCGGCAATGTCTTTGACTTAAGCACGAATAATAAGAATCTTGAAGTATTTCAAAAGAATTAAGAATCGTTTTGAAAAGAGTAATGCTTGGTTTTGAAAGCTTAAGAGTTATACTAGGCTTTATGGGAAGTTAGGTATAACGACTTAAGAAGATAAAAAGAATGGTTTATTGATTGTAGAAGATAAGAGACTTGACTTAATTGAATTAATATGAATTTTGTCAAAAGAGTAAAACCTCATTTCGTGAGAAATGAGTACTTGAATTTTAAAAGGAATATGTTTCTTGATTTGGGAATCGAATAAGTATCGAACAAACCATTGCGGCGCTAAGAAAGGAAATGTATTGAATAATTAAGTATTATTAAAACCCGTAGAAACCATCTGCATAGAAGCTAAGATGAGACAAAATGATATTACATTTCTAGATCATGGCTGCTTTAATAAGATTGTTATAAACAAGAACAACTCTCACACATAAGACATACATTACTCGATTTTTAAAAGAAAGTCGTTATTTGATTAAGACTATGAATTATGAAATCTTTGAAACTAAAAGACTTGAGTATACGAAATTAGGCAAAGCTGGAACTTTCGGAAAAGAATGTTGTTACTTGATTTTAAAAATATGAACATATTTGGTACTACGGATAATAGTATCGAGTTGTTTTACGTAAAAGAGTCTTTTGAAAGGATAAATGTATGTAGTACTTTGGGGTTAAAACCGGATTTGTTGTAATAAAATAAATGTGTGAGTATGATTAAACTTGCCTGCTTGTGGTGATTAGCCTTTGTTGTGCAAGTGTTGTATTTACGTACTCTGCGTCTCGTTGGAGGGCTATCGATTGATTGATGGACATCTGACACGATGGGTGGCCGAGTATGCTTCAGCTGTCGATCCTTTTGGACATCTTGACCACGATGGGTGGCGGGTATGCTTCCATTAGGAGAGTTATCTTGTTATCGACTTGGACATGCGACGATGGGTGGCGCGGTATGCTTCCATTCGATGGTTATCTTGTTATTTCCTTTTGGACATCTGACACGATGGGTGGCCGGGTATTCTTCCGTTAGGAGAGTTATCTTGATATCGGCTTGGACATCGCGACACGATGGGTGGCGAGTATCTTCAATTCGATGGTTATCTTGTTATTTCCTTTTGGACATCTGACACGATGAGTGGCCCGGGTATGCTTCCATTAGGAGAGTTATCTTGTTATCGGCTTGGACATCTTGACACGATGGGTGGCGTGGTATCTTCCATTCGATGGTTATCTTGTTATTTCCTTTTGTACATGCGACACGATGGGTGGCCCGGGTATCTTCCATTAGGATGGTTCTATGGCGTACTTATCACGAGTAAGATGTCGTGGCATGCGGCCGTTGTGCGGGTTATATTTGAGTGATAACTTTGAGGGCGTGAGTCCCTGACTTGACATGACTGCTTTTATATTGTGAACTGTAGTTTTGTTATCATAAATGTCTCCTGTTTTGTTAAAGACTAATATGATTTCATTTACAGTATTTTCAGTTTCACATACTTGGTACATTATCTTGACCTCCTTGAGAGCTGCGTTCATCTGCATGGTAGAAGTGCGTCGATCGTCGATCCGACTAGGATCACAAATTAGCGTATTGGGAAGCTCCGTTTCTCCGGAGGCTTATCTTTTGGTATGTTACCCTGAGTTTGTGGGTTCTTGTACATTCAGGGGTATGGCGGGGCCCTGTCCCGCCATAGTTGTCATTACATTCTTAGAGTTACGCAATCTTGTGTGGCGGGGTTTGTAAAGATTAAAGCTATTTCAAACTTTGTATTTATATATATCTGCGACTTTCTCTCGAGAAAATGTGTTTCATTTCTGATTGCTTAAATATCTTGTTTTTATGTTCTGATTACTCGATGTATGACTACTTGGGTGCGGGTAAGGCACGATCCGAGCCAGGCAGTCGTGACAAAAGTGGTATCGAGCGATTAATCCTCGGAAAGTGTCTACGAACCGTGTCTAGTAAGTCTTGATTATCGGTGTGTTGTGCGCCATCCATGTCGAGGCTGCGGGACATTTAGGATTAGTTTCCATTCTTCTCATTACGAGATCGTGCCTTAGAAGTTGTGTTATAAGTTGGACCCCTACGGCGTATTGCGTTCTTACGATTATGCCTCGCGAGCAACCCGGGCGGATGGGCAAGAAGCCGAGGAGGCTGCTAGTAGGATCTGAGAGTGCGAAGCGCGAGCAGTCTTTACGAGATAGTGCTTGACGGCGAGTTTTGCAGCGCCGCTTGGCCAGTTGAGTTTAGAGCGCGGCGATGGCTGCTGAGACCACGATACGAGCCTCGGTCCGCGGCTGGAAGCGGAGGAGATGGGTTACAAAGAGATGGCCCGATTCTTGGCGGGATCATGGCGAACATGAAGATAGAATTTGGGCCTTGGCGGTTCCGATAGCACCGTGGATTACCGAGATCGGATAGTTTGAGGCTACGGGACTTTACGAGTTGTAGCGCGAGAATTCTGGTGAGGCACGAGGATGATCGCGAGTTCGTCAAGCGATTCTGTGGATCATGAGTGATCGAGGCCGGAGGCCAGTCGATGGTCTTGGGTTCGCGTCAGCTGCGTGATCTTTGATCGGCCCGGTTTGATTCGTGGGAGCTGTCCCGAGAGTATGCACTTCGGTTGTATGGAGCGAGTTCTGAGGCATTTCTTGCACATTTCTTGCCTCACGAGCGAGGAGGGCTCGGGCGATAGATTTTTGGTGTTGGCGAGCGGGCGTCTTGTTCGGGAGTCTGATGTGAGTTCGACTCATTGGCTCGGTATGTCCCGCGTTAGTAGCGATATGGATGACGAGTGCACGCTTCATCGCGAACTCGGCGACTACTTGGCGAGCTTGTTGGGTGTAGCTCTTGTAGGAGCATGGACATTGCCGTATCTGAGCTTATCTGCTTTGGATGTGAGGCGGAAGGTCAGCGGAATGGCCAGATCAGAAGAAGGCCGAGGACAACGGGTCTTTTGGCGACTTCGAGGCGGACCGCCTCGTGATGAACTAGTTATGTACCTCCGCCCGATCTGAGTGGTCTCGCAATCTTGAGCATCAGTATTGGGGAGCGGTCGGGGCTCGAGGTTCAATTTCGGAGAAGCGGTGTTAGCTTGGTGAAGCCACCTACCTCGTTGTGGCCGATGTGGTAGACTCCGTTTTGGGAAGTGTCGTGCTAGTTGGAGTTTGTTTTACATGCGGCCAGCGGGGCCATTCGCGTGTCCGGCCAGGAGAGTAGCAGTGGAAGCGGCCTGGTGCGGGATCATGGTGGTTCATCACCCTGCAGGTTATGCGCCTGCGAGGGGGTATGATTAGAGTAAAGCGGTAGATCTGGTATATCCTTAACCCTACAGAGTTTTGTATGCTTGTTATGATAATCTTATTGTGTGCTATATGCGGATAAGCGTTGTGATAATTGTGGGTTAGAAAACATGGTTAGTTGAAAGGGATAAGTATGGGACGGGAAGGTATGAACCTTAGAATATTGCATGTTGAGACCTTAGATGTAAGGTCGTCTCAGTAAGATTTTGCAAATGATCCTTGTCGGAGTGCTCTATATGCCTAGGGTGTATTAGCATGATAAGTCCTTGGGTAGTGTGAGATGGAAGTGGTAGCTTTCATGGCGTGAATTAGTAAGATTGTTCGTGTCGGGGAACAAGTGTTGGCGAGATAAGCGGGTGGGTTGAGTCACGATCGCGGGTCAACCAGCGGCTTTGTATTGTGGTAGGTCGATTACGGGTGGTTCCGCCGGGTGGTAGGGTCACGAGGGTGCTAGGCCCAGTATAGATGACCGTCGTATGAGTGCGTGGATATGTTCGACGAGAATCGGATCGTGGAGGCGGGAATGGCCTTAAAGAAGATCGAGGCTAGTAAGATGACCAAGTTTGGAGGTAGTGACTCGAGAAATTTTGGGAGGCTGAAGTAATGGTGAAGTATGATGCATTATACTAGAAGGAGTTCAAGTGTTAGAAGAGTCTGACGAGTAAGGAAAGAATTGAACATGTGCTAAGGAAATGAAAGCGATCGTTTGTTTTGAAGTGAAGATCTGAAGGAGTATCCTTTAGACACAGGTGGAAGCTTTGCGATGTAGGAATGATTTCTCGTGAACATGGGTTAAGTATTTTCGCGTATGTTATTTTGTGGCGGGCGTGACATTGTGACTTGTTTCCGTTAAGAAGAACTTTATCGTTATCAGTCTTGAGAAGGAGCATTGGGGCGAATGTTTCTAAGGAGGAGAATGTTATACCGTATTTCAGTATATGCGTGAGGGCGTGCGTCAAAAGTTTAGCCTTAGTTAGACACTTTGGACGAAATATTGTACCTGACACTTTCGAAAGAGTCGTTTTCAAAGCGTTTTCCAAACTTGCGAAGGAAAATTAGGCTATGTCGTTTATTATTTTGCAGATTTTAGAGATGAAATATTTTGGACCAACGGGAGGTGGCACTTGTCACCCTCAATGGACGACAACATGGGAAAAAGGTGGGACGATTTCTTGGCCTTTCTTTAGTCAAGGTTAGGTAGGATATTTTTGTGTAGTAGATGGATAAGGACACTTGGGTGAATCCACACCCTACACTTGCCTAGAACTTGGATTCATCTTGGTCATTGGTTGGCCTATAAATACCCCCCTAACTTGAAGGTTTTCTTCATCCACAAATCATTTCTCCAAGTCTTGAAAAACTTCCCTCCCTTTTGAGAGAAGCTCTCGTCCCAACCACCATCCTCCCCTCTTGGACCACTAGTGAAACACCCTCTCCCATACAGCCTAGTGGCTTGTAAGTACCCCCGGTGAAAGTTGTCTTCAGTATAGTTACTATTCCAAAATACCCTAGCCCCAAATCCCTTTTAGTATTTGAGTAGAAGTTGTTAGAAACTTCTAAGGGGTTCTTGTAGCTATCGGAGCGTGCAATTAGGAGCTAAACCTTGCTCAGGATCGACATTAAACTTGGATAATTTTGGGCTTATCGAGGTAAATACTATTGTCCTTCTATTGTAATTGGAAATTACATACTGTAGTAGTATAGAAATGAATATAAGATACATATAAGGATATTAAAGAATAGAATTGAATTGATATCACATCAGAAGAATATTAAAGAAGAAAGTGGTATGTACTTACATGGAATTTGTATTCTGATGAACTTGTGTAGTTGGCGGGTAGGGAAGTCTTTTGATTTTAGTAGAATAAAGGAATGCGTATCTAGAATTATTTTACTGAGTATTCTAGGCGTTGATAGACTTGTATGACCATTATAGGGTGAAATCTGCGAGTGGCGTTGTTATACCGTATTTCGAGTATATGCGTGAGGCGTCGTATACAATTTGAGCCTTAAAGTTGGCTAGTTTGAAATTTGTACACAACACGAAAGTCGTTTTTCGGCGAAAGCGTTTCCACGACTTTCGAAGGAAAATTCGGCTATGTCATTAATAATTTTTGCGGATTTTTCAGAGAGGCGAAACATTTTGGACCAGCGGGAGGGTGACATGTGTCACCCTCACATTGGAAGAGGTTAGGCGGCAATTGGCTAAGTCTTGCACGTTTTTGGTGTGAAATTTTGGTCAAGGGTTAGGTAGGATATTTTGTGTAGATGGATAAGGTAGCACGTGGCTAAATCTTGGCCTTACACTTGCTATGCACTTGTCTTCATCTTGGCCATTGGTTGGCCTTCACTTGACCTATAAATACCATAAGTGATGAACTTTCTTCGTCAAAAATTGAGCAATCTTTCTAAGTCTCAAACCCTCCCTCTCCCTCTTGTGATCTCGTCCACCACACCTCCCCTCTTGAAGGCCTTGGCGAAACCACCCCTCCCTTGTGAGGCTTGGCGTGGGTACATACCACCCTAGTTGTCTCGTATAAATACCCCTTGTTGTGGTATAGAAATACTCTCTAGTATTGTTGTTATGTCGAATACCTTGGCCCAAATACCTTGTAGTATTCCCAAAGTTACACTTGTACAAAAGCCAGAAAATACTATTATACTTCCTCGATCCAAAACGAAACCCTAAGTAAATCTTCACCGTAGTTGAAGTTATAAGTAGAAGTTGGTTAGAACTTCTAAGGGTTGGTTGGAGGCGGTCGGAGCGCGCGGAGTAGGAGCTAAACCTTGCTCGGGATCGGCATTTAAACTTCGGATAATTTTGGGCTTATCGAGGTAAACACTCTTGACCTTATTGTAATTGGAAATTACATGTTGTAGAATATATAGTTGAAGTATACTATATATAGAACATTATAATTGTGCGGCAATGTCTTTTGACTTAAGCTGAATAATACTTACGGCAATGTCTTGCGACTTAAGCTGAATTTAAAGAAGAAGCGAGCGTAATTACATGGGGTGTATTACGATGAACTTGTGTAGCATTCTTGTGTAATAGAATTTGTACGTCAGGTTAGGCGTGTTAACCCCAGTTGGCTTGGTAGCGGCCTCGATAGAGAGGAGATTTCTGTTTGCTTGGGGAGAGTCTTTAGAATTTTACGTAGAATATTCTATGTTGGGATCTAAAAAGATATTAATAGGCGCTTTGTGGCCTCTATAGGTTGTAGTACTACGTGTGGGTGATCTGCAGTGAGAGTGTGAGCGGTTTAAGAGGTACTTGGGCGTTTTGCTATTAGTCGATGCTCGTCGCGAGGTATGTGAACCTCTTCTATATGTTCTAGCATGATATGTGTATAACTATGTAGTACGGTAGGCGTCACATGTGTTAAATGTATTTGATTGCCTTTAAACATAAAGTGTTATAACAACTACATGTAAATGAGAAATGCTTTGTGATTTTTAAAAGATAAGCGATTTGACTTATAGCTTGAGCTTGATGTAAAAGAACGAAGTATTCTAAGAGATTAAGAAACCTTTTTGGAAGAAGTGTATACTTGGTTTGAAAACATAAAAGTTATACGACTTTATGAAAAGTTAGGTGTAACGCCTTAAGAGAGATAAAAGAATGGTTTAATGGTTTAGAAGTTAAGAGACTTGACTTAATATGGATGTTTGTGTGAAACCTCATTCGTGAGTAATGAGAACTTGGTTTTGGAAGGAATAATGTTTCTTGATTTGGAAATCGAATGTGTATCGACAAACCAACTGCGGCGTTAATAAAGAAATGTATTGAATAATTAAGTATTATTAAAACCAGTAGAAACCTCCATCTGCATAGAAGCTAAGATGAGACAAAATGATATTACATTTTCTAGATCATGGCTGCTTAATAAGATTGATTATGAACAAGAATAACTGCTACTTTACTATGACATATGTTACTCAATTGTTTTAAAAGAGATTAAGACATTGAACTATGAAACTTTTAAAAAGAGACTTGCGTAATTAAAATTAGGCAAACTGGAACCTTAGGGAAAAGAAAGGCATTGTGTTGTCTTAAAATGGTTTAAAGCATAAGGTGTTATAACAGCTTTATGGGAAGTTGGTTATAATGACCTTATGAAAACAAAAGAAAGGTTTTATCATTGGTTTTAACGTGGTAACTTGACTTTAAAAAAAAAAAAGTATGGAAGTTGTTTTGGTTTACTTAAAGGATGTAAGTCACTCTATTTTATACTACGGTGTCGGGTGACTTCTATACAAAGAATGAATCTCTTAAAAAGGAATTTACTTGGCGTAGTACATTAGGGTTAAAACCGGACCTTGGCGTAAAAATGAAAGTACTTTGAGTTGTGGTGAAACACCTATGCTTGTTGTTGTGAAACTTGCCTATGCTTGTTGTTGTGAAACTTGCCTATCTTGTTGTGATAGCCTTTGTTGTGCAAGAATTGTGTTTCTATACTCTGGCGTCTCGATGGAGGATCGGTTGACTTGTTGAGAACTTACTTGGGCGTGGCCGGCGGTGGCGGATAAATTCCGCAGATGCGTTCTGTTGATAGTGTTACTTTTGTTAAATCACTTTGGACATCTTGACCGCGATCGTGGCGCTGCGGGTATGCTTCCACGATTACCGCTTGTTTCTTATTGTTTCCCTTTGGACATCGACGGCGATCGTGGCGCTGCGGGTATCTTCCATTTGGAATCTTTGTCTTATTGTTTCCGCTTTGGACATCGCGACACGATCGTAGCGCGCGGGTATCTTCCATTTGGAATCTTTGTCTTATTGTTTCCCTTTGGACCTCTTGACCACGATCGTGGCGCTGCGGGTATCTTCCATTTGGAATGTTGTCTTATTTGTTCCCTTTGGACATCTTGACACGATCGTGGCGCTGCGGGTATGCTCCATTTGGATTGCTATCTTGTTGTTATCATATCATAGACTGCCGGCAGTGAGGAAGGTACTCCACGGGCAGGATTGATGTTGTAGGCGTGAGACCCTGAATTGATATAACTGTTATGTGTATGTACTGTAGTTTGGTTATCATACACATCTCTGCTTTTATAGACTATTATGATTTGATTCTGATATTTCTGATTTCACATACTTAGTACTGTTATGCGACCTCGCTTGGGGCTGCGTTCATCTGCGGTAGGAGTCATCGGTTTGTCGATCCGCGTTTAGGATCTCATTTGGCATTTTGGGAAGCTCCGTTCCTTGGAGGCTTATCTGTTGGTATGTTACCACAGTGCAGCAGGTTCTTGTACATTCGAGTATGGCGGGGCCACTGTCCGTCATAGTTGTTATATAAATTCTTAAGTGCAGCTTGTGTGGCGAGGTTTGTAAAAAGGATAAGCTGTTCGGGTATTTATGTATATATATGATGAAGGCAAGCTGTTTTGGTTGCTTTGTTTATTTATTTTGTCTCTAAATTCATGTTCATGTTTTTATTTCCGTGATTTTCTCGATGTTGTATCACTAGGGTGCGGGGTAAGGCACGATCACGGGCAGGGTTGGAGTCGTGACAAAAGTGGTATCGAGCGATTAGTCCTCGGAAAGTGTCTCTGAACCGTGTCTAGTAGAGTCTTGATTATCGGTGTGTTGTGCACCACGTCTATGTCGGAGGCTATAGGACATTTAGGATTGGTTTCCATTCTTCTCATTACGAGATCGTGCCTTAGAAATTGTGTGATGAGTTGAACCCCTGCAGCGTATTCCTTTCCTTTACGATTATGCCTCGCGCAAGCAGCCGGGCCCGAAGGCAAAGCGGCGAAGGAAGATACGAGTAAACGTGGCGGTCTCTACGAGACCACGATACGAGCCTCGATCCTACAGTGAGGCGGATGAGATAGGTTACAAGAGATGGCGATTAATGGCGAGGTTGTGGCGAACTTGAGAGATAAAATGGGCCAGCGGATTCGATCCGATAGCACCGTAATTCACCCCGGCGAGCGATTTGAGATTACGGGATTTTACGAGTGTAACGCTTGAGTTTTATGGGTGAGGCACGAGGATGATCCGCGAGTTCATCCGGCGATTCTGTGAATCGTGAGTGATCGAGCATCGGAGACCAGTCGGTGGTCTAGGTTCGCATCGGTGCGTGATCTGCGATCGGTGGTTTGGTCGTGGGAGGCTGTCGGGAGAGCATGCACTTCCGGCTTTATGGGGCGAGTTCTCGGAGGCCTTTCTTGCATATTTCTTGCCTCGCGGATGAGGAGGGCTCGGGTAAACAGATTTTTGGGGTTGCGGCCGAGCAGGCGTGCGGTTGGGAGTCTGATGTGAGTTCGACTCGTTGGCGTCGTCCCGCATTAGTAGCTAGTATGGAGGATCGAGTGCGCGATATATTCTGGGCTCGATGATTACCTAGCGAGAGTTGTTGGTGTAGCTCTTGTAGGGCATGGACATTGCCGCATGCGAGCTTATGCACTTGGAGGTGAGGCGGAGAAATCGGCGGAATAACGAGTCGTGAGAAGAGGCGAGCAGCGAGTCGCTGGTGACTTCGAGCGGACCGCCTCAGCGGCGAACTAGTTATGCGCCTCGCCCGATCTGAGTGGTCTCGCAATCTTGAGCACCCAGTATTCGGGAGCGGTCGGGGCTCGAGGTTGATTTTCGAGAAGCGAGGTGTTAGCGGTGAAGCCACCCTACCTCGTTGTGACCGTGGTAGACTCGCGGTGGGAGTGTCGTGCTAGTCAGGGAGTTTGTTTTACATGCGGCCAGGCCATTTAGGAGAAATTGTCCGAGCCGAGTGTGGCTGGTAGGATAGCCTGAGACTACGGGATCGATTGCGGGTTCTTCACCTCCCATAGTCGAGGCGGGATGTTCATATGCCGGCGGGCCACGGTAAGTCGCGGTGGAAGTTCGATTTTAGCGGTCCTCTGAATCGCCTATTTTTAGGTATATCCTTAACCTACAGAGTTTTGTATGTATTGATGATGTGATGATGTGTTTAGTGTTATGTTCGGATAGCGTTATGCTAAAGCGTGATGTAGAACACAGTTGTGAGAAGGGTAAGCTTGAGGGTGAAAATGATGAACCTTAGAATATTACAGTTGAGACCTTAGATGTAAGGCCGTCTTGAGTGCAGTTTTGCAAGTGATCCTTGTCAGTGCATTTTATGCCTAGAGCGTTTTGTGTGATAAAATCACAGGTAGTGTGTAATGGAAGTGGTAGCTTTCATGGCTGTATAAATAGATTGTTCGGATCGGGAGCAGGCGTGATGCGTAAGTGGGTCGGGTTGGGGCCATGTTGAGGGCGACCGCGGCATTTCAAAGTGGGGTCGGCTCTGGGTGGTCGCGGTGGTAGGGTCACGAGGCGCTAGGCCGTGATTAGATAACCATCGTATGAGTTCGTGGATATGTTCGACGAGCGGATCGTGAAGGCAGTGAAGCTAGTAAGATGACCAAGTTTGGAGGTTGTGACTCCAAGTATTGGGAAGCTGGCGATGGCGAAGTGTGATGCGTATACTAGAAGAGTTCAAGTGTCAGAAGAGGCCGCGGCGAGTAAGGAAGGAAGAGAGCGTGTGATATTTCGTGGCGGTGTGGCGTTGGCAGCTTGTTAGAAGAACCGTTATACATTAGAGAAGGAACATTCGGGACGAATGTTTCTAAGGAGGAGAATGTTATACCGTATTTCCGGTATATGCGTGAGGCGTGCGTATACAATTTGAGCCTTAAAGTTGGCTAGTTTCGAAATTTGTACACAACGCGAAAAGTCGTTTTTCGGCGAAGCGTTTCCACAATTTCGAAGGGAAAATTAGGCTATGTCATTAATAATTTTTGCGGATTTTTAGAGAGGCGAAACATTTTGGACCAGCGGAGGGTGACATGTGTCACCCTCGCATTGGAAGAGGTTGAATGACAATTGGCTAAGTCTTGCGTTTTTGGTGTGAAATTTTGGTCAAGGGTTAGGTAGGATATTTTTGTGTAGATGGATAAGGTAGTACGTGGCTAAATCTTGGCCTTACAGCTATGCACTTGTCTTCATCTTGGCCATTGGTTGGCCTTCACTTGACCTATAAATACCATACAAGTGATGAACTTTCTTCGTCAAAAATTGAGCAATCTTTCTAAGTCTCAAACCCTCACTCTCCCTCTTGTGATCTCGTCCACCACACCTCCCCTCTTGAAGGCCCTTGCTGAAACCACCCCTCACTTGTAGAGGCTTGGCAGTGGAGTGCATACCACCAGCCTAGTTGTCTCGTATAAATACCCACTTGTTGTGGTATAGAAATACTCTCTAGTATTGTTGTTATGTCCAAATACCTTGGCCCAAATACCTTGTAGTATTCCCAAAGTTACCAACTTGTACAAAAGCCAGAAAATACTATTATACTTCCTCGATCCAAAAACGAAACCTAAGTAAATCTTCACCCGTAGTTGAAGTTATAAGTAGAAGTTAGTTAGAACTTCTAAGGGTTGGTTGGAGGCGGAGTCGGAGCGCCGCGGAGTAGGAGCTAAACCTTGCTCGGGATCGACGTTTAAACTCGGATAATTTTGGGCTTATCGAGGTAAACACTCTTGACCTTATTGTAATTGGAAATTACATGTTGTAGGAATATATAGTTGAAGTATACTATATATAGAACTGAACATTATAATTGTGCGGCAATGTCTTTTGACTTAAGCTGAATAATACTTACGGCAATGTCTTGCGACTTAAGCTGAATTTAAAGAAAGCCCAGCGTAATTACATAGGGCGTATTCTGATGACTTGTGTAGCATTCTTGTGTAATAAATTTGTACGTCAGGTTAGGCGTGTTAACCCACTGGTTGGCTTGGTAGCGGCCTCGATAGAGAGGAGATTTCTGCTGCTGGGAGGAGAGTCTTCGAGGAATTTACGTAGAATATTCTCGTCGGGATCTAAAGATATTAATAGGCGCTTTGTGGCCTCTATAGGTTGTAGTACTACGTGTGGAGTGATCTGCTTGGCGAGTGTAGCGACGGTTTAGAAGTACTTGGGCGTTTTGCTATTAGTCGATACGTCGCGAGGTATGTGAACCTCTTATATATGTTCTAGCATGATATGTGTATAACTATGTAATGCGGTGAGCGTCATGTGTTAAATGTATTTGATTGCCTTTAAACATAAAGTGTTATAACAACTACATGTAAATGAGAAATGCTTTGTGATTTTTAAAAGATAAGCGATTTGACTTATATGAGCTTGATGTAAAAGAACTGAAGTATTCTAAGAGATTAAGAAACCTTTTTGGAAGAAGTGTATACTTGGTTTGAAAACATAAAAGTTATACCAACTTTATGAAAAGTTAGGTGTAGCGCCTTAAGAAGATAAAAAGAATGGTTTAATGGTTTAGAAGTTAAGAGACTTGACTTAATATGGATGTTTGTGTGAAACCTCGTTCGTGAGTAATGAGAACTTGGTTTTGGAAGGAATAATGTTTCTTGATTTGGAAATCGAATGTGTATCGACAAACCAACTGCAGCGTTAATAAAGAAATGTATTGAATAATTAAGTATTATTAAAACCGGTAGAAACCTCAATCTGCGTAGAAGCTAAGATGAGACAAAATGATATTACATTTTCTAGATCATGGTGCTTAATAAGATTGATTATGAACAAGAATAACTACTACTTTATGGCGTATGTTACTCAATTGTTTTAAAAGAGATTAAGACATTGAACTATGAAACTTTTAAAAAGATACTGGCGTAATTAAAATTAGGCAAACTGGAACCTTAGGGAAAAGAAAGGCATTGTGTTGTCTTAAAATGGTTTAAAGCATAAGGTGTTATAACAACTTTATGGGAAGTTGGTTATAATGACCTTATGAAAACAAAAGAAAGGTTTTATCATTGGTTTTAACGTGGTAACTTGACTTTAAAAAAAAAAAAAAGTATGGAAGTTGTTTTGGTTTACTTAAAGGATGTAAGTCACTCTATTTTATACTACGGGTATCGGGTGACTTTTATACAAAGAATGAATCTCTTAAAAGGAATTTAGTAGCGTAGTACATTAGGGTTAAAACCGGACCTTGGCGTAAAATGAAAGTACTTTGAGTTGTGGTGAAACACGCTATGCTTGTTGTTGTGAAACTTGCCTATGCTTGTTGTTGTGAAACTTGCCTATGCTTGTTGTGATAGCCTTTGTTGTGCAAGAATTGTGTTTCTATACTCTGGCGTCTCGATGGAGGATCGGTTGACTTGTTGAGAACTTACTTGGGCGTGGCCAAGCGGTGGCGGATAAATTCCGCAGATGCGTTCCTATTGATAGTGTTACTTTTGTTAAATCACTTTGGACATCTTGACACGATCGTGGCGCTGCGGGTATCTTCCACTTTGATTCTGCCTTGTTGCTTATTGTTTCCGCTTTGGACATCTTGACACGCGTCGTGCGCGCGGGTATCTTCCATTTGGAATCTTTGTCTTATTGTTTCCACTTTGGACATCACGACACGATCGTGGCGCGCGGGTATCTTCCATTTGGAATCTTTGTCTTATTGTTTCCCTTTGGACATCTTGACACGATCGTAGCGCGCGGGTATCTTCCATTTGGAATGTTGTCTTATTGTTTCCGCTTTGGACCTCTCAGCGCGATCGTGGCCTGCGGGTATCTTCCATTTGGAATGTTGTCTTATTTGTTCCCTTTGGACATGCGACACGATCGTAGCGCGCGGGTATGCTCCATTTAGATTGCTATCTTGTTGTTATCATATCATAGACTGCCGGCAGTGAGGAAGGTACTCCACGGGCAGGATTGATGTTGTGGGCGTGAGACCCTGAATTGATATAACTGTTATGTGTATGTACTGTAGTTTGGTTATCATATTTGTCTCCTGCTTTTATAGACTATTATGATTTGATTCTGATATTTCTGATTTCACATACTTGGTACTGTTATCTTGACCTCCTTGAAGTGCGTTAATCTGCGCGGTAGGAGTCATCGTATTTGTCGATCCGCGTTTAGGATCTCATTTGACATTTTGGGAAGCTCAGTTCCTTGGAGCTTATCTGTTGGTATGTTACCACAGTGCATGGGTTCTTGTACATTCGGGGTATGGCGGGGCCTGTCCGTCATAGTTGTTGTATAAATTCTTAAGTGCAGCTTGTGTGGCGGGGTTTGTAAAAAGGATAAGCTGTTGGGTATTTATGTATATATATGATGAAGGCAAGCTGTTTTGGTTGCTGTTTATTTATTTTGTCTCTAAATTCATGTTCATGTTTTTATTTATTGATTTTCTCGATGTTGTATCACTAGGGTGCAGGGTAAGGCACGATCACGAACGAGGTTCGGTCGTGACAAGCGTATTACTCGAAGAAGTGAAAAGGCTAGCGAGATTCTGATGCTTTGGAGCTATTTGCTAATAGTCGATAATCGTCGCGGTATGTGATTCTTCTATCCTCTTGAGCATGATATTTTAAAGAATATATATATATAGTCGGTAGGCGTCGTGTGTTAGCGAGCGTAGTTCTACGGATATCTTTGACTTAAGCTGAATAATAAGAATCTTGAAGTATTTCAAAAGAATTAAGAATCGTTTTGAAAAGAGTAATACTTGGTTTTGAAAGCTTAAGAGTTATACTAGCTTTATGGGAAGTTAGGTATAACTACTTAAGAGAGATAAAAAGAATGGTTTATTGATTGTAGAAGATAAGAGACTTGACTTAATTGAATTAATATGAATTTTGTCAAAAAGAGTAAAACCTCGTTTCGTGAGAAATGAGTACTTGAATTTTAAAAAGGAATATGTTTCTTGATTTGGGAATCGAGAATAAGTATCGAACAAACCAACTGGAAGCGCTAAGAAAGGAAATGTATTGAATAATTAAGTATTATTAAAACCGGTAGAAACCTCAATCTGCGTAGAAGCTAAGATGAGACAAAATGATATTACATTTCTAGATCATGTTTGCTTTAATAAGATTGTTATAAACAAGAACAACTACTCACGCGTAAGGCATACATTACTCGATTGTTTAAAAGAAGTCGTTATTTGATTAAGACTATGAATTATGAAATCTTTCGAAACTAAAAGACTTGAGTATCTAAAATTAGGCAAACTGGAACTTTCGGAAAAGAATGTTGTTACTTGATTTTAAAATATGAACATATTTGGTACTACGGATAATAGTATCGAGTTGTTTTTACGTAAAAGAGGTCTTTTGAAAGGATAAATGTATGTAGTACTTTGGGGTTAAAACCGGATTTGTTGTAATAAAATAAATGCGTGAGTATGATTAAACTTGCCTATGCTTGTGGTGATTAGCCTTTGTTGTGCAAGTGTTGTATTTACGTACTCTGGCGTCTCGTTGGAGGCGGCTATCGATTGATTGATGGACATGCGACACGATGGGTGGCCGAGTATGCTTCCATTGTCGATCCTTTTGGACATCTTGACACGATGGGTGGCGGGTATGCTTCCATTAGGAGAGTTATCTTGTTATCGGCTTGGATATCTTGACGATGGGTGGCCGAGTATGCTTCCATTACGATGGTTATCTTGTTATTTTCTTTTGGACATCTTGACACGATGGGTGGCCGGGTATGCTTCCATTAGGAGAGTTATCTTGTTATCGGCTTGGACGTCGGCACGATGGGTGACCGAGTATGCTTCCATTCGATGGTTATCTTGTTATTTCCTTTTGGACATCTTGACCACGATGGGTGGCTACGGGTATGCTTCCATTAGGAGAGTTATCTTGTTATCGGCTTGGACATGCGACACGATGGGTGGCCCGAGTATCTTCCGTTCGATGGTTATCTTGTTATTTCCTTTTGGACATCTTGACCGTTGGGTGGCCACGGGTATGCTTCCATTAGGATGGTTCCATGGCCATGCTTTTATCGAGGTAAGATGTCGGGGCATGCGGCCGTTGTGCGGGTTATATTTGAGTGATGACTTTGAGGGCGTGAGTCCCTGACTTGACTGCTTTTATATTGTGAACTGTAGTTTTGTTATCATCATGTCTCTGTTTTGTTATAGACTACTATGATTTCATTTCTGATATTTTGATTTCACATACTTGGTACTGTTGTCTTGACCTCGCTTGAGGCTGCGTTCATGCAGCGGTAGAATGCGTCGATCGTCGATCCGACACAGGATCACAAATCGGCGTATTGGGAAGCTCGTTTCTCGGAGGCTTATCTTTTGGTATGTTACCACGAGTCTGCAGGTTCTTGTACATTCGAGGGGTATGGCGGGGCCACTGTCCGCCATAGTTGTCGTTACATTCTTAAGTGCAGTAATGCTTGTGTGGCGGGGTTTGTAAAATTGATTAATCTGTTCAAACTTTGTATTTATATATATGCGAGCGACTTTCTCTCGAGAAAATGTGTTTCATTTCTGATTTGCTTCATGTCTTGTTTTTATGTTCCGATTACTCGATGTATGACTACTTGGGTGCGGGTAAGGCACGATCCACGAACCCGCAGCGGGTCGTGACAATACTACTCTGATATGTAATTTCCAATTACAATATAAGGACAAAGTATTTACCTCGATAAGCCCAAAATTATCAAGATTTAATGTCGATCTGAGCAGCGTTTAGCTCACCTCGGTGCTCGACCGCTCCAAACAACCCTTAGAAGTTCTCGCAACTTCTTCTTAATACTTGACCAAGCTGTGAAGATTTTACTTTTGGTTTCGTTTTGTGACTGAAGGGAAGTATAATAGTATTTCTGGGCTTAGTATAGGTGTAACCTTGGAATACTACAAGGTATTGGGCCAAGGTATTTTGGAATAGTAACAATACTTGGAGAATACTTTTCTACCAAGGAAGTACTTCAGAAAAACAACTTTAGGAAGGGGGTAGTTTTGGCCAAGGCTGCAAAGGGGAGGTTTCGGCTAGCATAACTAGGAAGGGGAGAGGTGCTCTCGGCAAATCTCGAGAGAGGGATTTTAAGACTTAGAAATGTCTAAGTGTGGATGAATAAGTTCATCGACTAAGGGGTGTTTATAGGCCAACCAATGGCCAAGATCGAGACAAGTGGGGCAAGTGGAGGTGTAGATTAGGACATGTGTGTGTGGGTCCCACGGTCATCTACCACGCAAAATATCCTACCAACTCCTTGACAAAAAATAAAGGCAAAAGCGTGCCAATGGAAGACCATTTCGTCCACCACAGGGTGACAAGTGTCGCCCTCGTTAGTCAAAATATTTCATCTCTCGGAAAAATCCATAAAAATTATTAATGACATAGTAGTATTTTCCCCCGCATGAAGTTTGGAAAGCGTTTAGTCGGAAAGCGATTCTTTTAGTGTGTTGTGCACAAAATTTTAGTCCATACCTAACTTAAGGCTTAAACTTTTATCGTCGCCCTCACGTACATACTCTGGAAATCACGGGGTATAACATTCTCCACTCGCCGAAACATTCGTCGAATGTTCCTACAGAATCTCAAAACAAACATGTGCGATAGTCTTTACTACTATACTTACGAAAACAATCATCTGTGCACAGCCATAACAGTATGATTACTAAACTTGAGTCCACGAGGAATCAACACATCACTACAAGCTCCTTTGAGGTCTAAAATATACCCCGGCGCCCACTTTACAAAAGAAATGATCACCTCTATGCTCGTAACACATGCTCGTTTCTTCCCTTACTCGTCGTACCCTTCTCGTACATTCGAACTCTTTCTCATAGCTTATCACATTTACGATTACTTCTTTTCCAAAATCTGCAGGTTACTACCTCGACTTGATCATCGTTAGCGGGAACACTCTGGATGGATCTCGATACTTTTCGAACATAACAACATGAAAGACCGGACATACTGCTTCCTAAGTCGGACGGCAAATGCTAACATATAGGCAACCTGGACTATTCTTCACATGATCTAAAAAGGCCCAAAGTAACTCGGGCTAAGTTTCCTCTGTTTTCCAAAACTCGACGCACTTTTAGGGTGGTACCTTGAAGACCTACCGTCGACTGAACTCCAAGCGTCGTCGTAGATTATCCATACGACTTCGGTGACTCGAGCTGCCAATAACCTCTTACGGACAAGCTTACGCTATCCACGTCCTATGAAACAAGTATGAACCAACTATCTGAACCTTGCCAACATCGAACCAATCGGCCGTGACTTACACTTCCGCCCTCTGGCGTCGTAAGGCGATATCAGAATCGATATGGTAGCTTATTATAATACACACTCGACCAAAAGGCGAATAATCCTTACGGCTACCTGCGAAATCAAAAACAGCCCGAGGTGAATGCGTCTTGAGACTACTGAGTTCTAACCCTGGTAAAACTTCGAGAAAAGAAATAAGCCGTACCAGGCTCATTGCACTGTCATAAGGTGAAAGTAGGCACCTCGTGCAGCCTTACAACCTTCGATATAAAATCTCGCATAACCGCCCGCGAGTAGCGGTCTTTCTTGAAAGACAAGATGGTGACCTCATCGGCCCGACTCTGGTCGAGCATCCACGAACTCGTCTGTTGGTTAACTAAACTTGGGCCTAACACCTCGTGACCTATCCGCGGGACCACCCCAAGCTGACCCCACCATACGGGCGCGGGTTGACCATGTCGGTCAACCCGACCAGTTATCGCGCCAAACACTTGCTCCCGATCGGAACAATCCACAATCAAGTCACGAAAACCTAGTAGTGTTCTTAGCTCGACTACCCTCTTTCATTTCATACTACGGGACTAATCACCTGAGACATATTTCACGTGTACTATGCACTCCGATAAAGGTTAACATAACAAAAATCTTTTACTCAAGATGGCCTCGCCTCTAAGGTCTCCACGTATAAAACTCTAAGGCTCACACTTTCCCTAACCCCAATATTACCCTTTTAACTAACCATGATTTCTAATCATAATTAACACTTAAGTTATCTGAACATAACACTTAAGATATACTCTCTGGTAGCTACATCCTTAGTTAGTAACAAGGTCGTCTCTTTGCAATCTATACTTTCTGCTACTGGTCGTGGAACTGAAGGTTCAAGTATCATGGTGTAACAACCAATTTTAAGCAGAGTCAGCAGGATTCTAGCGAACCCTGCTTGAAAAAAAAGTGTTAGAAAATAAATAAAAGAGCTAAATGTTTAAAATGTGCTAAAATGTTAAAGAATGCTAAAAATGCAAAAGGGTGCTAGAGTGCTAGCAATGCTAAAGGGTTCGCGGAGTCGCCACCTAATTATTTTGGGTGAATTAGGACACCTAAATGTTAACTAGTTTAAAGTAAACATTAACTCCATTTAATGGTCTGCTAAACTTTAATGAGATTCTGGCTAAGGGTTCTTTATTATCCTAAAGGGAAGGGGTTAGGCACCCTAAAGGATCCGCTAACTTGCGGTTGTGCGTTCAAACCTAGGGTTAATTATTTATTGCTAAGAATGCATGTTTGAAAGATATTTAATAGAAAGTATTTTTGGCAAAAAGATTAATAAAATTAGTGCTATAAAACGCATGTAAAATTTAAAGCATGTCCTATATTATTTATAAAATAGGTGATGCAAAGTGAATTTATTGACTAAATGTATATATATTTGGCTACCTTAATTAGTATCCCATATGCTTAAGGGATTCCTTAGTATACATAAAATAAGATTTCTATATAGATTTTGTAGCAAATGGGTTAAGAGTTTTGAAAATAATGTCCTATCTACATGATTAGTTATGCAAGTTAAGATTAAATGACAAAATAATGTTTAGACTACATGAATGATTATGCGCCTAAATGGTTTAGTTATAACTTAAGTTAAAATGATTTACTTAGAGAGGGGGGTAAATTTCTAATGTTAAACTCCTTACTAAGGGCGACCCAAACTCGAACTATTCTAAATACATTAATGTTAGAGTGAATGTTAGGCAAATAATTACAACAAATGGATGAAGAAGGATATAAATAAAGGGATGACTCGAAGAATGGCGATATCCTTCCACATGATTTGGGATTTCCTATGCGAGAGGAAATGCTGCGTAGATATGGGTATTAATTTGCCACGATGAGTCGTGTGAAGTGAGACTCTTTGTTGCTCCGGTGCGTTTCATGTAAGAATAAAGAAAGATAAAGATTAGTATATGTCCAAACTTATCAAATAATGCAAGTAAATAAAAGCATTCATGTGAATTTAAACCTATATATATAATTTGACTATAACAATCCAAAATAAAGTAGCGGAACAAGCAAAGAAGATCTAGAGATTGTTCGATTAAATATTGGGCCTCGGATGCAAATAACACGCGAGAAGATGTGAAGCGGGCCCAAGGCGAATGAAAATTTTAAATTCAAAGGAAGAAACAAATCAGTCGATATACTTGCGGACGATAATCAAATATTCACATGTATGCGTACGAGCCCGCATTTAATGCAACACTTTAAGAAGACACATGGAGATTGGCTTGGTTGTATTAACTTTTCAACAGAAGAACATTCGTGCAAAACAAGGATATGATACACTCAGAGATGTACAAAAGCATATAGCTTTGACGTATACCTCAGCGATAAGTAAAACCAAATCAAACATTTATAACAATCTAAACTAGGGACAGTGGGCAAACAAGTTCAGAGATCGATATACAAATATTTAGATCACTTAAACTAGTAAGTCAACACCATGGCCTGGTTTACTAATGAAAAATAGTTGACAAAATGGCAGGTAGCACATAAACTCACGAACACTTTTATCACTTATCTAAGTATGCATTTAACTAGGTTATGTAGATTATCAAATGATATGATGGCATGGTTCATACGAGCGGGTCAAGGCATATGAAGGCATTGAGTAAGTTCTGCAGTTTGAAGGAAACATGTTCATAAAGAATACCAACTAAGGATTGGAGCATAATGGGCATGTATCACAACCTGACCAAATAAGATAAGAATAACATAACCTAACTGAACATATATGATGATATACATAACTAATTTGCCAATAATTCTTACGAATACCTTATCTTAAAAGCGACTCGTGTACCGAGGAACGGATCGATGGGCTGAATATGAGCAATAAGAAATGAACTAAACTTGGAAAATTAACTCAAACTTCACAACAAACATAAAACATCGCAATAGACTCAAAAGAACTGCATGCGAGCACATGACTTGTTAAATGAACCATTTTACGGTCTCAACCGAGGATTATTATTATTATGAATCGGGACTCGTATATAGATACATATATATATAGGAAAACATAACCAAGCGATCTTTCCACAAATTAAATAATGTACCAGTGGTTGGAACAAAGCATAGCTAACAAAATATAATCTCTGATGGACTCGTTGATGATCGAATCGATTAGTTCTTTGGTGCAGGAAGAGATTTCATGTTTATCTCGAATTCTAATTTAAAACATATGAGAGATCCTTTGCAACATGAGAGTATCTGCTTTTAACGGTGGGGTCATCGATCTTTAGAATGCAATTTAGATGAGAGGTAAGTCTAGTCACGTAAGGTGTTTTACGTTAACCTTTTACATCTTAATTTTAGTAAGGAACTCGATAAAATAAACACTCGAACCATTTAGAAAGCAGTTTAGATGAATGACCAAGTTATCACGTAGTCGCGCGTTCTACATAACTCTTCTTTAACCAAAATCCATGATCTCTGCTCAAGACCGATGACTCATTTGGTTTAACAAAGATATCACGATACACACGATCAAACCAACATTGATATGAGCAGCGTAAACATTTAATAGCTAATCTAATTGATTGAAACAACGATTTATGGACATATAAATATATATCTGATTATATCGAGCGTATTAAGCCGAAATTAAAGGAAATGGATTACCTTCTAGGCGTGACAGAAGCGTATCAGTCGTCGGTCGCTCGGATTTTGGTTTTGCAATGTGAATAAAAGGGCGAGATTTAATTGTTGGTTTCTTTGCTGGAACTAAGAAAGGGATTCAAACCTCCTGTTCTTATGAAAACTAAAGGTCTGGGTGCTGTGTTACCCTGTGTTCTTCGAATAAACTCTACTGTGCTCTGCCGTCTCTGTTCTTCACTGTGCTCGACTCATGTGTGAATCTCCTACTGAGCTCCGTCGTCTTCTGACTGAGCTCTTCCCCTGTGCTTGACCGATGCTATGAGTCTCCTCCCTTTTTCTGCTCTACTCTCTGTCCGTCTTAACATATGCCTATTGCATGTGCTTATATAGCCATGGTTTGGGTTTCCCATTAGGTAAGGTTTAAGTGTTGATTTGGTGCGATTTTAGGACGATTTGGCTGCTTATTTTGGATTGATCTGTTACTGATTTTGTGTGATTCGAACGGGTTTTGATTTGAAGGGATTTGGTTAGTTATGGTAAGAAATCGTTGGCTGGGTGTGTGTGGGTAAGGAAAGGAAAGTCACCGGATTTTCATTCGCGGCTAAAGGCTGGAGGTTTGTTTTTTAGGGTTGCTGGTTTTTGAGAGGGTTTTGTGTGAGGACGATGGAGGATGGGCGAAGGCTGAGGGATATGTGGGCTTGAGGGAAAATAAAAGGGTAGAGGAAGCTGAATTTGGCGGTGTGAGTTTGGGCGATGGATATCTTTGAAATTGCGGGTATTAAGTGGGAGTGAAATTTGGGTAGTTAAATTAGGGTATTAGTTTTAGGTTAGTGTTATAATTATTAGTGGTAAGTTATTTTAATTAGGGGGTAGAGTTTTAATGTTGTGTTTTAATTCTAGGTGTATTAACTAATGATAAATTAAATTATTTAAATTGTGATTAAATTATTTAGGTGTTTTATTAATCTAAGTTTAAATGCGGGCGTGCTATTTAATTAATGCTTAATATTTTAGAATGCGGCGCTATCATTTAAAATCTTATTATTGTGCATTATTGCGAAGTTAAATTAAAATTGAATAGAGTCTAGATTAAATTATTTAAATGCTAACTGCAAGTACGATATTTAAGAATTGTTTAAAGCTTTTATAAATGCGACGCTATAAAATGCATGTATTAGATTAAAATTGATTTTAAATTACAAATGATTATGAAATTCTCTTGCGTATTAATAAATGCGGCTATGCTACTTGACACGATGTCACTGCTAAATTAATTATTTTATGTATTTATTATTGATTAAGAATTATGACAGGGCTTAAAATTAATAAATATGGGCGCGAGACTCTAAGTGCGTAAGACGCGGTGCCATTAAATTATTTATTTATTTATGTCTGTATTAATGTTTTATCGCTGCATTTTATTATTTTAAAATTATTAAAATTATTGTTGAAAATTAGTGTAATTTTATAGTTAATGACTGGACGGGAGGGTCAAAATTGGGTGTCAACAGTTGTCCCTCTTTGTATGGAGATGATGGAAGAATCTTCGGACAAAGCGTTGACTCATGTAATTTTGTCTCGATCCTCGAGTTAAAAATGTTGGGCAATTAGGCGAGGGTGGCGCAAAAATCAAAATTGTCGATGTCGAGTTATGGCGACCTGGGCTACCGTGGTCAAAATACCAGCGGGCTAATGCGGACTCAAAATTGTCGAGTGTCGAGTTATGGCGACCTTTGGGCTTATCCAAAACACGAAGGTGGGCTACAGCGGACTCAAAATTTGTCGGTGTCGAGTTATGGCGACCTTTGGGTTGAATGTAAAGAATAAAAAATAAAATAAGCGGGCTTGAACAGGGTGTACGCTATGATCTTTGGGTTTTATGGTGATGTGGAGCAGAGTGGGCGGCGGCAGGGCTTACGCCATTCGTTGGGAAGGTTGGCTGACAAATTGCCGGTTATTGTAAGAGAAAATCCACGTTGTGCTCCTGCTCCTGCATGCTAAGACTTAAGCAAACGGTTAGTGCATAACTGTTAAGGCAAAACAATGTAAGAAAGTGAATTTGTGCTGTGGTTGTATAAAATGAAATGATGTGATGATACGCTGTCTTGTATAAACGAGATGCAGATGTTCGTTGTTGTATGGACGAGATGCAGATGTTAAATGCGTTGTATGGGCGAATGCAGATGTTAAATCGTTGTATGGGCGAAGATGCGAGATGTTAAATCGTTGTATGGGCGAATCACGAGATGTTAAATGCGTTGTATGGGCGAGATGCAGATGTTAGTCGTTGTATGGGCGAATGCAGATGTTAAATCGTTGTATGGGCGAATGCGGATGTTAAATCGTTGTATGGGCGAATGAGATGTTAAATCGTTGTATGGGCGAAACGCAGATGTTACGTCGTTGTATGGGCGAAGGCGCGAGATGTTAAATCGTTGTATGGGCGAGGCAGATGTTGTCGTTGTATGGGCGAAGCGATGCTCGTCGTTGTATGGGCGAATGCAGATGCTCGTCGTTGTATGGGCGAGATGCGAGATGTTACGTCGTTGTATGGGCGAGATCAGATGTTAAATCGTTGTATGGGCGAGATGCGAGATGTTAAATCGTTGTATGGGCGAGATGCGAGATGTTGTCGTTGTATGGGCGAATCACGAGATGTTCGTCGTTGTATGGGCGAGATGCGAGATGTTAAATCGTTGTATGGGCGAATCACGGATGTTAAATCGTTGTATGGGCGAGATCAGATGTTCGTCGTTTTATGGGCGAAATGCGAGATGTTAAATGCGTTTTATGGGCGAAATGCGGATGTTGCGTCGTTTATGGGCGAAATCACGGATGTTAAATCGTTTTATGGGCGAAATGCGGATGTTAAATCGTTTTATGGGCGAAATGTAGATGTTAGTCGTTGTATGGGCGAAATCGAGATGTTAAATCGTTGTATGGACGAAATCACGGATGTTAATCGTTGTATGGGCGAAATGTAGATGTTAAATCGTTGTATGGACGAAATGTAGATGTTAAATGCGTTGTATGGGCGAAATGTAGATGTTAAATCGTTGTATGGACGAAATGTAGATGTTAATGCGTTGTATGGGCGACATGAGATGTTCGTCGTTGTATGGGCGAGATGTAGATGTTAAATCGTTGTATGGGAAATGTAGATGTTAAATCGTTGTATGGGCGAAATGCGAGATGTTGTATTGGGATGTTATTGTCCTCCTTGTTCTGTTGACTGCAAAATTCACTCAAAGAAAAATTGTGAGTTCGGGGAGAATCGGCGATTTGTGTTGGCTCTTGATATTTGCAGCGTTGTCTTATGCGGACCATATAACCACTTATGCGATTTCGAGTCTCGGTCGAAAACATTTGTTGAAAATATTCTATCTTGATGCAAATACTAGTAGGAAATTATGTCGATTTTGAATAGTGACATGTTATGAAGCAGGCGAACATCCTTATCGAAATCGGTATATTCTCCCATACTCTCGGTGCTCATTGCCGGAGTTCTCTTTTTAAAACTTGTCCCAGTTTATGTCGATCTTTCGAGCATATAGAATCATATTTGTCGGTGTCCTTTCGTGGCGAAGTCCTTAAAAATTGTCGATTTTGGTGTGGCCGAGTCGGATATATGTCGTCGCTTTGGACATAATCTTGATAACGTCGTTGCTGGGCGTGTTCTTTGCTCCTGTAGAATAAATGCTCCTGCAAGCTAAGCTTGAGAAAAGTTAGTGTATAACTGTTAAAACAGAATGATAAATATTTGAAAAAGGCAATTATGTGGGTAGAGATGTCGTCCCTGAGATGATGCCTTCGTTGTGTGCTTTAGTGCCCGAGCTGATGCGCTAGACTTTGTTGCGGACTTTTGAATTCTGACTGTTGATTGTCGGTGCCTCTCTCTGCTTTTGCCAATATGAAGAACTTTTGTTGTATCTTCTGCTAATATGAAGGACCTGCGCTCAAAGAAAATTTTGTAAGTTTTGGGGGGTGGTCGATTCGTATTTGACTTCGCCGTCTTGTTCCTTGACATCTGCGTGTCTAGCTTGTTTGGACTTGCAACCCCTGTCTGGTTTCCTACCTTGTCCCAATTTTGAAAAGGGTGTTTGGCCTAAAGTGGGTCTCAATGTAGTTGCTTGTATGTTATATTTATTCTTGTTATTTTCAGAACGAATGGAAAGTCTCCTAATGGTGTGACCGAATCCGATTTAGGCCGCCTACGTATCCCCATGAGGGAATCAGGTCATGACGTAGTTCATTACAAGCGAATATTGGGTAAAATTCTAAAGGTGGGACCGAAACCGATATGGCCGCCTACGTATCCGCCAAGGGAATCAGGTCTAACGTAGTTCCAATTACAAGCAAAAGAACAATTGGGATTTTTCTAAAAGGTGGGACCGAAGCCCGACGCCTGCGTATCCGCGAGGAATCGGGTCTGCGTGGTTCGATTACAAGCAAAAGAACAATTGGGATTTTTCTAAAGGTGGGGCCGAAGCCGATGTGGCGCTGCGTATCCGCGAGGAATCGGTCACGCGTAGTTCGATTACAAGCAAAAGAAGGAAAACATTATTAAAGCTTAAATATGAGTCTTGAATTATTACGCTAAACTAAATTGTTCTTTCTTATCGGGCTCCGAGGCGGACGGAACAAAGTGCGAATCCAACCAATCGCGCTGCTTGCTGCGTGTCATGGGTGTTTGGAGTCTTCATCTTGCTATCAATATCTTCTTCTTTTGGCTTCTGCGTGGTGCAAACTCGGATAAATGACTGATTCAGGCGGAATAGGCATAGGCAAGGGAATGTATTCCTCATCTAAGGTTATCGGGTGCACATTGACGTGGTCGTGGTTTGGCAAGGGATGCACATTCGGGGCAGACTCCTTCAGCTGAATTACCCCTTCTTTGATCAACGCCTCGATTACATCACGAGGAGTAGCAATTTCCGATGTCATGCCCGCCGACAGGAGTGGTATGCCTGATGTTTGGTTTTATCGTGCCTCGGGAAATAGGCACAGGGATATTTACGGGAATTGGTGGGTATTCTGCGGCTTTGACTCCTCGTACACTTGGGCTATGGGTTTGGTTAAAGGTGTATAGGTTACGGTTGGTTTTCTCTTACTTTATCACGGGGTTTGAAGGTGTTTAGTGAACGGGCGTTTGGTTGTGGCGTGTGCACGAATGGGTATCGTAAAGGGTTGTCGTATGCATTGCAAAAGTGGGTTTGTGGTGGCCTTTGGTTTGTGTTTGGCTGGAGCATAATTTGGTTTTGTGTGGGATGTATGGGTGCATTGTATATTGGTGAATGGGATATGTAGTAAGAGAAGTCTTGGTAGTAATTTGGAGGATTTTGGTATTTTGGTTGTTTGCGGTGTGAGTACTTGATGATGTTTGAGCCTTACGATTTGGCTGCGAGTTTGCTATTTCTTTGCGGTATTTGGGTGGTTGCTCGGCCAGGATCTATCTTGCCTTTCTCTTACGAGACCCTGCTTTGCCTATAGGAACGAGCGAGTTAGGCTCGTTCAACAGATGCCGCTTGAATCGATCGTATCCTTTGGACCGTGCCTTTGATCTTGTGAGATATCGATGTTACGCCGTTGTTTAGTCAAATACAAATCGACATTTGGGAGATGATAAATCTTTCTAAAAAAATGCAACAAGCGGTGTTAGCATAAAGCACGTAATTTGCGGTATGTAGCGGATATATCGCATGTACGTTCAAGCGTTTCCTAACATGCGAGAGGACCTCTTTATGCGGTAGGCCTAAGCGTCACGTATCACGAGGCCATGATAGATTTGTCCAAGTCGTCCAACTATAATGCCTTTGTTGGAAATGGCGACCAAATGACGGTGCACTTTTCCCAATTTCAGCATGTCATGATTAGGCTTGGATTTATCTGTCATCACCATGTACTACATAATATCTTTGGTTAGCCGTTGGGTTGAGAAACACATGCGACAAGTTTGGTGTCTTCCTAATTGTGGTGTCGATGCCAGGACCGACCACCTAAGGTAAATGCATCATGCCCTAAAATAAAGGGTGGTATAGCTCGATCTTAAGTTTCTAAGATTTGGCTTTTACGGGGCATGAGTTCGGCGGACAACTAGAGTGAAGGCTCTGTGACCAGGTTAGGCCGGACACTCCACGTATGTTACCAACTCTCCTAAATTTGGGTTTTGAAGAAAGAATTTTCTTGATGCACCAGCACCTCGCATGTAGTGTGTGATTGTGTGAATTTTCCAGAGTGGAAGAAATATGAGCGGAATGCCAGTTTAAGGAAAGCAGTAAAGCAGGTAGCAATTTAAAATAAACAAAACAAAATACAGCACACAAAATTAAATGCAAAAAGTAATGCCAAATAATAACCCTAGGTCTGTTGTGGTTAAGAACCTAAAATCCCCAGTGGAGTCGCCATCTGTAACACCCCATTTTAAACCGGAGTCGAAAACGGGATTCTAGCGAACCCTGCTTGAAAAAAAAGTGTTAGAAAATAAATAAAAGAGCTAAATGTTTAAAATGTGCTAAAATGTTAAAGAATGCTAAAAATGCAAAAGGGTGCTAGGGTGCTAGCAATGCTAAAGGAGTTGTGAGTCGCCACCTAATTATTTTGGGTGAATTAGGACACCTAAATGTTAACTAGTTTAAAGTAAACATTAACTCCATTTAATGGTCTGCTAAACTTTAATGAGATTCTGGGTAAGGGTTCTTTATTATCCTAAAGGGAAGGGGTTAGGCACCCTAAAGGATCCGCTAACTTGCGGTTGTGCGTTCAAACCTAGGGTTAATTATTTATTGCTAAGAATGCATGTTTGAAATATATTTAATAGAAAGTATTTTTGGCAAAAAGATTAATAAAATTAGTGCTATAAAACGCATGTAAAATTTAAAGCATGTCCTATATTATTTATAAAATAGGTGATGCAAAGTGAATTTATTGACTAAATGTATATATATTTGGCTACCTTAATTAGTATCCCATATGCTTAAGGGATTCCTTAGTATACATAAAATAAGATTTCTATATGGATTTTGTAGCAAATGGGTTAAGAGTTTTGAAAATAATGTCCTATCTACATGATTAGTTATGCAAGTTAAGATTAAATGACAAAATAATGTTTAGACTACATGAATGATTATGCGCCTAAATGGTTTAGTTATAACTTAAGTTAAAATGATTTACTTAGAGAGGGGGGTAAATTTCTAATGTTAAAATCCTTACTAAGGGCGACCCAAACTCTAACTATTCTAAATACATTAATGTTAGAGTGAATGTTAGGCAAATAATTACAACAAATGGATGAAGAAGGATATAAATAAAAGGGATGACTCGAAGAATGGCGATATCCTTCCACCGCAGTTTGGGATTTCCTATGCGAGAGGGAAATGCACGTAGATGTGGGTATTAATTTGCCACGATGAGTCTCGTCGTGAGACTCTTTGTTGCTCCGGTGCGTTTCATCTAAGAATAAAGAAAGATAAAGATTAGTATATGTCCAAACTTATCAAATAATGCAAGTAAATAAAAGCATTCATGTGAATTTAAACCTATATATATAATTTGACTATAACAATCCAAAATAAAGTGGCAGACACAAGCAAAGAAGATCTCGAGATTGTTCAATTAAATATTGGGCCTCAGATGCAAATAACACGCAGAAGATGTGAAGAAGGCCCAAGACGAATGAAAATTTTAAATTCAAAGGAAGAAACAAATCAGTCCAATATACTTGCCAGGCCCAATAATCAAATATTCACATGTGTACGTACATGAGCCCACATTTAATGCAACACTTTAAGAAGACACGTGGAGATTGGCTTGGTTGTATTAACTTTTCAACAGAAGAACATTCGTGCAAAACAAGGATATGATACACTCAGAGATGTACAAAAGCATATAGCTTTGACGTATACCTCAACAGTAAGTAAAACCAAATCAAACATTTATAACAATCTAAACTAGGGACAGTGGGCAAACAAGTTCAGAGATCGATATACAAATATTTAGATCACTTAAACTAGTAAGTCAACACCATGGCACAGTTTACTAATGAAAAATAGTTGACAAAATGGCGGATAGCACATAAACTCCTGAACCCTTTTATCACTTATCTAAGTATGCATTTAACTAGGTTATGTAGATTATCAAATGAGTACTTGATGGCATGGTTCATCGAGCAGGTCAAGAGCATATGAAGGCATTGGTAAGTTCTCGGAGTTTGAAGGAAACATGTTCATAAGAATACCAACTAAGGATTGGAGCATAATGGGCATGTATCACAACTGACCAAATAAGATAAGAATAACATAACCTAACGGTGAACATATATAATGATATACATAACTAATTTAGCCAATAATTCTTATGAATACCTTATCTTAAAAGCGACTCGTGTACCCAAGGAACCAGATCGATGGGCTGAATATGAGCAATAAGAAATGAACTAAACTTGGAAAATTAACTCAAACTTCACAACAAACTTAAAACATGTAATAGACTCAAAGCAGAACTACATGCGGCGTGACATTAAATGAACCATTTTACGCGAGTCTCAACCGAGGATTATTATTATTATGAATCAGGACTCGTATATAGATACATATATATATAGGAAAACATAACCAAACGATCTTTCCACAAATTAAATAATGTACAGTAGATTTGAACAAAAGCATAGCTAACAAAATATAATCTCTGATGGACTCGTTGATGATCGAATCCAATTAGTTCTTTGATGCAGGAAGAGATTTCATGTTTATCTCGAATTCTAATTTAAAACATATGAGAGATACTTTACCACATGAGAGTATACTGCTTTTAACAGTGGGGTCATCGATGCTGGAATGCAATTTAGATGAGAGGTAAGGCTAGTCACATAAGGTGTTTCGTTAACGCTTTTACATGCTAATTTTAGTAAGGAACTCGATAAAATAAACACTCGAACCATTTAGAAACAGATTTAGATGAATGACCAAGTTATCACATAGTCGCACATTACATAACTCTTCTTTAACCAAAATCCATGATCTGCTCAAGACCGGAACATTTGGTTTAACAAAGATATCCACGATACACACAATCAAACCAACATTGATATGAACGACATAAACATTTAATAGCTAATCTAATTGATTCAAACAACAATTTATGGACATATAAATATATAATACAGATTATATCAGGCGTATTAAACTGGAAATTAAAAGGGAAATGGATTACCTTCTCCGGGCAGCGAACCGAGGCAGCGTATCAAGTCGTCGGTCCGCTCGGATTTTGGTTTTGCAATGTGAATAAAAGGGCGAGATTTAATTGTTGGTTTCTTTGCTGGAACTAAGAAAGGGATTCAAACCTCATGTTCTTATGAAAACTAAAGGTTTGGGTGCTGTGTTACCCTGTGTTCTTCGAATAAACTCTACTGTGCTCTGCCGTCTCTGCTCTTCACTGTGCTCGACTCATGTGTGAATCTCCTACTGAGCTCCGTCGTCTTCTGACTGAGCTCTTCCCCTGTGCTTGACCGATGCTATGAGTCTCCTCCCTTTTTCTGCTCTACTCTCTGTCCGTCTTAACATATGCCTATTGCATGTGCTTATATAGCCATGGTTTGGGTTTCCCATTAGGTAAGGTTTAAGTGCTGATTTGGTGCGATTTTAGGACGATTTGGCTGCTTATTTTGGATTGATCTGTTACTGATTTTGTGTGATTCGAACGGGTTCTGATTTGAAGGGATTTGGTTAGTTATGGTAAGAAATCGTTGGCTGGGTGTGTGTGGGTAAGGAAAGGAAAGTCGCCGGATTTTCCTCCCTGAAAATCCGGCGAGATTCGCGGCTAAAGGCTGGAGGTTTGTTTTTTAGGGTTGCTGGTTTTTGAGAGGGTTTTGTGTGAGGACGATGGAGGATGGGCGAAGGCTGAGGGATATGTGGGCTTGAGGGAAAATAAAAGGGTAGAGGAACTGGGCTGGCGGGTCGCGGGTTTGGGCCAATGGATATGCTGGGCTGCGGGTATTAAGTGGGGAGTGGGCTGGGTAGTTAAATTAGGGTATTAGTTTTAGGTTAGTGTTATAATTATTAGTGGTAAGTTATTTTAATTAGGGGGTAGAGTTTTAATGTTGTGTTTTAATTCTAGGTGTATTAACTAATGATAAATTAAATTATTTAAATTGTGATTAAATTATTTAGGTGTTTTATTAATCTAAGTTTAAATGCGGGCGTGCTATTTAATTAATGCTTAATATTTTAGAATGCGGCGCTATCATTTAAAATCTTATTATTGTGCATTATTGCGAAGTTAAATTAAAATTGAATAGAGTCTAGATTAAATTATTTAAATGCTAACTGCAAGTACGATATTTAAGAATTGTTTAAAGCTTTTATAAATGCGTATTTATTAAATGCATGTATTAGATTAAAATTGATTTTAAATTACAAATGATTATGAAATTATCTTGCGTATTAATAAATGCGGCTATGCTACTTGACACGATGTCACTGCTAAATTAATTATTTTATGTATTTATTATTGATTAAGAATTATGTGAGGCTTAAAATTAATAAATATGGGCGCGAGACTCTAAGTGCGTAAGACGCGGTGCCATTAAATTATTTATTTATTTATGCCTGTATTAATGTTTTATCCCTGCATTTTATTATTTTAAAATTATTAAAATTATTGTTGAAAATTAGTGTAATTTTATAGTTAATGACTGGACGGGAGAGTCAAAATTGGGTGTCAACACATGGCGCGATGATAAGGCTCGCATTGCATTAAACTCTTTGAAATTTGGCGGCGTGAGAACTCCCGAATGAAGCACCACCCGGTGATGATTGGGCTGTGCCCTCGTAACCTCTCGTGCTCTGCTCGCGACTCCTCATTGCCTTGCCATACAGGCGGGTTGCCTTACGCGGAGGCATAGCGGTAAGGGAAAGAAATATGTTAGAGGGTCCGACTTATAACACAACTCTAAGGCGCGATCTGAGTGAGAAGAATGAAACAAATCCTAAATATCCTATAGCCTCACGATTATTGGTGTGGTGCGCACACGCGATAATCAAGACTCTACTAGATCACGATCTAGACACTTTCAGAGGATTAGCTGCTCGATACCACTTTTGTCACGACCGAACCGGGCGTGGTAGTGCCTTACCGGGCACCCAGTAGACATACATCCAGTAATCGGGAATATAAAATAAGACATGAAACGATGTAAAGAGACACGATTTATCAAATAAAAAGTGCCGCCGGAAAGTATATAAATATCTCAGAATGAGCGATTACATCCGACTTTACAGCGGGACTACGGACCTCACAGAGTTTAACAACACAGCGGACGGGGCCCGCCGTACCTGAGCGTAAGTACCTACAACGAGGACTATACGAAGATAAGCCTCGGGAGCGGAGCTTCCCAAAGTTGTTGTGATCCTAGGCGAGGATCGGCAGTGGTATACCTCTACTGCGGCATGAGCGCGGCCCGAAGGAAGTCGATTACAAGTACCAAGTATGTGGCGAAAATAATGTAAATGAAATCATAGTAGTCTATATAAAGCGGGAGACATGTATGATAGCAAACTACGATCCTGATAAATAGCGATCATGTCAGTCGGGGACTCGCGCCTCAAAGTCATCACTCAAATACAACTATGGGTCTCACGCCTACAACATCAATCATGCGTGGAATACCTTCCCGCCATGCGATCTATGATATAAAAGCACCAGGAATACGTGAACACGAGTCCCACGTGTCATAATAAAACCGTCACGGTAAGTGCGAAGGCATAGCGACTACTAAAACCACGGTACCAACAATGCTATAAAACTATATGGCGGGGTCTTTCTAGGCCGCACGTGATCGAAGCGGCCACTGCCTCGTATCAATGTGCGCGTCTAGTCTGGAGCATCATTTGCTCGCGTAGGCCGCGCGTAGGCCCGCGTGAGGTATTCCTCGCGTCGAGGCGGCTAACCCGGTACCCTCTGGACTCCGCGATCCGCATAGTCTCGTAGACGCATAGTCACACCGCGGACCGCGTGGCATCCCGCGTCGGGATAAAACACCGGAATGATCAATCCTGGAGCATACGGCGCTCCGCGTAGTCACGCGAACCGCGTAGGTAGTATAGACCGCATCGGTGTGCAAGCCCTCGGTATATCAAGTCGAGGGTATGTGATAATATAATAGTACAGCGCTTGCTCGTTAATCAACATAAGCACGCAAGAAACCCCTTTACACAAACATCATAAGACACTAACACCGTAGCATCATAACATGATTACTTATCAAACCAATCAAGAAAGTATTACAAGACTATCACAAACCAACATAGTCAGTTATTCACCCGAGGTACTTTCTATTTTATGACAACAAGTTAGGGTTTTAACCCCAAAGTACTTCATACATTAATTCTTTTAAAAGATCCGTTTCTTTCACAAAAGTCACCACGATACAGTAGTATCAAAAATAGAGTGACTATTTTTTTAAGTAACCGAAACAATTTCCTTTTTAATATCAAGTAACAACATTCTTTTCCAAGCGTCGGTTGCCTAAGTTCAATTACTCGAGTCTTTTATTTTGAAAGGTTTACGTAGTTCATAGTTTTAATAACTTGTTAATATAATTCTCCTTTAAAACAATTTGAGAAACATATGCCTTATGTGTGAGTAGGTTATTCTTGTTCATAACAATCTTATTAGAGCAGTCATGATCTAGGAAATGTAATATCATTTTGTCGTCTTAGCTACATGCGGATGGAGGTTTCTGGTTTTAATAATACTTTATTAGTCAATACATTTCCCTTTATTAAGTATTCGTGTGGTTTGTTCGATACTTATTCTGATTTCGAAATCAGTAAAACATTATTCCTTTTAAAAAAAAACCAAGTACTCATTACTCACGAATGAGGTTTCTCACTTTTTAACGAAATTCATATTAATTTAATTAAGTCAAGTCTCTTATCTTTTAAGATCAAGTCTCTTAACTTCTAAAATCAATAAATCATTCTTTTTATCTCTCTTAAGCCATTATACCTAACTTCCCATAAAGCTAGTATAACTCTTAAGTTTTTAAAACCAAGTATTACTCTTCTTTCAAAAAGGTTTCTTAACTCTTTTGAATTACTTCAAGATTCTTATTATTCAGGCTTAAGTCAAAAGACATTGCCGTAAAACTACGTTCAGTTAACACACGTACGTCTATCGTACTATATATATTCTTTTAAAATATCATGCTCAAGAGGATAGGAAGAATCACATACCTCGCGACGATTTATCGACTATTAGCAAATAGCTCCAAAGTACTGTAATCCTGCTAGCCTTTTCCACCCTTCGAGTAGAATCGCTACTCGCGATGCTTGACTATAACGGTATACAAGTCTATCAATGTCTAGACTACTCGGTAGAATAAATCTAGATACAAGATTACGGAAAATTGGGCGACTTCCCTGCAGTCAAACTTCACAAGTCTCTGTAAATACGATCTATGTAAATCTGATTCAATCTTCTACTTTAATATTCTTGGATGTGATTTGATTGAGTCTTATCCAGTAATATCCTTCTATTACAGTTTAATTCTCTTACATGAATCTTATATTCATTTCTATACTACTACAGTATGTAATTTCCAATTACAATATAAGGACAAAAGTATTTACCTCGATAAGCCCAAAATTATCAAGATTTAATGTCGATCTGAGCAGCGTTTAGCTCTACTCGGTGCTCGACGCTCCAAACAACCCTTAGAAGTTCTACGCAACTTTTTCTTAATACTTGACCAAGCTGTGAAGATTTTCCTTAGGGTTTCGTTTTGTGGTGAAGGAAGTATAATAGTATTTACAGTCTTTTAGTATAGGTGTAACATTGGAATACTACAAGGTATTGGGCGAAGGTATTTTGGAATAGTAATACTTGGAGAATACTTTTCTACCAAGGGTACTTCACGAAAAACAACTTTAGGAAGGGGGTAGTTTCGGCCAAGGCTCACAAAGGGGAGGGTTTGACTAGCATAACTAGGAAGGGGAGAGGTGCTCGGCTGGAAATCTCGAGAGGGGAGGATTTTAAGACTTAGAAATGTCTAAGTGTGGATGAAGAAGTTCATCAACTAAGGGGGTGTTTATAGGCCAACCAATGGCCAAGATCAAGACAAGTGGGGGCAAGTGGAGGTGTAGATTAGGACATGTGTGTGTGGGTCCCACTTGGTCATCTACCACATAAAATATCCTACCAACTCCTTGACAAAAAATAAAGGCAAAGCGTGTCAATGGAAGACCATTTCGTCCACCCACGAGGGTGACAAGTGTCGCCTCTCGTTAGTCGAAAATATTTCATCTCTCGGAAAAATCCATAAAAATTATTAATGACATGGCGTATTTTCCGCCAAAAGATTTGGAAAGCGTTTAGTCGGAAAATGATTCTTTTAGTGTGTTGTGCATAAAATTTTAGGTCCTTGCCTAACTTAAGGCTTAAGCTTTTATCGTGCGCCTCGCGTACATACTCTGAAATACGGTATAACACCTAAGGCGATAGCTGTAGGAGATGAGGCCGTGAGACCACTGTGGTGACCCTACCATCTGCGCCGCGGTGGACAGTTCCTCGCAAAGTGACCTGGGCGCAAGTGAAACAAACTCGTGCGGTACCACAATTCCGTAATGAGATCTACGCGGCCACCTTTGAGAGTGGTCCGTCGGTTAGCACCTCTGCTACTGGGCGTCCAGAAGTCACAGGGCCTTGTGCCCTCGAAGGCGGTGTAGGAGTGCTACGGTGGTGTGGTGCAAATCTAGGCTCTTGAGGCCGTCCACCCAGAGCTACCAAAAGACCTGCCGTCTGGCCTTTTTACTGTTGTTGTCAGCAGTCGGCCTCTACGCTCTTGCGTCCAAGTGCATGAGCTGCGTGCGGGCAATGTCCATGCCGGTGAAGAGCTACACTGCGCCAAGACTCTTCCATATAATCATCTAGCCGGTGGCGTGGCGGTGCACTGTCCTCATATCTGCTGCAGCGAGGACATGCTCGAGCCAGCGAGTCGAACTCGCGTTGTACTCCTGGCGTGCGCCTCTGCGTCTCGTCAAAAACTTGTCGGCGTGCCCTCGCCGCGGAGGCAAGAAGTGAGTGAGAAAAGCCTCAGAGAACTTCGTCCCCGAATAGGTGGGCGCGTGCTCTCCGGGATAGCTCGCGAATCAAACGATCGGCTGCGGTATGACGCAGCCGATGCAAACCGAAGATCACGGACTCGGTCTCCGAAGCCTTGATCACTCGCATGATCCTCTGTAACTGTCGGATGAACTCCTGCGGATCATCCTCAGGCCTCGACCCGTAGAACTGCGGCGGGCTCTGACTCGGAAAATCCGTAGCCTCGAACTATCCAGGCCTCGGGTGAACCACGATGCTTTGGGCCCAGGCTGCTGCATCGGCCTATCTCGTATGCAGCCACGATCACGGCTGCAACTAGGCCATCTCTCTGTAACCCATCTCCTCTGCTCCAGTGTGGGGTGGAGCCGCAGTGCTTGTGGTCTCATCGACCATGCTGCGACTCTAAACCTCTTTGAAATTTGGCGGCGTCGTGGAACTCGCCATCGAGTGTCGCCTCGGGTATAGGCGGGCACAGGCCTCGTGGCCTCTGTGTCCTCTAGCGGTTCCTCATTTGCCTTGCCCTTACGGGCGGGTTGCACTGCGTGGAGGCATAAGCTGTTAAAGAAAGGAAATCGTTAGAGGGTCGACTTATAACACTCTGAGGCACGATCTCGAGTGAGAAGAATGGAAACCAATCTAAATATCCTATAGCCTCACGATTATTGGTGTGGTGCACAACTGCAGATGTCGAATCTACTAGATACGGTATGTAGACACTTTCAGAGGATTAGCGCTCACGATACCACTTTTGTCACGACCCGTCGGGCGTGGTAGTGCCTTACGGCACCCAAGTAGTCATACATCGTGTAATGGAATATAAAAACAAGACATGAAACAAATGTAAAATGATACAGTTTATACGAGAAAAATCGCCTTTTCGGCATATATATATAAACCAAATGCGATTACATCCCAGTCTGCAATAGGACTCTGAGACCTCAGAAAGTGAACAACTATGGCGGGACGGGGCCGCCATACCTGAATGTACATATATCTGGCACGGGAGAACCATGCCAAAAGTCGAGCCTCGGAGAAGATGGAGCTCACGACACCAAGCGAGATCACAGGATGCGGATCTAGCACCTACTTTCCCACTGCGGCATGAGCGGCCCAGGAGGTCGATCTGCAGTACCAAGTATGTGAAACTTTAAAGTACATTAAATGAAATCATATCATTTTTAAACCAATTTTACAAATATATGCGAAGCAACCAATGTAAGCGCATAGTGTCACATCGCAAACAAAGCAATAATAGGTGGTATGTAGGTCTTTTCTAGGTGCGAATGATCGAAGCAAGGCCAATCACCCATAGTATCATTATGCGTGCCTAATCACGGACTCCGTAGTCGCATAGGCCACCTAGGCGCGTGAGGCATTCCCGCATCGAGGGTAGCTCTTTCACCGGCATCGTCACGGACTCCGTGGTCGCGTGGCCAATATACGCGTATGAGGTATTCCCCGCACACTAACACGGAACTCGTAGCTCGCATAGGTCCCTGGACGCGTGAGGCATCCGCGCATCGAGGGGCAGCAACCCCGGTATATCATGTCGAGGTGAGTGGTATAATCTAACATAACGGCTTATCGTTAAACAACATAAACCTGATAAGAATAACCTCTTTATACAAGCGTTTACAAGACACTAACACGCGTAGCATCATAATATGTCTACTCGTCAAACCGTCTTACTATACTTTCCGAAATCAATACAAGTCTTTCATAAACACGTAAGTAAACCGTTCCTTTTATCTTTCTTAAGTCGTTATACCTAACTTCACATAAAGCTAGTATAACTCTTAAGCTTTGTTTAAAAACCAAGTATTACTCTTCAAAAATGATTCATAATTCTTTTGAAATACTTGAAGATTCTTTATAATTTAGACTCGAGTCAAAAGGCGTCAAGTAAAACCATGTTCGATTAACAACGTCGTCCTGCAGTACTATATATATATTTTAAAATATCATGCTCGAGGATAGGAAGAATCACATACCTCATTGGCGAAATCCACGCCAAGTCGAATATATGTATGAGTATCAACCTATAATAGTCAAATCGTCTATCAACGTCTAGACTACTCTGTAGAAAGTTCTAAGCGAGAGGGTTCTCTATTACGGAAAATTAGGCAGCATTTCCCTACCGTCAAACTACTCGAGTCTCTTGTAAATACGGTCCTATGTAAAAATCTGATTCAATTCTTCTTTTATATTCTTACGATGTGATTTGATTCAATTCTATTCTTGATATCATACATGTATCTTATACTTATTTTTATACTACTAAAGTATGTAATCTCGATTACAATAGAAGGATAAGATTATTTACCTCGATAAGCCCAAAATTATCCAAGATATAAGTTGATCTGAGCAGGTTTAGCTCTGTCACATGCGCTCAATCCGCTCAGAAACCCTTAGAAGTTTCTACACTTCTTCTTACTCTTCATGACCAACTATGAAGTTTCTCCACAGGGTTTCGTTTAGTGACTAATGGATATAAGATAGTATTTTAGGGCTCTAAGTATAGAGGTAACTTTGGAAATACTCTGAGGGATTGGCTAAGGTATTTGGGAATAGTAACAATACTTTGGAGAGATTTCTCTACCAAAGGGGAGTGTTTATTTAGAGCTCTCTAGAGGAGGGACTTGGGCGAAAACTACTAAGAGAGGAGGGATTTTGAGACTTGGAAAATGATTTGTGGATGAAGAATTCTTGCACTAAGGAAGTATTTATAGGACTACGAGGGCGAAGATTAAGGCAAGTGGAGGCATGTCACGACCGAACGGGCCGTGACTAGTGCCTTATCCGGGCACCACTAGTGAAACAACATCAGTGTCAGTGGAATATAAAACAAGACATGAAATAATATGAAGTGAAAGCAGTTTATCGAGAGAAGTTGCCGCCGGCATATATATATATATATAACTTGAATGAAACGATTCATCACTTTTACAAACTCTTTGCATGATACTCTGGACCTACAGAATGATATAACAACGATGGCGGGACGGGGCCGCCATACCTGAATGTAAGTACCTGGCGGCGGGGACTATCTGCTGATAAGCCTCGGAGAAGCGGGCTTCCCAAGCATTTGAACTATGATCCTAGGCGAGGATCGGCGGTGGTGTACCTCTACTGCGGCATGAATCGGCCCCGAAGGAGTCGATCTGGCCAATTACAGTATGTGGCCCGAAAATCGTAAATGAAATCATAGTAGTCTATATAAAGCGGGAGACATGTATGATAGCAAACTACGATTCCTGATAAATAGCGATCATGTCAGTCGGGGACTCGCGCTCAAAGTCACGCTCAAATATAACTATGGATCTCGCGCCTGACATCAATCATGCGTGGAATACCTTCGCCGCTGCCGTGATCTATGATATAAAAGCACGAGGAATACATGCGAACACGAGTCCGCTGTGTCATAATAAAACCGTCTGGGGTAAATGCGAAGGCATAGCGGCTACTAAAACCCACGGTACCAACAAAGTCATAAAGCGTATCACGAGTGCATCTGGGCCGCGCGTAATCGAAGTTGGCCACTTTCGCGCGATATCAAATGTGCGCGTCTAATCCTGGAACTTCCATGACTCGCGGGCCACAGCGTAGGCGCGTGAGGTATTCCACGCGTCGGTAGCTACTCCGGCGTCGTCACGGACTCGCGATCCGCGTAGCCCGTAGACCCGCGTGGCCGTATAGGCCTTGCGCTAACACGGAACTCGTAGCTCGCGCATGGTCCGGGACGCGTGAGGTATTCTCGAATCATAGTCCCGGGCTGAGTATACCCGCGTGGAGGCGACAACCCCGGTATCATGTCAAGAGGTGAGTGGTACAATACTATCATGCGACTTACCGTTAAACAACATAAACCGCGACAAGGAAAAACCCGCTTTACCTGAACATCACGAGAATAACACTGTGCGTAGCATCCTAACATGTTTACTTATCAAACCAACAGAAAGTATTGCGGGCTATCACGAACCAACACAATCAAGTTATTCACACAAGGTACTTTCTACTTTATGTTATGAAGTTAGGGTTTTATCCCCAAGTACTTCATACATTAACTCTTTAAAAGATCAGTTTCTTTCAAAAGTCACCTGATACATGATATAAAAATAGAGTGACTATCTTTTAAGTAAACCAAAACACTTCCCTTTGTAAAATCAAGTAACAACATTATTTTCCAAGCGTTCAAGTTTGCCTAATTTCAAAAGCTCAAGTTTCTCATTTTGAAAGGTTTAAGTAGTTCATAGTTTTAATCACTTAAAAATATAATTCTCCTTTCAAACAATTTGAGAAACATATGCCTTATATGAGTGAGTAGGTTATTCTTGTTTATAACAATCTTATTAAGCGACCATGATCTAGGAAATGTAATATCATTTTGTCTAATCATAACCACATGCGGATGGAGGTTTATTTGGTTTTAATAATACTTAATTAGTCAATACATTTCCCGTTTATTAAGCGGCTGATGGTTTGTTCGATGCTTATTCTCATTTCAGAAATCCATACAAGGCTTTCATAAAACAATTAAGTAAACAGTTCCTTTTATCACTCTTAAGTTGTTATACCTAACTTCCCGTAAAGCTAGTATAACTCTTAAGCTTTTAAAACCAAGTATTACTCTTAACTCAAAAGCGATTCTTAATTCTTTTGAAATACTTGGTTCTTATTATTTAGACTCAAGTCAAAAGACATGAAGTAAAACCACATTCGATTAACACCGTCGTCTAGTACTATATATATTCTTTTCAAAATATCATGCTCGAGGATAGGAAGAATCACATACCTCGCGGCGATTATCGGCTATTAACAAAGCGCTCCGCATTATAACGGCTAGCCTTGTCGCTTCCAAGTAGAACACGCTACTCGTGATCTTTCAACCTATAAAGGCCGTATCGTCTATCAGCGTCTAGACTACTCTGTAGAATATTCTAAGCGAGGGTTCTACATCCTACGGAAAATCGGGCAGCAACACCAGTTAAACTACTGCGAGTCTCTGTAAATCTGAGTCCTATGTAAGTACATATCAATCTTAACTTCTTTAATATCCTTACATTCGGTTCAATTCTCTTACGTAATATCCTTACATGAATCTTATATTCATTTCTATACTACTACGTATGTAATTTCCAATTCTGATAGAAGGTCAGTATTTACCTCGATAAGCCCAAAATTATCCAAGTTTAAATGTCGATCTGAGCAGCGTTTAGCTCTGCTCAGAGCTCAGGCCGCTCCAAACAACCCTTATAAGTTCTCAACTTCTTCTTAATACTTGACCAAGCTGTGAAGATTTTCCTTAGGGTTTCGTTTTGTGACTAAAGGGAAGTATAATAGTATTTACGGGCTTTTAGTATAGGGTAACCTTGGAATACTACAAGGTATTTGGGCGAGTATTTTGGAATAGTAACAATACTTGGAGTATTTTTCTACCGGGGTTTCACGAGAACAACACTCGAGAGGGGTACTCGGCGAGGGCCTCGTAAAGGGGAGGAGGCTTGGGCGAAAGCCTTACAAAGGGAGAGGATTTCAAGACTTAGAAAAGTGTGGAGTGGATGAAGAAGTCTTGACCAAGGGGTATTTATAGGGAAACCAATGGACAAGATCAAGACAAGTGGTGGGCAAGTGGAGGGTGAGGATTTGCCCGAGTGCCCACAGCCATCTCTTCTCAATTCCTCCAAACATTGACCCATGGTTTAGGCCTGAAAACATGGCACAAAGCGTGCACACCGTCGGCCACAAGACCGCCAGCGAGGGTGACAAGTGTAGCCTCTCGTTGGTCAAAATATTTCATCTCTCGGAAAAATCCGCAAAAATAATAAATGTCGCAACATGATTTTCCCTACGCAAAGTTTGGAAAGCGTTTCGGAAAACAATTCTTTTAAGCTAGTTGTGCACAAATTTCGTCCCTTTGCCTACTTAAGGCTTAAACTTTTATCGTGCGCCTCGCGTACATCTCGGAAATACGGGTATAACATTCTCCTCGCCCGAAACATTCGTCGAATGTTCATACAACCTCGAAACATACATGCGCCCGTATAGTCTTGCTACTATACTTACGAAAACAATCGTACCACGCAGCACAGAATAACTGGCGTAAATACTTAAATCCAAGTCACGAGGAATCACCTCTAACATCACAAAGCTCGCTCGAGGTCTAAAATATACTCGCCATTGCATACTCTTTTACAAAGAAATGATCACATCTATGTTCTCAACACGTTCGGTTCTTCCTTACTCGTCGTACCGCTTCTCGTACACTCGAACTCTTTCTCATAACACCGCATTTATTCTGCCCGGTTCAAATATACGAGTTACTACCTCGACTTGGTCATCATTCTTGGGAGCAATCTGGATGGATCTCAGATCTTTTGAACCTAGCAACACGAAAGACCGGGCGTACTACCTCATATGTCGGACGACAATGCTAACTATAGGCAACCTGGCCTATTCTTCACATGATCTGGAAAGGCCCAACGTAACTCGGGCTATGTTTCCTCTATTTTCCAAAACTCGTCACACCCTTTCAGGTGGTACTTTCAGAAGACCAGTAACTGAACTCCAAGCGTCGTCGCCGATCATCCGCACGACTTCTTTTGACTCTGAGCTGCCAATAACCTCTTCTGGATAAGCATCACCCTATCCACATCCTGCTGAAACAAGTGTGAACCAACAATCCCGAACGCGCGACATGAACCAATCGATCGGCCAGCTTACACTTCCGCCCTCTGAGGCCGTAAGGCGATATCAGAATCACGAAATGGTAGTTATAAAACACCCTCAGCGGAGGCAATAATCCTCGCTACCCACGAAATCCAAACAACGGCGAGTGAATGCGTCTTGAGACTACTTAAGTTTCTAACCTGCTGGTAAAACTTCGGAAAAAAATAGCCGTAACACGGGCTTTGCATGCGTCATAAGGTGAAAGTAGGCACCTCGTGCGACCTTACAACTTTCTGATATAACAACTCGCGTAACCTGCGAGTACGGTCTGTTGAAGATAAGATGGTGACCTCGTTCGGCCTCTTTGGTCGACGCGTCACGAACTCGTCGATGGTTAACTAAACTTGGGCCTAACACCTCGCTGCCACCGCTGGCGGGACCACCTCGGCCCGACACCATCATGTACGGGCGCGGGTTGACCGCGGTGGCCTCAACCCGACCAACCGCGCGACTCTTGTTCCGTCGGAACAATCTCGCGTGAGTCACGAAAACTAGTGGTCTTGCTTAGCTCGACTACCCTCTTTGCATTTCACACTACTCGGGACTTATCACACAAATAATCTCCGTGCACTATGCACTCAGATAAAAATAAATCTTTTACTCAAAATGGCCTGCGCCTCTAAGGTCTCTACGTCTGACATTCTAAGGTCACACTTTCCACTTATCCCAATCTTACCCTTTTAACTAACCATGATTTCTAATCACAATTAAGCGAAATGCTATCTGAACATAACACTTAAGATATACTAATCTTATCGCACATACAAATCTCAGAGGGTTAAGGATATACTTGTATCTCTTTGCTCACTCTTTGTCGTTCTAATCCATCATGCCCTGTTGGGCGCATAGCTAGGGGAGGTAATGAACTAGCCACTGATCCTGAAGGCTGAGTCTCTACATCCGCGCCACCTCTGGTCGGACAATTCCCATAAAATGGCCACTGGCGCGAGAATAACAATTTGTCGTAGAAATCGACACTCCCATGGCATCTTCCTGGCGGCCACACCGAGGTGGGGTGGCCTCTGCAGCTAACACCCCTTCCTCTTTGAGCCACTGAATCATGGCCCGATGGTAGGTGAGTCCTCTGCCCATCCACAAAGGCGACATTCCGGGATGGCGCTGCCGTGTGAATCGAGGGGCGAATCGGTTGTTGGAACCTACGTGTATCGTGAATCGAAGCCACAGACTCGACCAACTCGGCATACCTCGAGCGTCACGAAATGCAGCGGAGGACCACTCTGCTGGCGGAGTGCGTATCGATCTCTTTCTTGAGGCGATCGCCTCGAAAGTTACCAAAGGACCTGCCGTCGGCCCTCTTGGCTGATTTTTGGTTAACGTTGATCCTACGTTTCTCGGCCTAATGCGCGTAAGCGTACGAGCCATACTCGGGCGGTGAAGAGCTACTCTTGCACAAACCTCTTTTAGATAATAATCAAGACCCGCGATAAATCGATACCTAATATACTCCCTGGTTGCTAACTCCCTAGCTAGTGCGAGTGCGTCTCTTGCAATCCATACTTCACACTCGAGTGCGTGGGCGAAGGTTCAAATATCATGGCGCGATAGGAGCTTTGCTGCTTGCGCTAGACTCTGCTTTGGGGCCCGGTGTCGTCGAGAACTCCCGAATGAAGCACCACCTCCGGTGATGATTGGGCGTGTGCCAGTAACCCTCATGCTCTGCTCGCGGCTCCGCATTGCCTTGCCCATACAGGCGGGTTATCGCGACCGTTCGGGGCCGTGTTGGTGCCTTACCGGGCACCCAGTAGTCATACATGAGTGTCGGAATATAAAAACAAGACATGAAACAACTGTAAAATGAGACACAGTTTATCTGAAGAAAAAGCTTGCCTTTCGGCATATATATATAACCCAAGTTCTGCAGTTACATCCCAACTGTACAATAGGACTACAGACCTCTAAGGAAGTAAACAACTATGGCGGGACAGGGCCCCGCCATACAGAATGTACAAAAACTATCTACAATACAGGAGATCATACCCAAAAAGTAGAGCCTCGGAGAAGATGGAGCTCGACACCAAAGCAAGATCCTAAGGATGTGGATCTAGCACCTTGCCACCTGCGGCATGAGCGGCCCAGAAGGAGGTCACAGGTACATTTTAGTATGCAGCGTAAAGTACTTAAATGAAATCAAAGTATTTAAAGCCATTGCAAATCTGATCGATTCAATTGCACATAGTGCCACAACATAAGCAAGACAACATAGATATCATGGCTTGGTCTTTCCTAGGCGCGAATGATCGAAGAAAGGCGATCGCCCGTAGTATCATTATGCGTGCCTAGTCTGGACTTCCATGATCGCGTAGGTCATGCGGACCGCGTGAGGTATTCCTCGCGTCGGGGTAGCTAACCCCGGTACCCTCTGGACTCCGCGATCCGCATAGTCTCGATAGACCGCGTAGTCACCTGGACCGCATAGGGCATCCCGCGTCGGGCTAAAACACCGGAATGATCAATCACGAACTCGTGACTCCGCGTAGTCTCGCGACCGCGTAGGCCGTATAGACGCGTCAAGGGTGGCAAGCCCTCGGTATAATAAGTCAAGGGTAGGTGATATAATAGCTGTACAATGACTTACGTTTAGCAGCGTAAGCACAACAAGAATGACCCCTTTCGCGACATCACAAGACACTAACAGCGTAGCGTCGTAATATGTCTATTTATTAATCAATCTTACTACGCCTTACAATCAATACAAGGTTTTCATAAGCAAGTAAATGTGATTCTTTTATCATTCTTAAGTTGTTATACCTAAATTTCCATAAAGCTAGTATAACTCTTAGCTTTTGTTTAAAAACCAATTGTTTCTCTTACATTAAAAATGATTGATATTAACTTTTGAAATCTTGAAGATCTTTTATTATTGGGCTTAAGTCAAAAGACATTAGTAGTTATTATCAGGGCTTAAGTCAAAAGACATTCGTAGTTATTATTCGATTAACACTTTCGTGCGTCTAGTACTATATATATATTTAAAATATCATGCTCGAGTATAAGAAGAATCACATACCTACCGTGAAATCCACGCGCGAAGTCGAATATGTCGCGCAGGAAGAATCGGCTATAATAGTCAAATCGTCTATCAGCGTCTAGACTATTGCGTAAGCGATTCTAAGTAGAGGTCCTCATTACGGAAAATCGAGCGACACTTTACGGTGAGCTACTCGAGTCTACTATGAAAATAGTCTAAGTAAGTATGGTTCAATTATTCTTCTTTTAAACCCTTTTCTTGTGATATGATTCAATTCTATTCTTTAATATCATATACTCGAGTCTATACTATTCTTATGTCGATATCGAATTACAATAGAAGGACAAAGTATTTACCTCGGTAAGCCCAAAATTATCCAAGTTAAAAGTGGCTCTGAGCAAGGTTTAGCTCTAATTTGTATGCGCTCAGATAGCTCGAGAACCATTAGAAGTTCCCAACAACTTCTACTAAGATACTATAAGGGAATTGGGCTAGGGTATTTGGAAGACAACTTTTCTACCAAATGAGGGGGTAGTGTTTCAGCTAGGGCTTCTTTTAGAGGGGTATTCGGCCAAGGGCCTTCACAAGGGGAGTGGAGGCTTGGGCGAAAAGCTTTAAGAGAGGGGAGGATTTTCATGACTTGGAGAAATGATTTGTGGATGAAGAACTCTTACGTCTTAAGGGAGTATTTATAGGTCAAGTAAAGGCCAACCAATGGCCAAGATGATGCCAAGTGCAAGGCAAGTGTAGGGTGAGGATTTAGGCAAGTGTCCTTATCCATCTACTACACAAAATATCCTACCAACTCCTTGACTAAGGAAATGACACAAAAAGCGTGCCAACGATTGCCCATTCTTGCCGTCGATGAGGGTGACAAGTGTCACCTAAGTTAGTCCAAAATGTTTCGTCTCTCGGAAAAATCCACAAAAATTATTAATGACATAGCGGGCGTACCTGCGAATTTAGTAAAGCGTTTTCGAAAGCGATTCTTTTAATGAGTTGTGCATAAACTTTTTAGTCCATAATGCCTAACTAAGGCTAAACTTTTTGCGTGCGTCTTCGTACATACTCTGAAATACGAGGTATAACATTCTCCTCGCCCGAAACATTCGTCGAATGTTTCCTTTAAAACGATTAACGATAAGGTTCTTCATGCTTAAGCGGTTTGCAAATGCCACAGCGGCCACAAAACAACACTTAGGCAAATGATAATGAAAATTTACAAGTAGGAAAGTGAATTACAGGAGGTGTGGGAATAGGTGAGGATATACGCCTCATGTCCTCGGCTTCCCGTCATCTCCTCGCGAGCTCGTTCGCCACGGAACTTTGTGGAAGCCGCGTCCTTGATGCGAGCGCCTAACGACGATCGATTATCGCTATGGGAACCTCGCCATCGATAACCCCTCGGTCACTGGACATCGTCGATCGGATGCACTCTAGATGGATCCGATACATCTCCTCGTATAGAAACATGAAACAGGATGCGCCTCCAGATCGGACGGCGGATCGAACTCATAAGCAACCTTGCCTACACCTGCGGACAATCGATAAGGCCCGATGTACCTTGGTGAGTTTCCCTTTCTTCCGAATCTCATCACGCCGCCGTGGTGGCGCGCCGAAAACCCAATCATCGACCTCGAACTCCGGATCTGGCGGCGATGATCTGCGTATGACCACATCGACTACGGTACATCGGCAGCGCTCTGGATAAAGCTTAGCTTATCCGCACTGCGCCGTCTGGTCCCATTAAGCGTACCTCGCCTACATCAAACCAACTATCGGCGATCGCACTTCCTCGTACAAGGCCTCATGGCGTCATGCGAATCTTTGGGTGGTAGCTATTATTATATACAAACTCAGCTAGAGGCAAATGATCTTCGGCTACCACGAAGTCGATAACGCGGGCTCGCATATCACCGAAGTGCGGATAGTGCGCTCGGCTGTCGATGCATACGTGGATGGAATGCGATTACTCGAGCTCACTGCGTCCTAAACCCCACGGAAAGACCTCCGAAGTTAGCGAAATAAGCTCATGCATGCGATATGATCGAAATAGGGACTCAAAATGCGATCGGCGATCTCCGGATATAAAGTCGGCATAATCCTCGGTAGAAAAAGTCGTCTGACGGGAAGAAAGTGGGCTGATTTCGTCGACTGTCGGCGATAACCCATATAGAATCATGTCTCCTCGAGTGCGAGGTAATCTGTGATAAAGTCCGTGTTGATGCCTCGCTTCCAGTCGGGATCTATATCGTCTGCAACAAACCACCGGGCCTCACGGTGCTCTGCATTCATGTTATACCGTATTTCAGTATATGCGTGAGGCGTGCGTATAAAAATTGAAGCCTTAAAGTTGGCAAGGTTAGAAAATTTGGGCACAAGTCTTAGAAAGAGTCGTTTTCGGCGAAGCGTTTTACTAAACTACGAAGGGAAAAATACGGCTATGTCATTTTTAATTTTTGCAGATTTTTCAGAGGCGAAACATTTTGGACCAGCGGGAGGGTGACATGTGTCACCCTCGCATTGGAAAGCTTAGGGACGGCAAAGTGGGCGAAATAGGGCCTTGGGAGTTGGTAGGATATTTTGTGCAAGTTGGTGTGGTAGATGGATAAGGTGCGCGTGGCTTAATCCAGCCACTACACTTGCTAACACTTGGATGAATCTTGGCCATTGGTTGGCCATTGCTTGACCTATAAATACCCCTCTAAGTTGAAGACTTTCTTCGTCCAAACTTGAGCGATCTTTCTAAGTCTCGAACTACTCCACTCCTCTTGAGTTTAGATCCACAGCCCCGTCCTCCTTTGAGAGGCCCTTGGCGAAACCTACCTACAGCCTAGTTGTTTCGTATAAATACCCTTTGTGGTATAGAAATACTTCTCCAAGTATTGTTATAATGCCCAAATACTTTAGCCCTTATACGTAGTACTTTCCAAAGTTACCTCTATCTGGCTTGGAAAATACTATTATACTTTCCTCGATCCTGTGAAACCACTGGAAAATCTCCATAATTGGTTGGAGTACTAAGTAGAAGTTGTGTAGAACTTCTAAGGGTTGTTTGGGCGGATTGGAGCACTCGGAGTAGGAGCTTAACGTTGCTCGGGATCGACTTTTAACTTGGATAATTTTGGGCTCGTCGAGGTAAATACTCGTCATACATTGTAATTGGGAATTACATCTTGTAGTTGAATTGAAATGAATATAAGATTCATAGAAAAGAATTAAAGCGTAATAGAAGGATATTCAGAATAGACTTGAATGAAATCACATCGAGAAGAATATAAGTAGAAGATTGAGCGTACTTACATGGGTGTATTCTGATGGTGATAACCTTTATTGGTTGAATGTTACGCAAGTAGCATGTGCTACTTAGAAGGTGAACAAGGCTAGCGGGTTATGGCGAGTGGGCGTTTTGCTTATAGTCGATAATCGTCGCGAGGTATGTGATTCTTCTATACTCTTGAGCATGAAGTATTTTAAAGAATACATATAGTACGGTAGGCGTGCGTGTGGCAATGTCTTTTGACTTAAGCTGAATAATATGTATATATTATATGGTAGATATGCGTGTGCTAGCGAATATAGTTATGCAGTGATGTCTTTTGACTTAAGCACGAATAATATGTATATATTATATGGTAGATGTCGTGTCTAGCTTGAATATAGTTATGCGGCAATGTCTTTTGACTTAAGCTGAATAATAAAGAGTCTTAAAGTATTTCAAAGAATTAAGGAACCTTTTTGAAAGAAGAGTAATACTTGGTTTTGAAAACATAAGAGTTATACTAGCTTTATGGGAAGTTAGGTATAACGTCTTAAGAAGATAAAAAGAATGGTTTCTTGATTTTTAGAAGTTAAGAGACTTATTCTTAAAGATAAGAGACTTGACTTAATTGTATTGATATGAAGTTTATTATGAATGTGAAACCTCGTTCGTGAGTAATGGGTACTTGGTTTTAAAAGGAATAATGTTTCTTGATTTGAATCGAGAATGAGTATCGACAAACCACGGCGGCGTTAATAAAGGAAAATGTAATGAATAATGAAGTATTATTAAAACCGTAGAAACCTCCGTCTGCGTAGAAACTAAGATGAGACAAAATGATATTACATTTCCTAGATCATGTTTGCTTAATAAGATTGATTATGAATAAGAATAATCTACGCTCATATAAGGCATATATTACTCAAATGTTTTAAAAAGATTAAGACATTGAACTATGAAACTTTTCTAACATAAAGAGACTTGAGTAATTGAAATTAGGCAAGCTGGAACCTTAGGAAAAGAATGTGGTTGAAAAGGAAAGTGTTTTGGTTTACCTAAAAATGTAGTCACTCTATTTTTATACTCACGGGTATCGGGTGACTTTTATAAAGGAATGGATCTCTTAAAAGGAATTTAACGTCGTAGTACTTTAGAGTTAACACCAGATTTTGACTTAAAATGAAAGTACTTTGAGTTGTGTATAACTTTACTATCTTGTTGTTTTGTAACTTGCCTATGATTTTTGTTGTGTAACTTGCCTATGCTTGTTGTTGTGTAACTTGCCTATGCTTGTTGTTGGGTAACTTGCTATGCTTATTGAGATAGTCTTTGTTGTGCAAGAATTGTGTTTCTATTCTGGCGTCTCGATGGAGGGCGGTTGACTTATTGAGAACTTACTTGGACTTCTGGCGATGTGGAAGATTCCAGATGCGCTTCCATTATTATTATTACATGGGCATGTCTACAGATGATGTGGACATGTGACCGTTATAGTTATTTATGGCGAAGTATCGTGACTTACGGTTGTGATCGGTGCGTAGCTTTGTTTAGTTGCCCCGTCGGCTCATTGACACGAGTGGATCTGGTATAGGTTATTGCACGCCGCGTGTCGACTTAGCGGTAATGTCGTGACTTACGGTTGTGATCGGGTGCGTGCTGTTTACTTGCCGTCGATTACGTGGCGGTGGATCTGGTATAGGTTATTGCACGCCGCGTGCCGACCAGCGAGTCGATGTTGGATGGAGCCGTGACTTACGGTTGTGATGCAGTGCGTGCCGATTCACTTGCCCCGTCGACTCACGTGGCCCGGTGGGTGGTGGAGGCTATTGCACTTGCCGCGTGTCGGCCGTGATATGGTTATGCGATATTATTAGTGCGGTCGGATCTGGTAGTTATACTTGCCCGTCACGGTTTATTGACACGGTAGGACACGGTGTTCCACATATACTCCTTGGTGTTGTTATATCATACTTGGCTGCGGTGAGGAAGGAATTCCACGAACGCAGTGATGATTTGGAGGCGTGAGTCCACGACTTGATATTTGTTTATTTGTGGTGTCTTGTAGTTTGGTTATCATACATGTCTCTGCTTTATATATTCGCTATGATTTCATTTCTGATATTTCTGATTTCACATACTTAGTACTGTTGTCTTGACCTCGCTTGAGGAAATTTGCGTTCATGCAGCGGTAGAAGTCGTCGTTTGTCGATCCGCTTTTAGGATCACCTTTGTCTTGGGAAGCCGTTCCTTGGAGGCTTATCTTTGGTATGTTACCACGATGTCTGTAGGTTCTTGTACATTCGGGGTATGGCGGGGCCTGTCGTCATAGTTGTTGTATAAATCTTAAGTGCAGCCTTTTGTGGCGGGGTTGTAAGGATTATGCTTGTTCAAATGTCTATACATATATATATGTTGAAAGCTGACCGTTTTGGTTGGCCTATTTTCTTTATCTTGATCCGTATACATTTAAATGCTTAAGTTTTTATTTTATTGGTTTTCAGCGATGTTGTATCATTTAGGGTGCGGGGTAAGGCACGATCCGGGCCGAACAGTGCGTGACACTTCACTGCATGACAACACGGGGGCGAGCTACGAACTCTGCGGCGTCCGCGAAGAGTCGTATCACGATGCGTGTCAGCGGATCCTCAATTGTTGCCTCTTCGCCTCGCCGGCGATGGAAGACTTGGCAACCTACCGAACTCGAACTCCGCTTTCTCGAGAATCAATCAAGCGGACACGAGGCTCGCTAAGCGATGCAAATCATGAACCATACCCTCCTCTCATTTGCACCTCGATAGGCTACCCATGGACTACGACTAGGCGTCTTCCTGGCATTGGCCTTCCGGGTGGTACGAGGATGTCAACATCGTAATCCTTGGCGACTCAACACCGTCTGCATCGTGAGTTCGACTCGCTGGGTGAAGATATGCTTGAGCTCTTGTAGTGCGTATAAATATCCACGTGAACCCGTACAAGTAGTGCCTCGGATCTTGGCGTGAATCGCGCGCGACTCGAATCATGGGTGGGGTAGTTCATCCGTGTTTCTTGGTGTCGGGATGCATACGCTATAACCTTGCGCACTTTTGCATCAACACACATCGACCAGATGCGGCGCGTCACGATACCGACATAACCGTTTGGACCTACAGAAAAGTAAGAAGAGCGGTCGTCGATCTCTCGCCAGCCAATGGAAACCACGCTCCGCGCGTCGATCCGGCTGAAACTTTGCGCCACGAGTCGGCCTAGTCAATGGTGCGAGAGATAGAAGCAAACTTCTCTGAACGCCGATAATAACTGCGAGGCCCGACTGCGAACCTGCCGGAGTAGTAGGTCTAGGCCAAGTCTGCGCCTCGATCTTGGTCGTATCATTTCGAATGCCGTCGGCCCGACAATATGCCCGAAAAGCCACCAGAAGTTAACGAAAACTCACATTTGGAAAACTTGGCCTATAAGCTGCTAGTCTGGAAGCTGTCGGCCTGATCGCCAAATGCTCGCGTGCTCTGCTCTGGCGATAATAAACCAAGATATCATCGATGAACACTATCACAAGCGTGTCAAAAATGGTTTGAACACTCGGTTCATCAAATCCATGAATCTGCATGGAGCATTGGTCAACCAAAAGACATGACCACTGAACTCATAATGCGTCTGGAGTCGAATGCGATCTAGGGACATCAGCCTCTCGACTTCGTGCGATGATAGCGATCGCGGATCAATCTTGGAGAAACATCTACGCACCTAAGCTGGTCGAACAAATCATCGATCACAGGAAGGGTATACATTCTTAATGGTCACCTTGTTCATTGCACTGTAATCAACTTCATGCGGCGTCGTCATGCTTCTTCACGAACAATCTGGCGCTCCCGGGGAGAAACACTGGGCGATGAAGCCGCTTCTCGAGAAAATCTCTAAGCTGATCCTTGACTCTCTCAACGGCGGTGCCGTTACGTATGGCGGAATGGAAATAGGTCGAGTGTGCAGCGATACATAGATACAAAACTCTATCTCCTGCCGGGAGGATGCGAGGTGCGTGCAAAATCGTGCGGGAACTCGACTCTGGGCCGGTGAAAATCGCGCTGCGACCTCGATCAAACACGACGAGATGGTAGATATACCGCCTGCGCGTCTTCAGCCTTGAGGTAGGAAATAAGCCTACCGCCGGCGTCTGATGCTCCTCCAGCTCAACAATGGCTCGCCGAGAGCTGGAATCGTACTACTCTCTCCTGCGGTCTACATTGGCGTAGCAGAAGCTAGCAATCCGTACCAATGATCGCGTCAAAATCGGTCATATCGACTCTGTCAAGTCGGCTGAGTCGCGGCGTGTAAATGGTCCTTTGGACAAGCCACTATATGCCGTAGAGCTACCAAGATCCCCGGCGTAGCTGCCTCGAAAGGGTCATGGACTCGAGGCTCTATCCACTATCTACTAGCGATAAGGGAGATATATGGGGCCAGTAGAACAGGATCTATCAAGGCATACGCATCATGTCGGAGGCCCGATAAGGTACATGGCGACATCGGTGAGGCCTCACAGTCTGCCGGGTGGACAAGAGCATAAATGCTTGATTACGAGGACCGCTAGAAGCTGGACCGCGCCCGACCTGCTGCCGCGACCTGCTGGCCATGAGTACCACGCCTCGGGCGATGGCGCAGGAGGCGATGAGCCGTGATAGATCTGTGGTGAGCCTACCACGGTTGCCCGGTCGAACAAGCCCTCGCAAAATGACCTGCGGCCTGAAGTATAGCAAGCTCGGAGTAGTACTACGACTCCTGAATGGAATCTACCACAGCGGACACTGAAGCGGACCTCGATCGGTTAGCACGCGCTACCACGGAAGTCCGAAGTCACGGGGCCTGACACGCCCCGAATGCTCTGGTTGCGAAAGCGATGTAAGTGCTCTGGCGGTGGGGTGCAAATCTAGGCTAACTGCTGAGGCCGTCCACCTCGAGAACCACCAAAAGAACCGGTCGTCTTGGCGTACGGTGCGATATCTGTCGACGGCGATCTCTGCGCTCACCGCGTCGGTCATGAGCTGCGTGCGGGTAATATCCATGCTGGTGAAACCACACGCGCAAGACTTCGGCCATATAATCATCTAGCGGTGGCGTGGCGATGCACTCTATCCTCATATCTGCTTGCAGCGCGAGGGCATATCGAGCGGCGAATCAAACTGGCGTTGTACTCCACTAGCGTGCGCCCCTCTGTCTCGATAACAAAAACACAGCCGGCGTGCCCTCGCCGTGTAGAAGCGAAGTGAGTAAGAAAGGCCTCGAAAACTTCGTCCCAAGTAGGCGGGGCGCGTGCTCTCCGGGATAACTCCGTGAATCAAACGAATCATTGCGGTATCCGCGGCCGTCTGAACCGAGATCACGGACTCGGTCTCGGCGCCACGATCACTCTCATAATCCTCTGTGGTGGCGGATGAACTCCTGCGGATCATCCTGCAGCCTCGACCAGTAAAAATCTGGCGGGCTCTGACTCGGGAAGTCAGTGGCCTCGAACTATACGCCTCGGGTGAACGCGAGTCTATTGAAGTGGAGGCTGAGCTGTTGCATCGGCTATCCTCGTATGCGGACCTGATCCTAGCCAGGCTGGGCCGTCTCCTTGTACCTAACTCCTCGCCCGGTGTGGGGCGGGAGTGCGGATCTGTGGTCTCTGCTGGGGTTGGCGGCGTCATGGAACTCTCCGTCTCGGGTATGGCGGGCACGAGCCCTCACGACTCTCGGTGTCACTAGCGGCTCCTCGTTTGCCTTGCCATCAGGCGGGTTATCTTCGTGGGCATAACTATACGAAAGGAATACGTTAGAGGTCCGACTTATAACACGGCTCTGAGGCGCGATCTGAGTGAGAAGAATGAAACCAATCTAAATATCTATAGCTTCGCGATTATTGGTGTGGTGCGCAAACAGCGATAATCAGACTCTACTAGATCGGTCTGTAGACACTTTTGAGGATTAAGCGCTCGATACCACTTTTGTCACGACCCGTTCGGGGCGTGGTAGTGCCTTACGGGCGCCCAGTAGTCATACATCAGTGTCAGTGGAATATAAAAACAAGACATGAAAGCATTTGTAAAATGAGACCTGATTTATCTGAAGAAAAAGCGCCTTTGGCATATATATATAATGTTATACCGTATTTCGGTATATGCGTGGGGCGTGCGTAGAAAGTCGAACTTCAAATTGGCTTGGCGAATTCTTTTGTGCACGACACGGTTAAGTCGTTTTTCGAAGCGTTTCTGACTGCGTAGGGAAAATTCGGTATGTCTTTTTATTTTGCGGATTTTTCCTAGAGCGAAATGTTTTGGACCAGCGGGAGGTGACACTTGTCACCCTCATTTGGCGATAATGGGTTGGTAGGTTGGTCGAGGGTTTGAGGCTATTGGCTCCTTGTTTGGCCTTGTTTTGTGGCTTGTTTGGTGCCGTGTTTTGTGCCTTGTTTTGTGGAGTAGGGGTTAGGATGCACTTGGCTTGATCAAGGCCATACACTTGCCTTGCACTTGGCTTGATCAAGGCCGTTGGTTTCCTATAAATACCCTCACTTGTTGAAGACTTATTCATTCCTCCTCGCTTTGTCTAAGCCTTGAAAACTCTCCTCCACTCCTCTTGTGGCTCTGCGTCAAGCCTCTCCCCTCCACTCCTTGTGGCCTTTGGCGAGAGGTTCCACTCCCCTTGGTGGTGTCTGGCAGTGGGGTACCCACTGCCTAGTTGTTTAGTTTAATACACCACTCTTGGTAGAAATACTCTCCAGTATTGTTATAATGCCAAATACCTTAGCCTTTACCTTGTAGTATTCCAAAAGTTACCTCTATCGTAGAGCAGGAAATACTACCTTTTGTCCTTTAGTCTCAGCGAAACCCTAAGGAAATCTTCATAGTTGGTTGAAGTATTTGAGTAGAAGTTAGTTAGAACTTCTAAGGGTTGTTTGGAGCGGATTGGAGCGCCGAAGTAGGAGCTAAACCTTGCTCGGGATCGACATTATAACTTGGATAATTTTGGGCTTGTCGAGGTAAATATTTTTGTCCACTTATTGTAATTGGAGATTACATTGTAGGAATATATAGTTGAGGTATACTATATATAGAATGAACATTATTGTGCGTGATGTCTTTTGACTTAAGCACGAATTTAAAGAAAAGAAGCTGTAATTACATGGAATTTGTATTCTGATAGACTTGTGGTATTCTTGTATAGTAGAATTGTATCGTCAGGTTAGGCGTATAAACCCCAGTTGGCTTGGTGGCGGCCTCGATAGAGGAGGAGATTTCTGTTGTTGCGGGAGAATCTTCTTGAATTTTACGTAGAATGTGGGCGAGTGCGGTTAGAAGTTAATGAGCGTTTGTGGCCTTATAGGTGGAAGTACTACAGTGGCGTATTCTACTTGAAGAGTGGAAAGCGGCTGGCCAGATTCTGATCTTGAGGCGTTTTGCTTATTGTCGATAATCGTCGCAAGGTTTGTGAACCTCTTCCTATCCTTCTAGCATGATGCTTTGTAAACTATGTAGTACGGTAGACGTACATGTGTTAAATGAGTTGGTTGGTTTAAAACATAGGGTGTTATAATAGCTTTATGGGAAGTTAGTTATAACGACTATATGTGAGTAAGATTGGTTTATTGATTGTAGAAGTTAAGAGACTTGATCTTGAAAGATAAGAGACTTAACTTGTTTTACTTGGTTATTAACATTTTGTTAAATGTGTTGTGAAACCTCATTCGCGAGTAATGAGTACTTGGTTTTAAAAAGAATAATGTTTTATTGATTTCGGAAATGAGAATAAGTGTCGAACAAACCACAGCAGCGCTAATAAAGGAAAGTGTATTGACAAATAACTAATTGTTATTAAAACTAGTAGAAACCTCCATCTGCATAGAAGCTAAGATAAGACAAAATTGTATTACATTTCCTAGATCATGGCTGCTGTAACAAGATTGTTGTAAACAAGAATAAACGGCTCACGTACAAGACTTATGTTACTCGGTTGTTTTAACAGAGATTAAAACTATGAGTTATGAAACCTTTTTAAAATAAGAAACTGGAGCATTTGAAATTAGGCAAACTTGAACGTTTGGAAAATAATGTTGTTACTCGATTTTACAAAGGGAAGTATTTTGGTTTACTTAAAAAGATAGTCACTCTATACTACGGGTATTATGTGACTTTTGTGAAAGGAATGGATCTCTTAAAGAGGATTTTAATGTACGTAGTACTTTAGGGTTAAAACCCGGACTTTGATATAAAATGGAAGTACCTTGAGTTGTGTGTAACTTGCCTATGCCTGTTGTTGTGTAACTCGCTTGAGCTTGTTTGTGATAGCCTGGTTGTGCGGTATATTGTTGTTGATGTCGCATGGACATGTCTGCCGATCACGAATTCGGGCGTGTGGCGTGCGGTGAGGGGTTAATCGCTGATATTATTGTTGATAATGTCACTTGGGCGTGTCTACACCGTCTGATCGGGGCATGTGGCCGTGGGGCATTATTATGTGTTGTTAATGTCACATGGGCGTGTCTACCGTCTGAGTCGGGGCATGTGGCGTGGGGCATTGTTATTAGTGTTGCATCGTGGGCGTGTCTCTGCCGTCTGAGTTAGGGGCATGCGGCCGTAATGCGAACACGATTGATGTTGTGGGCGTGAGACCCGTATTTATATTCAGTGATGACTTGAGGCGTGAGTCACGACTTGACATATGGCTTTTATGTTGTGAATCGTAGTTTTGTTATCATACATGTCTCTGTTTTTATATAGTATTATGATTTCATTTCTGATATTTTCTGATTTCACATACTTGGTACTGTTATCTTGACCTCCTTGAGCTGCGTTCATCTGCATGGTAGGAGTACATCGGTAGTGGATCCTCGCTCTTAGGATCCTGATTCGGCGTATTAGGAAGCTCCGTTTCTCGGAGCTTATTCTTTGGTATGTGTTCCACACAGTTGTAGGTTCTTGTACATTGGTATGGCGGGGCCTGTCGTCATGGTTGTTGTAAATCTTAGAGTGCAACAAATGCTTATTGTGGGCGAGTTGTAAAAAGATTAAAGCTGTTCGGGTTTATGTATATATCTGAAGACATTTATTTTTAGTTGCTTTGTTTATGATCGTATATCTTGTTTCATGTTTATGTTTTATTTTCATTGGTTTTCTCGATGTTGTATCACTAGGGTGCGGGTAAGGCACGATCACGGGCAGGATAGTCGTGACAAAAGTGGTATCGAAGCGATTAATCCTCGGAAGGTGTCTCTGACCGTGTCTAGTAAGTCTTGATTATCGATGTGTTGTGCACCACGTCTATAATCGGAGCTATAGGACATTTAGGATTAGTTTCCATTCTTCTCGTTACGAGATCGTGCCTTAGAGGCATGTTGTAAGTTGGACCCTGCGGCGTATCTCGTTTTACGATTATGCCTCGCGCAAGGCAACGAGCCAGAAGGGCAAGGCAGCCGAGTGCTGCTAGTGAGATCTGAGAGAATGCGAGAGCGCGAGCGTCGATCTGAATTATGCTTGACGGCGGGTTTTGCGCGCCCGCCCAGCGAGTTTAAGCGCGGCGATGTTGCTGAGACCACCGTACGAGCCTCGGTCCGCGGCTGAGAAGATGAGATAAGTACAAGGAGATGGCGATTCTTTGGCGAGTCGTGGCGAATATGAGGATAAGTTGAATCACGGCGGTTCGATTCGATGCGCGATGGTACACCGGCGAATAGTTTGAGGCTACGGGACTTTACGAGTTATAGCCCTTGAGTTTTATGGGTGAGGCACGAGGATGATCCGCGAGGAGTTCATCCGGCGATTCTGTTGGTCGTAGAGTGATCGAGCCGGAGACCCAGTCGGTGGTCTTAGGTTCGCGTCGGTGCGTGATACGCGATCGGTGGTTTGGTCGTGGGAGTTGTCGGGAGGCATGCGCTTCCGTATGGGGCGAGTTCTCGAGGCATTCCTCGCTCACTTCTTGCCTCCGCGGATGAGGAGGGCGCGGGCGATAGATTTATGATGCTTAGGCGAGAGAGGCGTGCGGTTGGGAGTACAGCGTGGAGTTTGACTCGTTGGCTCGGTATGTCGCTTTAGTGGCAACCATGGAGGATAGAGTGCACCGCTATGTCACCGGGCTAGATGATTACTTGCGAGGCTTGTTGGGTGTAGCTCTTGGCCGGGCATGGACATTGCCCGCGTGCGAGCTCGTGCGCTAGGATGTGAGAGTGCGGAGAGGTCGGCGGAATGACACGGATCGGCGAAGAGGCGGGACGCCGAGTGCTTTGGCGACTTCGAGCGGACCGCCTCGGCCGAACTAGTTTTGTACCCCGCGATCTGAGTGGTCCTCCGCCGTCTTGAGGCGGTCGAGGCTCGAGGTTGAGTTTCGAGGTAGTAGGGGTGTTGGCGGTCGATCACCCTACCTCGGTGTGGCGATGTGGTAGACCGCATTCGGGAGTGTCGTGGTGCCAAGGAGCTTGTTATTTTGCGGCCAGCGGGGCCATTTGGCGGCGTCAGGCCAAGGGTAGCACGGATGTTGCGACTTCGACGCCGGGATCGATGGTGGTTCATCGCCGCTGTATATCGCCTGGGGTTGTGATTAGAAAAGCGGTAGAGGCAGGTATGTCCTTAACCCTCGAGTTTTGTATGCTTGTTATCTTTGATGTGTTTAGTGTTATGTTCGGATAGCTTTGTGCTAAAATGTGATTTAGAAGCACAGTTAGTGTAGAAGGGTAAGCACAGGGGCATGGTAAGTGTGAACCTTAGACTATTCCATGATTGAGACCTTAGAGGTAGGTCGTCTTGTGTAAAAGATTTATTTTATGTTTGACCACTTATCGAGTCGTAGTATCGTGGGGTTTATTTGTGTGATAAGTCCATGGGTAGTGTGAGGTGGAAGTGGTAGCTTTCATGGCGTATGTTAGTAAGATTGTTCGTGTCGAGGAAGCGAAGTTGGCGCGAAGGAGGGTCGGGTTGAGGGCATATGCGGGTCAACCGTGCTTGATTTTAGGTGAGTCGATTAGGTGGTCACTTGGATGGTAAGTCACGAGGGTGCTAGGCCCCGATTTAGTTAATCATCGTATGAGTTCGTGGGCGCGTTCGACGAGCGGTTCGTAAAGGCGGAATGGCCTTAAAGAAGTTTGAGGTTAGTATGATGACCAAGTTTGGAGTAGTGACTCGAGGTTGGAAAGCGAGCGTTAGCGGAAGTGTGGTGTCACGACCCGTTCGGGGCGTGTTGGTGCCTTATCGGGGCACCCAGTAGTCATACATCGAGTAACGGCGGAATATAAAGCAAGGCGAAGCAGTTTATAAAATAAGACCGCAGTTTATCGATGAAAAGCTTGCCTTCGGCATAATATAAATAACTCAAGTTTTGCGATTCGTCCCATTGTACAATAGTACTACAGACCTCTAAGGAAGTAAACAACTATGGCGGGACGGGGCCCATACCATACCTGGCTACAAAACTATCTCTGATACGGGAGATCGTACGAAAGTAGAGCCTCGGAGAAGATGGAGCTCACGACACAGCGCAAAGATCCTAAGGATGTGGATCTAGCACTGCTTGCCCTTACTGCGGCATGAGCGGCCCAGAAGGAGTCGATGCGGTACAGTATGTGAAACTATAAAGTACTTAAAATGAAATCAAAGTATTTAAAACCTTTTCACAAATACAATCAGTTCAATTGCACATAGTGCGGCATCCTGAAACAACAATGATAATAGGAAAAGCGTAGCAGTCTATTCTGGGCGCGAATGATCGAAGCAAGGCGATCGCCGTAGTATCGTGCGTGCCTAGTCACGGACCCGCGGCCGCATGGGTCGCGCGACCGCGTAGAGATATTTCGCGCCGAGGGCAGCCGACCGGCGTCGCTGAGCTCCGCGGCCGCGTAGCCTCAAAAAGACCGCGTAGTCTCGGCGGACGCGTAGAGTCCGCGTCGGGCTAAGCGCCGGAATGATCAATCACGGAGCATCTGGCTGCTCGCGTAGTCTCGCGGAACGCGCGTGGGCCGTATAGACCCGCATCGAGGCGAAGCCGCGGTATAACGATCGAGGGTAGGTGATACAATAACGATACAATGGACTTCAGGTTATGCGTAAGCGCAAGAATGACCCGCTTACGGCGTTACAAGACACTAACACGGTAGCATCATAACATGTCTACTTATCAAACAATCTTACTACATAGAAATCAATACTGAGGCTTTTATAAACAAAACAAATAAAGTTCCTTTTTATCTTAAGTTGTTATACCTAACTTCCCGTAAAGCGATATAACTCTTACGCTTTTGTTTTAAAACCAAATATTTATCTTACATTAAAAATGATTCAGTATTCTTTTGAAATTGTTTTGATTCTTTGTTATTGAGCTTAAGCTGTGGCATTCTGTAAGTATTATTCGAGCTTAAGCGTGAGGCATTACCATAAGTATTGTCGAGCTTAAGTCGAAGACATTGCGTAGTTATGTCGATTAACACGTATACGTCACCGTACTATATATTGTAAAATATCATGCTTTAGGAAGAATCACATACATACCGTGAAAACCACCGCGAGTTGAATATGTCGCATGCGGAGTGACTATAATAGTCACAGATATCTATCAAAGACTACTGCGAGGTCATTCTAAGCGGGGTTCGTAATTCTACGGAAAGTCGGGCGGCACAACCCTACCGGTGAGCTATGTAAGTCTCTTGTGAAAGCAGTCCTATGTAGTCTGATTCAATTATTCTTCTTTTAAACCCTGCTTGTGATAACGGTTCAATTACGATACGTGATATTCTTCTAAGTATCTAATACTTATTCTAATACTACAATGTAAGTATTCTCTAATTCAAAGAGGGTTAGGATTAGTTACCTCGGTAAGCCCAATAATATCCTAGATAAAGTCGCGCTGAGCAAGGTTTAGCTCTCCAAGTTATGCGCTCATTAGCTCGAAACCTTAGAAGTTCTTGACAACCTACTAAGGACTAAGGGATTTGGGCTAGGGTATTTTGGGCATTATAACGATGCTAGAAGACAACTTTTCTACCAAGGGAGGGGGTAGATTTCGGCTAGGCTAGGGGGTAGGCTCTCGCCCACGCTACACGAGGGAGGGAAGAGGTGTTGGATGAAAAGCTTAAGGGAGAGGAGAGGATTTTTAGACTTGAAGATAACTTTGTGGATGAATAACTCTTCGTCTCTAAGGGGGTATTTATAGCTCAAGCCTTGGCCAACCAATGGCGAAGATGAAGACAAGTGCAAGGCAAGTGTAGGGTGAGGATTAACTAAACACAAATATCCTACCAACCGCGCTTGTGCCTGAGGCACAAAAGCGTGCCTTGGCTCTCCAATTTCATCCATGGGCGATTGAAGTCCACGATGGGAGGAGTGCCAAGTGTTGCACTCCCTATGTTCCAAAATGTTACGTATCTCGGAAAAATCCGCAAAATTAGTAATGGCATAGCGGAATTTTCCTACGAAGGCGTGGAAGCGTTTCGGAGCGATTCTTTAAGCGAGTTGTGTACAAAAAAAAAAAAAACGTCCAAGGCTAACTTTAAAGCCAAACTTTTTGTACGTATTCCCTTACGTACATACTCTGAAAATACGGGGTATAACATGTGGTACGGATACTAGAAGAGTTCGAGTGTTCGAGAAGGGTACAACGAGAAAAGGGAGAAGTGAACGTGTGTTTTTGTGGCCAGGTGTGGCATGATTGTTTTCGTAAGTATAGCGGTGAAGACTATGCGGCGTGTGTGTTTGGGGCTTAGAAGGAACATTCGGACGAATGTTTCTAAGGAAGAATGTTATACCGTATTTCCGGAGTATGCGTGGGGCGTGCGTGAAAGTCGAACTTCAAATTGGCTTGGCGAATTCTTTTGTGCCAACACACGGTTAGAGTCGTTTTTGCGAAGCGTTTCCACGATTGCGTAGGAAAATTCGGCTATGTCTTTTTGATTTTTGCGGATTTTTCAGAGGCAAATGTTTTGGACCAGCGGAGGGTGACACTTGTCACCTCATTTGAAGCGATAATGGGTTGGTCGGTTGGTCACGGGTTTGAGGCTATTGGCTCCTTGTTTTGGCCTTGTTTTGTGGCTTGTTTGGTGCCATGTTTTGTGCCTTGTTTTGTGGAGTAGGGGTTAGGATGCACTTGGCTTGATCAAGGCCATACACTTGCCTTGCACTTGGCGATCAAGGCCGTTGGTTTCCTATAAATACCACTCACTTGTTGAAGACTTATTCATTCACCTCACTTTGTCTAAGCCTTGAAAACTCTCCTCCTCCCTCTTGTGGCTCTCGTCCAAAGCCTCCCCTCACACTCCTTGTGGCCTTTGGCGAGAGGTTCCTCATGGTGGTGTCTGGCCAGTGGGGTACCCACTAGCCTAGTTGTTTCGTTTAATACACCCACTCTTGGTAGAAATACTCTCCAAGTATTGTTATAATGCCCAAAATACCTTAGCCTTTACCTTGTAGTATTCCAAAAGTTACCTCATCGTAGAGCCGGAAATACTACCTTTTGTCCTTTAGTCTCAAGCGAAACCAAGGAAATCTTCATAGTTGGTTGAAGTATTTGAGTAGAAGTTAGTTAGAACTTCTAAGGGTTGTTTGGAGCGGATTGGAGCGCTGCAGTAGGAGCTAAACCTTGCTCGGGATCGACATTATAACTTGGATAATTTTGGGCTTATCGAGGTAAATATTCTTGTCCCCTTATTGTAATTGGAGATTACATGTTGTAGGAATATATAGTTGAGGTATACTATATATAGAACGAACATTATTGTGCGGCAATGTCTTTTGACTTAAGCACGAATTTAAAGAAAAGAATGTTGTAATTACATAGGGTTGCATTCTGAGACTTGTGGTATTCTTGTATAGTAGAATTGTATCGTCGGTTAGGCGTATATACCCCCTAGTTGGCTTGGTGGCGGCCTCGATAGAGGAGAGATTTCTGTTGCGGGGAAGTCTGCCGAATTTTACGTAGAATGTGGGCCGATGCGGTTAGAAGTTAATAGGCGTTTGTGGCCTTATAGGTGGAAGTACTACGAGTGGCGTATTCTACTTGAAGAGTGGAAGCGGCTGGCGGATTCTGATCTTGAGGCGTTTTGCTTATTGTCGATAATCGTCGCGAGGTATGTGAACCTCTTCCTATCCTTCAGCATGATGCTTTGTAAACTATGTACGGTGAGCGTCACGTGTGTTAAATGAGTTGGTTGGTTTAAAACATAGGGTGTTATAATAGCTTTATGGGAAGTTAGTTATAACGACTACATGTAGGTAAAGATTGGTTTATTGATTGTAGAAGTTAAGAGACTTGATCTTGAAAGATAAGAGACTTAACTTGTTTTACTTAGTTATTAACATTTTGTTAAATGTGTTGTGAAACCTCATTCATGAGTAATGAGTACTTGGTTTTAAAAGAATAATGTTTTATTGATTTGGAAATGAGAATAAGTGTCGAACAAACCACGTAGCGCTAATAAAGGAAAGTGTATTGACAAATAACTAATTGTTATTAAAACTAGTAGAAACCTCCATCTGCATAGAAGCTAAGATAAGACAAAATTGTATTACATTACCTAGATCATAGGCTTTGTAACAAGATTGTTGTAAACAAGAATAAGCGGCTCGCGTCTGAGACTTATGTTACTCAATTGTTTTAAAAGAGATTAAAACTATGAGTTATGAAACCTTTTAAAATAAGCTGGAGCATTTGAAATTAGGCAAACTTGAACATTTGGAAAATAATGTTGTTACTCGATTTTACAAAGGGAAGTATTTTAGTTTACTTAAAAGATAGTCACTCACATACTACGGGTATTATGTGACTTTTGTGAAAGGAATGGATCTCTTAAAGAGGATTTTAATGTCGTAGTACTTTAGGGTTAAAACCGGACTTTGATATAAAATGGAAGTACCTTGAGTTGTGTGTAACTTGCCTATGCATTTGTTGTGTAACTCGCAGAGCTTGTTTGTGATAGCTTTGGTTGTGCGGTATATTGTTGTTGATGTCGCATGGACATGTCTGCCCGTCTGCGAGTCGGGGCGTGTGGCGTGCGGCGGGTTAATCACCCGATATTGTGTTGATAATGTCACTTGGGCGTGTCTGCCGTCTGCAGTCGGGGCATGTGGCCGGGGCATTATTGTGTGTTGTTAATGTCACATGGGCGTGTCTACACCGTCAGTCAGGGGCATGTGGCCATGGGGCATTGTTATTAGTGTTGCATCATGGACATGTCTACACCGTCTGGTCAGGGGCATGCGGCCGTAATGCGAACACGATTGATGTTGTGGGCGTGAGACCCGTATTTATATTCAGTGATGACTTGAGGCGTGAGTCACGACTTGACATATTGCTTTTATGTTGTGAATCGTAGTTTTGTTATCATACATGTCTCTGTTTTTATATAGTATTATGATTTCATTTCTGATATTTCTGATTTCACATACTTGGTACCTGTTGTACTGACCTCCTTCGGGGGGTTGCGTTCATGCCGCAGGTAGGAGTACATCGGTAGTGGATCCTCGCTCTTAGGATCACAGTTCAGCGTATTGGGAAGCTCCGTTTCTCCGGAGGCTTATTCTTTGGTATGTGTTCCCTGAGTTGTAGGTTCTTGTACATTTAGGGGTATGGCGGGCCTGTCCGTCATGGTTATTAATAAATCTTAAGTGCAGTAATCTTGTTGTGGCGAGTTGTAAAAGGATTAAAGCTGTTCGGGTTTTATGTATATATCTGAAGGCATTTGTTTTTAGTTGCTTTGTTTATGATCATATATCTTGTTTCATGTTTATGTTTTATTTTCCGCTGGTTTTCTCTGATGTTGTATCACTAGGGTGCCCGGGGTAAGGCACCAGTCACGGGCCCGGGATCGGGTCGTGACATATAACCCAAGTTCTGCAGTTACATCCCAACTTTACAATAGGACTACAGACCCCTAAGGAAGTAAACAACTATGGCGGGGCGGGGCCGCCGTACCTGAATGTACAAAAACTATCTGTCTGAGGAGATCGTACCCAAAAAGTAGAGCCTCGGAGAAGATGGAGCACGACACCAAAGCAAAGATCTAAGGATGTGGATCTAGCACGCTTTGCTTACTGCGGCGTGAGCGCGGCCCGAAGTAGTCGATCTGGCAGTGCAGTATGCGGCGTAAAGTACTTAAATGAAATCAAAGTATTTAAAGCCATTGCAAATACAATCGGTTCAATTGCACATAGTGCCATGACATAGCAAGAGCAACATAGATATCATGTTGGTCTTTCTAGGCGCGAATGATCGAAGCAAGGCGATCGCCCGTAGTATCATTATCGTGCCTAGTCTGGACTTCCGATCCGCATGGGTCACACAGACCGCGTGAGGTATTCCTCGCGTCGGGGTAGCTAACCCGGTACCCTGGACTCCGCGATCCGCATAGTCTCGATAGACCGCGTAGTCACGCATATCGCATAGGCGTCCCGCGTCGGGCTAAAACACTGGAATGATCAATCTGGAGCTCCGCGACTCGCGTAGTCTCGCGAACCGCATGGGCGTATAGACCGCGTCAAGTGTGGCAAGCCCTCGGTATAATAAGTCGAGGGGTAGGTGATATAATAACGACAATTGACTTACCGTTTAGCAGCGTAAGCCAACAAGAATGACCACACTTTCGCGACATCACGAAGACGCTAACACACGTGGCATCATAATATGTCTATTTATTAATCAATCTTACTACACCTTACAAATCAATACAAGGTTTTCATAAGCAAGTAAATAAGCAGATTCTTTTATCATTCTTAAGTTGTTATACCTAACTTCCCGTAAAGCTAGTATAACTCTTAAGCTTTTGTTTAAAAACCATTTGTTTCTCTTACATTAAAAATGATTGATATTCTTTTGAAATGCTTGAAGATCTTTTATTATTAGGGCTTAAGTCAAAAGACATTGCGTAGTTATTATTCGGGCTTAAGTCAAAAGACATTGTCGTAGTTATTATTCGATTAACACTGCGTGCGTCTACGTACTATATATATATTTAAAATATCATGCTCGAAGTATAGGAAGAATCACATACCTTCTCGTGAAATCCACTGCCAAGTCGAATATGTGTGCGAGAGAATCGGCCTATAATAGTCAAATCGTCTATCAGCGTCTAGACTATTACGTAAGCGATTCTAAGTAGAGGTCCTCGATTACGGAAAATCGGGCGACTTCCCTGCGGTGAGCTACTCGAGTCTTTTGTGAAAGCAGTCTAAGTAAGTATGGTTCAATTATTCTTCTTTAAACCCTACTTTGTGATATGAGTTTAATTCTATTCTTTAATATCATATACTCAAGTCTATACTATTCTTATATGTGATATCCAATTACAATAGAAGGACAAGAGTATTTACCTCGGTAAGCCCAAAATTATCAAGTTAAAAGTCGCTCTGAGCGAGGTTTAGCTCTCAATTTGTATGCGCTCAGATAGCTCGAGAACCCTTAGAAGTTCCCAACAACTTCTACTAAGATACTATAAGGGAATTGGGCTAGGGTATTTGGAAGACAACTTTTCTACCAGCGGAGGGTAGTGTTTCGGCTAGGGCTTCTTTTAGAGGGGGTATTCGGCGAGGGCCTTCACAGGGGAGTGGAGGCTTGGGCGAAAAGCTTTAAGAGAGGGGGAGGGATTTTTCAAGACTTGGAGAAATGATTTGTGGATGAAGAACTCTTCATCTTAAGGGGGTATTTATAGGTCAAGCAAAGGCCAACCAATGGCCAAGATGATGCCAAGTGCAAGGCAAGTGTAGGGTGAGGATTTAGGCAAGTGTCCTTATCCATCTACTACACAAAATATCCTACCAACTCCTTGACTAAGGAAATGGCACAAAAAACGTGCCAACAATTGCCCATTCTTGCCGTCCAATGAGGGTGACAAGTGTCACCCTCCCGTTGGTCCAAAATGTTTCGTCTCTCGGAAAAATCCGCAAAAATTATTAATGACATAGCCGGAATTTACCCTACGCGAATTTAGTAAAACGTTTCGTCGAAAAACGATTCTTTTAATGAGTTGTGCATAAACTTTTTCGTCCATAATGCCTAACTAAGGCTAAACTTTTGTACGTACGTCCTTACGTACATACTCTGGAAATACGGGGTATAACACGGGTTGCCTTACGCGGAGGCATAACGGTAAGGGAAAGAAATACGTTAGAGGGGTCCAACTTATAACACAGCTCTAAGTACGATCTCAGAGTGAGAAGAATGGAAACCAATCCTAAATATCCTATAGCCTCCTGATTCTTGGTGTGGTGCGCGACGCACGATAATCAAGACTACAATAGATACGATCTGTAGACCTTTTCAGGATTAAGCGCTCACGATACCACTTTTGTCACGACCGAACGTGCGTGCGTGGTGGTGTCTTACCGGGCACCTGGTGAAACAACATCGAGTAAGCGGAATATAAAACAAGACATGAAATAATATGAAGTGAAAGCGGTTTATACGAGAGAAGTTGCCGCCGGCATATATATATATATATAACTTGAATCGACGATTCATCCCTTTTACAAACTGCGCCCAGCGATTACTGGACCTCTAGAATGATATAACAACAATGGCGGACGGGGCCGCCATACCTGAATGTAGTACCTACAACGGCGGGACTATCTTCTTGATAAGCCTCGGAGAAGCGGAGCTTCCCAAAATCTTTGACTATGATCCTAAGGCGAGGATCGGCGGCGGTGTACCTCTACTGCGGCATGAGCGGCCGAATAAGTCGATGCAGCAGGTACTAAGTATGTGGCGAAAAATCGTAAATGAAATCATAGTAGTCTATATAAAGCGGGAGACATGTATGATAACCAAACTACGATTCCACGATAAATAGCGATCATGTCAAGTCGGGGACTCGCGCCTCAAAGTCACCACTCAAATATAACTATGGGTCTCGCGCCCGCAGCATCAATCATGCGTGGAATACACATGAACACGAGGTCCCAGGCATTACATGATATAAAAGCACGAGAATACATGAACACGGGTCCCACTGTGTCATAATAAAGCCGTGCGGTAAATGCGAAGGCATGGCGACTACTAAAACCCACGACCAACAAAGTCATAAAGCGTATCACGAGTGCATCTAGACCGCCACATGATCGGCGGCCACTCGCGCGATATCAAATGCGCGTCTAATCTGGAACTTCGCGACTCGCGTAGGCCACACGCGTAGGCGCGTGAGGTATTCCGCGTCGAGGGTAGCTCTCCGGCGTCGATCACGGACTCGATCCGCATGCGTAGACCGCGTGGCCATATAGACCGCACACTAACACGGAACTCGTAGCTCGCATGGGTCCGGGACGCGTGAGGTATTCTCGAATCATAGTCCCGGTGCTGAGTATACCGCGTCGGAGGCGACAACCCGGTATCGTGTCGATAGGTGAGTGGTACAATCTATCATAACGAACTGCGTTAAACAACATAAGCACAACAAGGAAAAACCCTTTACACAAACATCGCGAGACACTAACAGCGTAGCGTCTAACATGTTTACTTATCAAACTGACAAGAAAGTATTGCGGCTATCACGAACCAACACAATCAAGTTATTCACACGAGGTACTTTCACTTTATGTTAACAAGTTGGTTTCTATCCTAAAGTACTTCATACATTAACTCTTTAAAAGATCAGTTTCTTTCACAAAAGTCACACAATACATGATATAAAAATAGAGTGACTATCTTTTAAGTAAACCAAAACACTTCCCTTTGTAAAATCAAGTAACAGCATTATTTTCCAAGCGTTCAAGTTTGCCTAATTTCAAAAGCTCAAGTTTCTCATTTTGAAAGGTTTACGTAGTTCGTAGTTTTAATCGCTTAAAAATATAATTCTCCTTTCAAACAATTTGAGAAACATATGCCTTATAATTGAGTAGGTTATTCTTGTTTATAACAATCTTATTAAGCGACCGTGATCTAGGAAATGTAATATCATTTTGTCTCATCATAGCTACATGCGGATGGAGGTTTCTACTGGTTTTAATAATACTTAATTAGTCAATACATTTCCGCTTTATTAGCGTTGCGATGGTTTGTTCGATGCTTATTCTCATTTAGAAATCCATACAAGGCTTTCATAAAACAATTAAGTAAAGTTCCTTTTATCACTCTTAAGTTGTTATACCTAACTTCCCGTAAAGCTAGTATAACTCTTAGCTTTTAAAACCAAGTATTACTCTTAACAAAATGATTCTTAATTCTTTTGAAATACTTGATTCTTATTATTTAGACTCGAGTCAAAATACATGAAGTAAAACCACATTCGGTTAACAGCGTCGTCTACCGTACTATATATATTCTTTTCAAAATATCATGCTCGAGAGGATAGGAAGAATCACATACCTGCGACGATTATCGACTATTAGCAAAGCGCTCCATGTATAACAGGCTACTTTGTCCACCTTCCAAGTAGAACACGCTACTCGCGATCTTTCAACCTATAAAGGCCATATCGTCTATCAGCGTCTAGACTACTCTGTAGAATATTCTAAGCGAGGGTTCTACATCCTACGGAAAATCGGGCGACACTTCCCTGCGTTAAACTACACGAAGTCATTTGTAAATACACATGTAAATCTGATTTCAATCTTCTTCTTTAATATCCTACATTACGGTTCAATTCTGTACATAATATCCTTACATGAATCTTATATTCATTTCTATACTACTACAGTATGTAATTTCCAATTACAATAGAAGGTCAAGAGTATTTACCTCGATAAGCCCAAAATTATCCAAGTTTAAATGTCGATCCGGAGTAACGTTTAGCTCCTACTCTGAGCGCTCCGACCCGCTCCAAACAACCCTTAGAAGTTCTACGCAACTTCTTCTTAATACTTCAACCAACTGTGAAGATTTTTCCTTAGGGTTTCGTTTTGTGTTGAAGGGAAGTATAATAGTATTTACGGGCTTTTAGTATAGGGTAACCTTGGAATACTACAAGGTATTTGGGCGAAGATATTTTGGAATAGTAACAATACTTGGAGAGTATTTTTCTACCAAGGGGGTGTTTCACGAGAACAACACTCGAGAGGGGTACTCTGGCTAGCACCACTAGAAAAGGGAGTACTCTCGGCGAGGGCACCATAAAGGGAGAGAGGATTTCAAGACTTAGAAAAGTGTGGAGTGGATGAAGAAGTCTTGACCAAGGGGTATTTATAGGAAACCAATGGACAAGATCAAGACAAGTGGTGGGCAAGTGGAGGTGAGGATTTGTCCAAGTGCCACTAGCCATCTACTCCTCAATTCACTCCAAACATTGACCCATGGTTTAGGCCACAAAACATGGCACAAAACGTGCACACCATCGGCCACAAGACCGCCCACTTGAGGGTGACAAGTGTCGCCCTCTCGTTGGTCCAAAATATTTCATCTCTCGGAAAAATCCGCAAAAATAATAAATGTCGCAACCGCAATTTTACCCTAGCAAAGTTTGGAAAACGTTTCGTCGGAAAACAATTCTTTTCGCTAGTTGTGCACAAATTTCGTCCCTTTGCCTACTTAAGGCTTAAACTTTTATACGTACGCCCTCACGTACATACTCTGGAAATACGGGGTATAACAGGGCAAGTGGAGGGTGTAGATTTGCACATGTGTACCTTATCCATCTACTCCACAAAATATCTAGCAAACATTGACCAAATGTTTAAGGCCTTTTCCTTGAAAAAGCGTGCGAAATCGTCCCATTTCCGCCAACTTGAGGGTGACCGTGTAAGCCTCTCGTTGATCCAAAATATTTTATCTCTCGGAAAAATCCGTAAAAATTATAAATGTTGCAGTAGTAATTTTCCCATGAAGGTTGGAAAACTTTTCGTCGGAAAATAATTATTTTCGTTAGTTGTGCACAACTTTCGTCCCTTATGCCTAACTAAGGCTTAAACTTTTGTACGTACGTCCTCACATACATACTCTGGAAAATACGGGGTATAACATAGGTTAGCCGATAAGGCCACCTTCCAAAAAAAAATATACACGTAACCCAAAAAAAGCAATTACCACTTTTTTTACACAAATCCACAAGATATGACTACTGACCTCTAAGAATTCTTGACATAACAAGCGTGGCGGACGGGCCGCGCCGTACCTGAATGTACAACATCTACAACCTCGGGATTTGTATCAAAATACCACGCCTCGAAATAATGAAGCTTTCCAACCAGTGACGGTGATCCTAAGAGTGCGGATCGTAAGCTATGTACCTCGACTGCGGCATGAGCGCGACCCGAAGGAGGTCGATCTGAAATATGTACTAAGTATGTGAAATGAAAAAATGCGTAATGAAATCATTGATCTATATAAATTTGGATCATGTATGATAACCCAAATAACGATGCATTTGTGTCTTTGAAGTGAAAGTAATGAAAGTCGGTTTACCTTATATAGACTATTTCAACACGTGAACAATAGTCACGCGGGGCTATGGACACAAGCCCTCAAATATCATCACGTAGTCGATGGGGTCTCGAGCCCACAAATATCAAAGTGTGCGTGGAATCCCAATCAGCGCCGACAGCCATAAGTGTAAACTATAACCGTGTGACGCGCTGTGGCATCCCACCTCATTATCGGCGCATATACAATACATATATATATCTCACGCTTGGAATCCCCATCACTGCCGCGTCAGTAAGTGTAACATATAACCATGTGGCCTTGCGTGGCATCCTACCTCACTGTCGGCGTACACATATACAATACATATATATATATCTCATGCCCGTGGAATCCCTCATCTCGGGTACATGACTTCACGGAGGGCTAATCCATGGGGTAATAGTACATAACATGGTCACATGCCCCGGAATCCCTCATCGTATAAGCATGGCCATAGGGTAATAATCGTATATAACATGTCTGTGGAATCCCTCATCTCGGGTACATGTCTTCATGGGGAGCTAGTCCATGGAGTAATAGTCGTACATAACATGGTCGCGTGCCGGAATCCTCGTCGTATAAGCGTGGCCATGGGTAATAAAACAAATCAGGAATCTAACGCCTCGCAGTCGCGTGCCGGAATCACTCATCGTATAAGCATGTCGAGTAATAAGAACAATCCAGGAATCTAACGCGTCACAGTCGCGTGCCGGAATCACATCGTATAAGCATGTCGGAGTAATAAGAACAATCGAGGAATCTAACGCGCATCTGGTCGCGTGCCGGAATCCCACATCGTATAAAGCATGTCGAGGATCGATCAAAATGGAAGCATGCGTGGAAGCCTCACATCGTCGATACGTCCAAGTAAATTCACAAGAGCGATCGGTCCTCCAACCGAGTCACGACAGCGTAAACATATAATACTTGCACTCGAGGCTATCACAAGCAAGCATAGGCAAGTTCATAAAATCTTTAAACTTTCATTTTATATACTCGAGGCACTTTTAGTTTCACATAAAACAAATCAGAAATTTAACCTAAGTACTACGTGCTTCCATTCTTTTCAAAAGATTCCTTTTCATATAAAACCCCAAGATACTAACTCCGTAGTATCAAGGCATTTACATTTCACATAAGTCACTACACTTTTAGAAATACATTTCTCGGCTACAAATCAAGTGACTTTACTTTAAAACTTTAAGCAAGTGATACCTTTAAATCAAATTGCCCTTCCTTATTTCAAGTTATGCCTTTGTTTACATTACTAGAGAAAACCATTCTCTTAACCTTCCATAAAGCCGTTATAACCAACTTCCCATAAAGCCGTTATAACCCTTTATGGTTTTAGACAAATTCATTCCTTTTATAACCAAGAGACTTTTACTTTTAAAACCAAGTATCATATACTTTCTAAATACTTCAAGTCCTTATCTTCTGGAAATCAAGTTTTCTTATCTCTCGAATGCCAAGAAGTCAATACTTTCCAAACCAAGTACTCTATACTTTTAAAATCAAGTCATTTCTTCATTTAAGAACCACGTCTCATAACTTGAAAAATAAAGTCTCTTAACCTTTTAAGAATTCATAGTTCATAGTCTTAACACTTCATAACGTAAATTCTTTAAGTTAAGTAACATATGCCTTATGTGTGTGAGTAGGTTATACTTGTTTATTATGATCTTATTAAAGCAGCCATGATCTAGAAAATGTAATACAATTTTGTCTTATCTTAGCTTCTATGCAGATGGAGAATTCTACTCATTTTAATATAATTAATTGTCATTACATTTTCCTTTAATAACACTGCAATGGCTTGTTCGATACTTATTCTCATTCGTGCCGTAAATTAGCCAAGCCAACTTGGCTCCAAATACCTCCTAACGACTCTTACCAACATCCCCCATAAGACTTGGTAAGAACTTAGGATAACTTAGACATAACCTTTACATAGAGTAAATCACATACATACCTCTTAAATTCTAAGAGTAGAAGGGAACATGAAATAATACCACATGTATATTCCATACATAGAATCATGCCAAAGGAAGGAAGAGGTTCACATACCTCGCGACGATTATCGACAAGTAGCAAAATGCTCCAAAGTACTATAACCTTGCTAGCTTTTCCACCCTTCAAGTAGAATACGCTACTCGTAGTACTTCAACCTATAATGGTAATAATACGTCTATTAACTTCTTACTTCAAACGTAGAATATTCTAAGTGCAAAGTCACTAAATTCTACGGAAAATCGGACAGCACTTCCTTTGTGTCTACATACTTTTCCACCTTTTTCAAGGCCCGAAAATCAATAACCAAACGCCACATTTAAGGCCCAACAATTCAGCAAATACAAAGGGGATTACACGCCTTAACAGGACGTGTAAAATTCTGCCCCACAATCAATATAAAACTGTCCAAAAATTCCAAGCCCTATTCGGCTACAATGTCCCAATAGTTATCAATTTCCTTTCAATTCCTTTTTCAATCCAAGTTGTTATTCCAACATATTATATATACATAATATCAATTACACAACTATAAATCCTTTCTTCCTTAACATGCGACGATTGTAACTACCGTCCGAATTAATTACAACATTAATGGCTAATTTGTCCATTTTCGGTTTTAACACGTCGACATGATCCAAATCTTTTCAAACTTCAATACATATACCACATGCTCATTTCTTAACTACTATAACATGTAATCTTCAATTACATTAAGAAGGTGAAGATTTTTACCTCAATAAGCCCTAATAATGTCCAAGCGTAAAAGTCGATCCTTAGCAACTTTTAGCTCCTCTTCTTATGTTCCAATCCGCTCCAAGCACTCCTTAGAAGCTCATGAAGAACTCCTCTTCAAGTTCCATCTTCAAAGTTGAAGAATACCTTAGGGTTTCGCCTTGCGACTAACGTAAAAATGTCGTTTTTCCGAGATCTTTCTATTGAGATATCCTTACAATACCCCTAGGAACCTTGGGTTAAAGTCTTGTGAATAATGAACAAAAACTACAAAACATTTGTGTGGGAAAGGGCTCAAACCCGAGAGCAACACAAGTGTAGAACAAGGTCTCTAATTTTTTCTAAGTGTTGGAAGACTTGTCTTGCTACTAGTGTGCTTATATAACACATTGGAGGGTCTAGATTATAACACTTGTTAGGTTTGGATAAAAGAGATCAAGCCAAGTGGCCCTTGGACTTAGTCAACAATATCAAGCTCTTTAATTAGCAAGACTTGGTCATCTTAACATTGGCCAAATGACCATTTTGCCCTTGGCATATTCGAACAAGCCTAAGTAGGGGTGACACGTGTCTCCCTCCCATTCGTCCATAAAATTTCGTAACCCTCGTGGGCCCCGCAAAACGTAAAATTCCTCGGGTGGGTCCCACGTGACCAAATCCATATGAATAAATTTCCATAATGATAATAAGTTCCATACTCTTCAAATAGTGCATTTTGAGAATCTAATTCTCATCAACGAACATTTTTCCTTTCCGACGTTCGGGAAAACAATTCTTCCGTTCGTACCCTTTTTCAAGTCTTGTGTTCTCGCGTCCATTCTCTTATTCATGTCCTGGAATTACGGGGTGTAACATAAGTCGTCATAACAACTTCCCATAAAGCTATTATAACAACCTTTCATTTTAGAGAACTTAAGACACTTTTATTCTTACAACAATAGGAAAAATTAGACCCAAAAATACTACGTACATACATACTTAAAAAGAATCATAAAACTCCTTTCTTTTTAAAGCTCAAGTCACACACTCTTTTGGAAACCATCTTCTTAACTTTCGAAATAAATTAAGAAGCCATATTTTTTAAAGTTTATTCATTTCCACACATAAAATCAAGGCTTATAGTTTTAACCCCTCGTAGCATACACTCTTTAAAATCATATCGCTTAAAACTTCATAATCCTTAAAAGACAATCAAAGTTCATAGTCTTAAAACTTCATAACATACATTCTTTAAAGTCAATTTACTTATACTTAGAAAATCATATCATCAACACTTTAGAAATCAAGTCCCATAACTTGAAAAATAAAGTTTCATACACTCCCAAAACCAAGTAACTTATTCTCCTTAAAACCATATAACTTCCACCTTTAAAATCAAACCCCTTTTCATATATAAATTCAAGTCATTTTTAAACATAAAATCAACTTGCTTACTTTAAATAAATCAAGACACATAGCTTTAAATCAAATCTCATAACTTCCTAACCATTCTTACCAACATCTCTCATAAGACTTGGTAAGGACTTAGGACAATTTAAACATACTCTTAAATTAGAATCAACAATGTGAATACTTCTTAACTTCTAAGAGTAGAAGGAATCCTGAAATACTATCACATGGATATTTCATACGTAGGATCATGCCAAAGAAAGAAGAGGTTCACATACCTCGCGACGACTAGCGACAAGTTGCAAAATGCTCCCAAGTACTTTATCGCGCTGGCTTTTCACCCTTGAAGTAAAATACGCTACTCGTAGTACTTGACCTATAATGGCCATAATCGTCCATTAACCTCTAGCTTCAAACGTAGAATAATACTAAGTATTCGCTCTCTTAATCTACGGAAAATCGGGCGCCTCCTTTGTTTCTACATTTTGCCACTTTTTCAAGGCCGAATTCAATAACCAAACACGCCACATTTAAGGCTCAATACAACAACCAACCAAAGGGTATTACACGCCTTACAATACGTGTAAAATTCCGCCCCACAATTCATACTAAGTAGATCAATAACCAAAGCCATTCTCGGCTACTACATACAACAACACAAGTCCTTTCCAATTCCTTTCAATCCATAATGTCGTCCTAACATGTTATATATTCGCAAACAATTCAAACAACTATAATACTTTCTTTATATAACAAGCGACGACTAAAACTAGTAACCAATTTGAATTACAATCTTAGGGTTAATCATGCAAATTTCGGATTAGGGTTTTCAATACCCATAACCCTTATCAAACTTCATAATAAATACCTCATGCTTGCTAATATCCATATCTACACCATTAAGTAATCTTAATTACTAAAACGACAAGATTTGTTACCTTTATAAGCTCTTATAAATTCCAATATTCAAAGTCGCTCCTTAGCAATTCTTAGCTCCTTTCCTTATGTTCCAATCCGCTCCAAGCACTCCTTAGAAACTCATGAAGAACTCCTCTTCAAGTTCCATCTTCAAAGTTGAAGAACACCTTAGGTTTTCGCCTTGCGACTAACGTAAAAACGTCGTTTTTCCGAAATCTTTCTATTGAGATATCCTTACAATACCCCTAGGGACCTTGGGTTAAAGTCTTGTGAATAATGGATCAAAACTATAAAATTTTCTTGTGGAAAAGGGGACAAACCCGAGAGCACTTACTTGAACAAGAATGTTGTGATTTTTTTCTAAGTGTTGAAGACAAGTCTTGCACTAGTGTAGTGTATATATAACACAATGGAGGGCTTAGATTATAACAAATGTGAGGCTAGGATGAAGAGCATTAATTAATTAGCCAAGTTGACTTGGTCAATTTTCTCAAGCTTTGAAGACTTAATCTTCCACATAGGTCAAAGACCATACTACCCATGTATTATTTCGTCCAATACCATTGGGGGGTGCCACGTGTCGCCCTCCCATTCGTCCATAAAATTTTGTAACCGTCGTGGGCCCCACAAAACGTAAAATTTCTCGGGTGGGCCCCACGTGACCAAATCCGTAAAAATAAATTTCCATAATGTTAATAAGTATCATACTCTTCAAATAATGCATTTTGAGAATCTAATTCTCATCAACGAATAATTTTCCTTTCCGACGTTCGGAAGATTTTCCTTCGGAAAGCAATTCTTCCTTTCGTACCAATTTTCAAGCCTTGATTCCTTACGTACAATCTCTTATACATGTCCTGGACTTACGGGGTGTAACAGGTGACACGTGTCGCCCTCCCATTCATCGTAATATTTTGTTTCCCGACATTTCTATAATTCCGATAAATTCTACAAGTCTCAAATCTTAATGTCCTGATTTCTTACATACGTTCTTATATACATGTCCTGGAATTACGGGGTGTAACAGTTTTGACAAGAAAACTGTCTTGAAACCCCTAATCTTGGAGATGGACTTTTTGGAAGAAAGACAAGAAAGTAAGATGGTCATAAGCTTGTAGAGGATACATGTGTGTTGTTGTAACTTGAAGAAGTGGAGCAAAGAGAAAACTGTGAGCCGAAACTTGTGGACTGTTTTGGGCTAAAAATAAGGTAAGATTTCTTCTTCCTCTTGAAGTAATTGGAAATTACATGTTGTTATAGTTGAATGATGAAATTGTATTAAGTGAAATGGAGAATAAGAAGTGCATGAGACAGTTTTGGTATGTTAGCCGATTTTGGACTGTTTTTAGTATAAGGGACTGTTGGATATTGTCGTGTTATTTTAGGGGCTGTTTTTTGTTTGTATAAATCTGGAAATCCAGTTACCATTATGCATGTTTAAATGTGGTAATTGCTAATGTATGTCCTAAAGGAATAATGGTATAGAAAGGTGTAGAAAGACTTCACATTTTACCCTCGTTGTTGTTGGAATATGGACTGTTGTTATGGACTTTTTTAATATGGATTAAGAGGTCGGATTAACATGTGAAGTAGGTGGGTTGATCACCTTGATTGTTATTTTGAACTACCCTTAATTGGTACTTGGTTATTGATGTTATTGGCCTTGTTTGAAAGATATGGATGTGAGTATATATAGGGGAAGTGCCGCCCAAATCTTTATATGAAAGGAGAGTCATTATGTGGTATAGTGTATACTAGTATTCATGAAGTTTATAGACATGTTGTTGTTGTTATAGATTGAAGTACTAATTGGGACGTATTCTACTTATCGTGTTGATATAGCTGTTAAGGTATGTGAACTATCCTTTCTTCTTTTGGCATGTTCTATGTGTGAACTATAAATGTGGTATTACTCCATAGTTTACTCTACTCTTAGAGGTTAAGGAATATTCATGTTATTGATTTATGCTAAAAGCATGTCTAAATTGTTCATAAGTCCTTATTAAGGCATATGAGACAGATGTTGATAAGAGTTTTTAGTAAGCATGGGAGCCGAGTTGACTCTGCTTATTTAAAGGAATTGTTAAGTATTAAGTGCTGAAACTGGTTTAATAAATAAGTAAGTATGTTATTAGTAGACGTGTTAAAACAAGCCATTGCTGCGTTAAGTGAAAAAGGTATCGACAACCAAGTATTATATTAAAATGATTAGAATGTCATCTGCATAGAAACTAAGATATAACCAATTTATTTTACATTTGCTAGTTCACAGCTGATTAGATAAGATCTTTATAAAAAAGATAAATTACTGACAGCCCATATAAGAATTAATTAGGCAAATTCGGATATGTTATCGTGTCACGACCCGAACTCCGGGCCCGCGACTGGTGCTCTACTTGGGCACCCCTCTACCCATACATCACATAAAATCAGCGGAAGATCTAAGAAAACTCATGTTATAAAAATAGGCAAGCCAATAAGGCCGCCACTGTATATAGATATAACCAAAACTAGTACAACTCACATATGTCCAAATACATATACAACCCACACATGTCTACAAGACCTCTAAGAGTTTGATAAAGACATGTGACGGGATAAGGCCCTGTCGTACCCCTGAATATACATAAGTCATAATGGAAGACCTGTACCAAAATAACAAACTTCGTAACAGTGGAGCTATCTCAAAAAGCTGGGCAAAGATCCTAAGCTCGAGGATCATCAAACTGAGTACCTATACCTGCGGGCAAGAATGCAGCCCCATGAAGGGGGTCAGTACAACAATGTATCAAGTATGTAAACATAAAGTACAGTAAATAAGATCATGACTGGCTAAAAGCTGACAGGGACAAGTTTGAAAATCAAATACCAGATCCAATCGTGCCATATAAAATAAGAGCCAACTGTACTTTGTAAAAATAGAGAGTCAACTGTGCCTTTTTAAACTGAGAGTCATACCAAAATCATGAATGTCTACCCATATAATCATGTACAGTTATGATTATCTATACTCGCATCATGGATACTTGTCCATGGAGTCAAATACATATACTGCCCGGCCTTCTAGCGACGTACGCGAAGAACATATAAGGTATACTCCACGGCCCCTTCTGGGATGCGGTAAAGTCATGTAAGGTATACTGCCCGGCCCTTTCTGGGACGCGGTAAAGTCATCTATACCTAAACTGCCCCAAGGTATACTGCCCGGCCCATTCTGGGACACGGTAAAGTCATATATACATAAGCGCATATCGAGGTATCTTGCCCACCCGTTACGGGACATTTGTAAAGTCATATAAACATAAAGCGCCATCAGAGGTATATTTCGGCCATCCGGGGACACGGTAAAGTCATATAAAGTACAATGCCCAACCAAGGTATCTTGTCAGCCCGTTCAGGACACGGTAAGGTCATCTTTCGCCCAAGCGCCCAACCAAGGTATCTTTGCCACCCGTTACGGGACGCGGTAAACTGGAATAATAACACTAGCACGAATAGCTATCATGAGCAACCTTGTGCAATTTAAATCATCATTGGACTCTCAATAAAACCATTAACAGGAACCTTCATTTTAGAAAAACCAAGGCACTATCATAGCATGCAATATTAGGGACTTGAACCCAAAAGTGTTATGTACGTCCACCGTACATCCTTTCATTTATAAAACCCCAAGACACTAGCACTTGTAGCATAAATGCACTTCCACTTTTTAAAATCAAGTAACTTACACTTTTAAAATCAAGTCAAGTATACTTTTAAAATCAAGTCACTACCACCTCATTTACCACATGAAATCTAGATTCATTTAAAACACGTACGTTCACCGTACACTCATTTTATAAAGTTCATGCTCAAAGAAGAAAGGAAGAGTCACATACCGCTTGTCGTCTGTATCAACTCGATAATCTAAATTCGTCTCGCTCCTCTGGCTAACATTATGGAAACATTTGCATAGTGATAACCGATCTGAATTGCCAAATTAATTCATTTTATGAGTCGTTAGTAGGTTATATATTAATAATGATCTTATCTAATCAGTTGTGAACCTAGAAAATGTAAAACGAACTGGTTATATCTTAGCTTCTATGCAGATGGAAATTCTACTTATTTCAATATAATTGATTGTCGATATTTTTTTCATTTAACGTTGCAATGGCTTGTTTTAACATGTTTACCAAAATCAGTCTCGCCGCTTAATACTTATTAGTGTTGTATCTTAGCAAGATCAACTCGACACCAAAGCTTACTAAAACTCTTACCAACACCTCCCATAAGACTTGGTAAGGACTTAGGAATAATTTAGACATGCCTTTAGCATAGAATCAACAACATGAATACTCATTAACTTCTAAGAGTAGAATAACTTTTGAAACAATACCACAGTTATGGTTCACACGTAGAACATGCCAAAAGAAAGAAGGAAGAGGTTCACATACCTTATCGGCGAACTAACCAACTCAACAATCTAGAATCCGCCTCAAGTAGTACTTCAACCTATAAATACAATAACATGTATATCAACTCCGTGCTTACTAGTGTAGGTCAATACCAAGTAATGGCTCTCTTTCCTTATAAAAATTTGGACAGTACTTCCCCTACTTATACGTACTTTTCCACCTTTCAAGAAGGTCAATTTCATCAATAACCAAGCACCAATTAAGCGCACAACCAAACATTTAACCAAGATGATTCACACACCTATTTCTCACGTAAAAACAGCCTCATAATCCACGTAAAACACTCCACTAAAATCAGTTCATAATCCAACAACAACGAAGGTAAAATATGAAGCTTACAAGACCTTTATATACCCTTAATCCTTTAGGACCTACATTATATTTTACCATATTTAAATATGCATAATGGCGCTGAATTTACTGCATTCCAACGCCGTAAAACAATCCCTAAAGCGCCTGACAATATCCCACGGTTTAATGGTATTCTCGACGACAACTACAATCCAAAGCTCTTTTCAATATTCCTTATAATCGATACAAGTTCCAATACTTCAATATAAATCATATCAACTATCAATAACAATATTTCCTTCATTTTAACATGCAAGTAGTGACGTTCATAACAACAAAAATAACCAACGAAATCCGACAACCAAATCTGCCTAGATTTCGACCAACATGCTAAACAACCTCATGCATTTCTTATTCTCCAATTCTCTTAACACAAGTTCATCCCTTAATTATAACATGTAATATCCAATTACTTTAAAAGAAGAAGAACTCTTACATCAACTTTTAGCTCAAAACAGTCCACAAGGATTCGGCCAATAGCTTCACTTCCACACCACTTCTTCAAGCTCCAGCAACTCCCATGTAACCCCTAAAACCTTGTAACCATCTTCCTTTCTTGTTTTGCTTCCAAAAAGTTCATCTCAAGTTTAGGGTTTCAAGATCAAGTTTCTGTCAACCCATGGCTTAAGGTTTTTGGAGAGTTAACTTGGCTTAGAACTTGATTAGGGTGCTTAATCTTGGATAATAACTTAGTCTTGATCTTCACTTGACCATGGTTTTCGAAATCTTGAGGGTTAAAGGAGAGATAAGGGTTTGAAAGATGAAGATATTATGTGAGACTAAGTCTTGCTACACTTGTATCTATAATATGTGCACAAGCCAAGTGGATGGGGGACCCTCTTGTCCATTTGTCCACTTGTCTTTATGAAAATATCTTCCACACTAATCCCTTCACAAAATATTAATCCAACACTTAGCCAAATCTCACTATTTTTTATGGAACCCCCACCAGCCCCCCCCCCCCCAAATTGTGAAATTTTCAATTAGTTCATATTCTTAATCCCAAGATTTAATAATACAATCCTAAGTCCATAACTCCATTTGGAAAGAATTCAACCGCTAATATAATTTCCGTTGTCACATTTTTTTTATCCAAAATTTTTCCATATCAGAAAATGTAAATATAATTTCCTTCCAACCTCCACGTCTTATTTCCTTACTTAAGTTCTCACTTATATGCCTGGAACTACGGGTGTAACATTCCCCTCCTTAGAAACATTCGTCCTCGAATGTTCATCCAGTCTCAAGCTATACAAATTCCCAATCATTCGACAATCATCAACAACAATCACAAGTGGTTTATACTCAAACCAAGGAATCATCACCTCTAATATGCTTCAAATATACCATGTACTTTAACCATGATCACACGTAAAATACTTTACTCTTGAAGGTCTTGTCTATCTAAGGTCTCAACGATTATCCAATACTCTAAGATCCTCAAATATTTCATGTCCCAAACTTACATTATCTCTCCCCATATACGGGCAAGATAGCTTCTCAATATCTCAAAATCATATTGTCTTAATCACAACAACCCTATTTACTCCATACCAATATTATTCGTGCATCTCACTTAAGCATACAACACATCTTAATATAATAACATGATATGCCATTAAGTCAATTAAACATGATCTTTTAAGGGTTCATCACCCTCTCGAATGCATCATCACCTCCTAATTATTCTGAATTAGCACATATATAACCTTGATGTGGATTCATTAAACTGTTTCATACCTTCCAAGCCATTATCAAAGCTTAACCAACTCATGATAACCCACAATCACATTAGGCAACACACACATGGCCCTAATAAATATGTTTGTATAGATGTACATCATTATCACGCCAACTATACAACAATTTTTACCAACCTGGATACAAAGTCCATATATTCCCCTTCTGGGCCGCTGTCGCTTTCTCATAGTTGCAACCACAATAATACGTTAGGGAGGGACTAACCTAACAACATAACTCTATCACACAATCTTAGAGTAAGAAGAATAGAAACCAATCCTAAATGTACTATAGCCTCCTGTTTATGGGTGTTCAACATACCGATAACCAAGACTCTATTGTACACGGTCTGTAGACATTCCGATGACTAACTTCTCTGATACCACTCTTGTCATGACTCGAACCCCGGACCAGTGACTAGTGCCCTACCTGGGCACCCTTCTACCCATACATCACATAAAATCAGCGAAAGCTCTAAGAAAACTCATATTATAAAGCAGCAGTAAGCCAAGGCCAGGCCATTGTATATAGATATAACCAAAACTAGTACAACTCACATATGTCCAAATACATATACAACCCACACTTGTCTACAAGACCTCTAAGAGTTTGATAAAGACATGTGGCGGACAAGGCCGCCGTGCACGAATATACATAAGTCATAATGGAAGACCTGTACCAAAATGAAAAGCTCCGGAACAGTGGAACTATCTCAAAAAGCTGGGCAAGATCCTAAGCTCGAGGATCACCAAACTGAGTACCTATATCTGCGGGCATGAACGCAGCCCCCCGAAGGGGGTCAGTACAACATTGTACCAAGTATGTAAACATAAAGTACAGTAAAAAAGATCATGATTGGCTAAAATCTGACAGGGACAAGTATGAAAATCAAATATCATATCCAACCGTGCCATAAAATAAGAGCCAACTTTACTTTGTAAAAATAGAGAGTCAACCGTGCCTTTTTAAAACTGAGAGTCATACCAAAATCATGAATGTACGCCCGTATAATCATATGCGATTATGGTTATCTATACTCGCATCATTGATGTTTGTCCATGGAATCGAATACATATACTGCCCGGCCTTCTAGCGACGTACGCGAAGAACATATATGGTATACTGCCCGGCCCTTTCTGGGACGCGGTAAAGTCATGTAAGGTATACTGCCCGACCCTTTCTGGGATGCGGAAAAGTCATCTATACCTAAACTGTCCATCCAAGGTATACTGCCCGGCCCATTCTGGGACACGGTAAAGTCATATATACATAAAGCGCCATCCAAAGTATCTTGCGGCCCGTTGCGGGACACGGTAAAATCATATAAACATAATGTTACACCCCGTAATTCCAGGACATGTGTATAAGAACGTACGTAAGAACTCAAATGTTAAGAATTGAGACTAGTAAAAATTTATCGGAATTATGGAAATGTCGGAATACAAAATATTGCGATGAACGGGAGGGTGACACGTGTCACCCCCCCTTAGTTGGTCTTAGACGAAATGGACATGGATTAAATGGTCATTTGGCTAAGGTTAAGATGACCAAGTCTTGCTAGGCTTAGAGCTTGATATTGTTGACTTAGTCAAGAGCCACTTGGCTTGATCTTTTAGTAGAATGCATCCAAGCCACCCAAATGTGCTAATCTTGACCCTCCATTATGTTATTTAAGTATACTAGTAGCAAGACAAAGCTTCTACACTTAGAAAAATTTCAAGAAACTTTGAAGACCTCATTTGTTGCTCTCGGCATTGCTAGGGTTTCAATGAGGAAAATTTTCAATTGTTGTTCTATAATCTCCACACTTTAAACCAAGGTTCCTAAGGGTATTGTAAGGGTATCTCAATAGAAATATCCCGGAAAAGTATCGTTTTTGTATTAGTCGCAAGGTGAAAACCTAAGTCACTTTCATAGGTTTGGATTGGAAAGTAAAGAAAAGTTGTTTGTGATCTTCTAAGGGCTTCAAGTGGTGGATTGGAGTGTCAAGGAGAGGCTCTAAGTTGCTAGGGAGCGACTTCGGATCTTGAAGTGGATTAAGGCTCGTCTAGGTAACAATCTTGTTCTCTTAAGTGTTATAAGATTACATATTGTTGTAGCCTTACATTTTAACTAGCATGAAGTATATGTATTAAATATTGATAAGTGTTATGGATATTGGAAGCCTAAAATCCGAAATGACGTTGTTAGCCATTTGAAATTGAAATACAATTTGGTCGATAATTAGAATCGTCGCATGTTGTCTACTTGAAGATTATAGTTGTTATAATCGATTGCGGCTTTATAACATGTTATACTAAACAACTTGAATTGAAAAGGAATTGGAAAGGATGATATGTTATTACACCTATTGGCCGAGAATGGCATTGTCTTTGGACTAGTTTGATATCAATTGTGGGGCGGAATTTTACACGTCTTGTTAGGCGTGTAATCCCCTATTGTTAACTATATTGTTGAGCCTTAAATGTGGCATGTTTGGTTATTGAATACGGGCCTTGAAAAATGTTATACCCCGTATTTTTTTTCAGAGTATGTACGTGGGGACGTACGTAGAAAATTTGAGCCTTAAGTTAGGCAAGTTTCGAAATTTGTACACAACACCCGATTAGAGTCGTTTTTCGACGAAACGTTTCCACAGCTTTTGTTGGGAAAATTGCGGCTATGTCATTTATAATTTTGCGGATTTTTCCGAGAGGCGAACATTTTGGACCAACGGAGGGCGACACTTGCACCCTCCCATTGGACTTGAACGTCCATTTGGACGAAAATGAACAAGGTTGGCACGTTTTTGTTGCCTTGACAAAGTCAAGGTTAGGTAGGATATTTGTGTTTGGTAAATCCTAGCCCTACACTTGCCTAACACATGGATTGATCTTGGCCATTGGTTGGCTTTGGCTTGACCTATAAATACCCCATTAGTTGATGAGTTCTTTCATCCACAAATTGCCTAAGTCTTGAAAACCCCTCTCCCTCCCTCTTGAGAATTCTCGTCCTAGCCCTCCCTTTCCCCTTGGCGAGAGCCACCCCTCCCCTTGGTGGTGTTTTGCAGTGGGGTACCCCTAGCCTAGTTGTCTCGTATAAATACCCCCTTTGTGGTATAGAAATACTCTCCAAAGTATTGTTGTTATGTCCAAATACCTTGGCCCAAATACCTTGTAGTATTCCCAAGGTTACACTTATAAAAGCCCAGAAAATACGATTATACTTTCCTTTAGCCACTAAACGAAACCCTAAGGAAATCTTCATAGTTGTTTGAAGTACTTAAGAGAAGTTGGTTAGAACTTATAAGGGTTGTTTGGAGCGGATTGGAGCACTCAGAGTAGGAGCTAAACCTTGCTCAGGAGCGACATTAAACTCGGATAATTTTGGGCTTATCGAGGTAAACATTCTTGACCTTCTGTTGTAATTGGAAATTACATGTTGTAGGAATATATAGTTGAAGTATACTATATATAGAACTGAACATTATAATTGTGCGGCAATGTCTTTTTGACTTAAGCCTGAATAATACTTACGGCAATGTCTTGCGACTTAAGCCTGAATTTAAATAAGAGAACTGAACTGTAATTACATAGGATTGTATTACAGTAGACTTGTGTAGCATTGCTGTGTAGTAGAATTGTACACGTCCGGTCAGACGTGTTAACCCCCCCCCTGGTTGGCTTGGTAGCCGGCCTCGATAGAGGAGGAGATTTACGCTGTTGCGGGGGGGGGAGGTGCTGCCGAATTTTCTGTAGAATATTCTACGTCGGGATCTAAAGGTATTAATAGGCGCTTTGTGGCCTCTATAGGTGGTAGTACTACGTGTGGAGTGATCCACTTGGCTTAAGGAGTAGCCGGCGGTTTGAGGTACTTGGAGCGTTTTGCTATTAGTCGACAATCGTCGCGAGGTATGTGAACCTCTTCCTATCTCTTCTAGCATGATATGTGTGAACTATGTGAGCGGTGACGTCATGTGCTAAATGTATTTGATTGGTTTGAAACATAAAGTGTTATAAAGGCTTTATGGGAAGTCGGTTATAACGACTTTATGTGGATAAGCAAATACTTTGTGGTTTCTAAAGGTAAGCGATTTGAATAATAGCGGCTTGATATGTGTTAATAAAGAACTTGAAGTATTTCAAAAGATTTATGAATCGTTTTGAAAGAATGAATAGTACTTGGTTTTGAAAGCTTAAGAGTTATACTAGCTTTATGGGAAGTTAGGTATAACGACTTAAGAATGTTTCTTGATTTGGAAATCGAATGTGTATCGACAAACCAACTGCGGCGTTAATAAAAGGAAAATGTATTGACTAATGAAGTATTATTAAAACCAGTAGAAACCTCCATCTGCATAGAAGCTAAGATGAGACAAAATGATATTACATTTCCTAGATCATGGCTGCTTAATAGGATTGATTATAAACAAGAATAACCTACTCACATATAAGACATATGTTTCTCAAAACGTTTAAAGGAGAATTATGTTTTAAAGGACTAAAACTATGAGCTCTAAACCTTTTTCTAAAATGAGAAACTTGGGCATTCGAAATTAGGCAAACTTGAACGTTTGGAAAATAAGGTTGTTACTTGATTTTTACAAAGGAAAGCATTTTGGTTTACTTAACAATGTTAGTCACTCAAATTTTATACTACAGGTATCGGGTGACCTTTGTAAAAGAAATGGATCTTAAAAGGAATTTAACGGACGTAGTACTTTAAGGTTAAAAATCCGGACTTTGATATAAAATGAAAATACCTTGAGTCGTGTAACTTGCTTATACTTGTTGTTATGAAACTTGACCATGTTACGTGTGATAGCCTTGTTGTGTATCGTGTTCTACTCGACTCACAGGTTCATCCGAATGTATATCACTTGACTACCGGGTCATCCGGGAATGTGTATCACTTGATTACCGGTTCATCCGGGAATGTATTTCACTCGACTACCGGTTCATCCGGGAATGTGTTTCGCTTGATTACCGGTTCATCCGGGAATGTATTTTACTTGAGGACCGGTTCATCCGGGAATGTATTTCACTTGAGGACCGGTTCATCCGGGAATGTATTTCACTTGACTACCGGTTCATCCGGGAATGTATTCCACCCTTTTCTATATTGGGTCCATAAGATGTGCGAGACACATTATACGTATCACATGATTTGTACCTAGACTGCCGGCAGTGAGGAAGGAGTTCCACGGGCATGAGGGATGACTTTTAGGGCGTGAGTCCCTGACTTGACATGACTGCTCTTATGTTGTGAACTGTAGTTTGGTTATCATATATGTCTCCTGCTTTATAGACTATTATGATTTCATTTACAGTATTTTACAGTTTCACATACTTGGTACCTGTTGTACTGACCTCCTTCGGGGGGCTGCGTTCATGCCGCAGGTAAAAGGTACATCGACTGTCGATCCCCGCTTATAGGATCACATTTCAGCGTGTTGGGAAGCTCCGTTCCTTCGGAGGCTTATCTTTTGGTATGTTACCCTGAGTCTGTAGATTCTTATACATTGGTATAAGCGGGCCCCTGTCCGTCATATGTTGTAAAAATCTTAGAGGTCTGTGTAATCGTTGTGGCGGGGTTTGTAAAAAGGATCACTGTTCGGGTATTGTTCTGTATATATCATGAAGGCAACTGTTTTGGTTGACCTGTTGATTTATCTTTCTCTTAATTCATATTCATGTTTTTATTTCCGCGATTTTCTCGATGTTGTATCACTAGGGTGCCTGAGGTAAGGCACGATCACGCCCGGTTCGGTCGTGACAAAAGTGGTATCGAGCGATTAGTCCTCGAAAGTGTCTACGATCGTGTCTAGTAGAGTCTTGATTATCGGTGTGTTGTGCACCACATCTATAATCGGAGGCTGCGGGACATTTAGGATTGGTTTCATCCTTCTCATTACGAGATCGTGCCTTAGAGTGTGATAAATTGGACCCTACGACGTATTCCTTTCCTTTACCGATTATGCCTCCGCGTAGGCAACCCAGCCCAGATGGGCAAGGCGATCGAGGTTAGTGAGATCTGAGAGCACGAGCGCGAGCCCGGTCAAGACTGAGACAAGATGCGGACGGCGGGTTTCGCGACGCCGCCAAGACCAAAGAGTTTAGAGCCGCGGCGGGGGCCGAGACTCTGACTGAGCCTCGGTCCCACACCGAGCCGATGAGATAAGTACAAGGAGATGGCGCCATCGCCGTGGTCGTGGGCGATATGAGATAGGCCGATGCGCAGTTCCGGCCCAAGAGCACCGTAGTACACCCCGGCGAGCGGTTTGAGGCTACGTGACTTCGAGTCAGGTAGCCTCGGTGTTCATGGATCGAGCCGAGGCGACCTCGGGAGTTTATCCGACAACTCTGGATCGTGAGTGATCGAGCCTCGAGGCAGTCGGTGGTATTGGGTTCGCATCATCGCGTGATCTGCAGATTGGTTGGTTTGATTCGTGGGAGCTATCCCGGGGAGAGCATGCACTTCCAGCCATTTGGGACGAGTTCTCAGAGGCATTTCTTGCACATTTCTTGCCTCCACAGATGAGGAGGCCTCGGGCCGACAGATTTTTGACGTTGGCGGGGCGGGCGAACGGTTAGAGAGTACAATGTGAGTTCGACTCATTAGCTCGGTTCCAGCGGATATGGAGGGATATGGACACCGCTACGCCACCGGCCGACGATTGGCAGAGGCTTATGCGGTGTAGCTCTTCACCGGGCATGGACATCGCCCGCATGCAAGCTCATGCACCAGGATGTGAGGCACGGAGAGGTCGGCGGAATGGCCGAGATCGTGAAGAGGGCCGAGCAGAGGTCCTTTGGTAACTTTCGAGGCGACCGCCTCGCCCGATCTAGTTATGTACCTCCACCAAGACAGTGGTCCCCGCCTTGGACGTTCGGGTATTCGAGCTGGTCGAGCTCCGGGCTTCGTTCGCGGTATACGTGAGTGCTAGCCGGGGATTCATGTCCCCCTCGGTGCACGATGTGGCAAACATCATCCCGGGAATGTCGTCTTTTATCGGGTGCTTGTTTCACTGCGCCGTGAGCCATGTGACGAAGATCGTGCTTATAGGAGAGGTACCGGCAGCTGGCGCAGCCTGCGGATCGATGGCGAGTTCATCGCTTCTACGATTATCGCCTGCAGGGCAGACTTATGATTAGAGTGGAGCGGTAGCTTCAGGTATATCCTTAACCATCTAGAGGCTTGTATGTTTTGATGTTATGTTAATGTGTTAAGTGTTATGTTCGGATAGCTTTGTGCTAAAATGTGATTTAGGAACCTGGTTGGGGAAAAAGAGGTAAGCACGGGGGTGAGAAAATGATGAACCTTAGAATATTACAGTTGAGACCTTAGATGTAAGGCCGTCTTGAGTACAAGATTCTGCGAGTGATCCTTGTCAGAGTGCATTTTATGCCTAGAAAATATTGATGTGATTTAGCAAGGTTGTTCCGGATCGAGGAACAAGAGAGTTGGCGTGACGGAGGGTCGGGTTGAGGGCGTGTTGCGTGTCAACCCGTCGCCCGAAATGAGGTGGGGTCAGCTCTGGGTGGTCCCGCCAGGTGGTAGGGTCACCAGGGTGCTAGGCCCAAGTTTTGATGACCCTCGTATGAGTTCGTGGATACGTTCGACCAGAAGTAGATCGTGAAGGCCGGGAATAGCCTTAAGGAAGATCGAGGCTAATAGGATGACCAAGTTGGGAGGTAGTGACTCCAAGTTTCGGAAACTAAAGTGTGGTACGTATGCTAAAAGAGTTCAAGAGTTCGAGAAGAGTACGACGAGTAAGGGTAGAGACGAGCATGTATTGCGAGCATAGATACGATCATTTCTTGTAAAGGGAGAAGGTGCGAAGGATGTATATTTTAGACCTCAGGAATCGCATGCGATCCGCACCATTTGTTGGTCGCCGAGTGACACTAGAACCTCGCGGCAAAGTGACAAAAGTTTGTGATGTTAGAGGTGTTTTCTCGTGGACTTGGATATAAGTATTTGCGTGCATATGTTGTTTCGTGGCCAGTTGTGGCGTTGGCAACTTATTAGAAGAACTTTAGCGTTATCCGTCTTGAGAAGGAACATTCGGGACGAATGTTTCTAAGGAGGGGAGAATGTTATACCCCGTATTTTTTTTCAGAGTATGTACGTGGGGACGTACGTAGAAAATTTGAGCCTTAAGTTAGGCAAGTTTCGAAATTTGTACACAACACCCGATTAGAGTCGTTTTTCGACGAAACGTTTCCACAGCTTTTGTTGGGAAAATTCCGGCTATGTCATTTATAATTTTTGCGGATTTTTCCGAGAGGCGAACATTTTGGACCAACGGGAGGCGACACTTGGCACCCTCTTGGTGGACTTGAACGTCCATTTGGACGAAAATGAACAAGGTTGGCACGTTTTTGTTGCCTTGACAAAGTCAAGGTTAGGTAGGATATTTGTGTTTGGTAAATCCTAGCCCTACACTTGCCTAACACATGGATTGATCTTGGCCATTGGTTGGCTTTGGCTTGACCTATAAATACCCCATTAGTTGATGAGTTCTTTCATCCACAAATTGCCTAAGTCTTGAAAACCCTCTCCTCCCTCTTGAGAATTCTCGTCCTAGCCCTCCCTTTCCCATGGCCGAGCCACCCCTCCCTGGTGGTGTTTTGCTGGGTACCCCTAGCCTACTTGTCTCGTATAACTACCCCCCTTTGGGGTATAGAAATACTCTCCACAGTAGTGTTGTTAGGTCCAAATACCGTGGCCCAAATACCTTGTAGTATTCCCCAGGTTCCACTTATAAAAGCCAGTAAAATACGATTATACTTTCCTTTAGCCACTAAACGAAACCCTAAGGAAATCTTCATAGTTGTTTGAAGTACTTAAGAGAAGTTGGTTAGAACTTAAGGGTTGTTTGGAGCGGATTGGAGCACTCGAGTAGGAGCTAAACCTTGCTCGGAGCGGCATTAAACTCGGATAATTTTGGGCTTATCGAGGTAAACATTCTTGACCATTTGTAATTGGAAATTACATGTTGTAGGAATATATAGTTGAAGTATACTATATATAGAACTGAACATTATAATTGTGCGGCAATGTCTTTTGACTTAAGCCCGAATAATACTTACGCGATGTCTTGCGACTTAAGCACGAATTTAAATAAGAGAATCGAACTGTAATTACATAGGATTGTATTACGGAGACTTGTGTAGCATTGTGTAGTAGAATTGTACGTCCGGTCAGACGTGTTAACCCCGGTTGGCTTAGTAGCCGCCTCGATAGAGAGGAGGAGATTTACGCGGGGAGGTGCTGCCGAATTTTCTGTAGAATATTCTACGTCGGGATCTAAAGGTATTAATAGGCGCTTTGTGGCCTCTATAGGTGGTAGTACTACGTGTGGAGTGATCCACTTGGCTTAAGGAGTAGCCGGCGGTTTGAGGTACTTGGAGCGTTTTGCTATTAGTCGACAATCGTCGCGAGGTATGTGAACCTCTTCCTATCTCTTCTAGCATGATATGTGTGAACTATGTAGTACGGTAGACGTACATGTGCTAAATGTATTTGATTGGTTTGAAACATAAAGTGTTATAAAGGCTTTATGGGAAGTCGGTTATAACAGCTTTATGTGGATAAGCAAATACTTTGTGGTTTCTAAAAGGTAACTGATTTGAATAATAACTGGCTTGATATGTGTTAATAAAGAACTTGAAGTATTTCAAAAGATTTATGAATCGTTTTGAAAGAATGAATAGTACTTGGGTTTTGAAAGCTTAAGAGTTATACTAGCTTTATGGGAAGTTAGGTATAACGGCTTAAGAATGTTTTACTGATTTCGGAAATCAGAATGTGTATCGACAAACCAACTGCGTTAATAAAAGGAAAATGTATTGACTAATGAAGTATTATTAAAACCAGTAGAAACCTCCATCTGCATAGAAGCTAAGATGAGACAAAATGATATTACATTTCCTAGATCGTGGCTGCTTAATAGGATTGATTATAAACAAGAATAACCTACTCACATATAAGACATATGTTTCTCAAAACGTTTAAAGGAGAATTATGTTTTAAAGGACTAAAACTATGAGCTACGAAACCTTTTTCTAAAATGAGAAACTTGGGCATTCGAAATTAGGCAAACTTGAACGTTTGGAAAATAAGGTTGTTACTTGATTTTTACAAAGGAAAGCATTTTGGTTTACTTAACAATGTTAGTCACTCAAATTTTATACTACAGGTATCGGGTGACCTTTGTAAAAGAAATGGATCTTAAAAGGAATTTAACGGACGTAGTACTTTAAGGTTAAAAATCCGGACTTTGATATAAAATGAAAGTACCTTGAGTCGTGTGTAACTTGCTTATACTTGTTGTTATGAAACTTGACCATGTTACGTGTGATAGCCTTGTTGTGTAAGTACTGTGTTCTACTCGACTACCGGTTCATCCGGGAATGTATATCACTTGACTACCGGGTCATCCGGGAATGTATATCACTTGATTACCGGTTCATCCGGGAATGTATTTCACTCGACTACCGGTTCATCCGGGAATGTGTTTCACTTGATTACCGGTTCATCCGGGAATGTATTTTACTTGAGGACCGGTTCATCCGGGAATGTATTTCACTTGAGGACCGGTTCATCCGGGAATGTATTTCACTTGACTACCGGTTCATCCGGGAATGTATTCCACCCTTTTCTATATTGGGTCCATAAGATGGGCCGAGACCTGTTATACGTATCACATGATTTGTACCTAGACTGCCGGCAGTGAGGAAGGAGTTCCACGGGCATGAGGGATGACTTTTAGGGCGTGAGTCCCTGACTTGACATGACTGCTCTTATGTTGTGAACTGTAGTTTGGTTATCATATATGTCTCCTGCTTTATAGACTATTATGATTTCATTCTGATATTTCTGATTTCACATACTTGGTACTGTTATCGACCTCCTTCGGGGGGCTGCGTTCATGCCGCATGTAATAGGGACATCGACTGTCGTTCCCAGCTTATTGGATCACATTTCTGCGTGTGGGGAATGTCCGTTCCTTCGGAGGCTTATCTTTTGGTATGTTACCACAGTCCGTAGATTCTTATACATTCAGGGTATAGCGGGCCCTGTCGTCATATTTGTAAAAATCTTAGAGGTCTGTAGCACTGTTGTGGGCAGGGTTTGTAAAAAGGATAACTGTTCGGGTATTTTTATGTATATATGATGAAGGCAACTGTTTTGGTTGACCTGTTTATTTATCTTTTCTCTTAATTCATGTTCATGTTTTTATTTCCGCTGATTTTCTCTGATGTTGTATCACTAGGGTGCCCAGGGTAAGGCACCAGTCACGGGCCCGGGTTCGGGTCGTGACAAAAAAGGTGGAAAAGTATGTAGAAACAAAGGAAATGCTGCCCAATTTTCCGTAGAATTTAATGACTTTGCACTTAGAATATTCTACGTTTGAAGTAAGAAGTTAATAGACGTATTATGGTCATTATAGGTTGACCTACTACGTACGGCATATGGGACTTAGCAATTGGATTGAACCGAAGAGGTATGTGGAACTTTCATATCTCTTGAGCATGAGTAGTTGTAAATATATAGTACGGTAGACGTACGAGATTTTGATGAATCTAATTTCACTTGATATCCTTGACTTGTTTTAAGAATATCCAAGTTGGTTGAGTTAGGGAATTAACTCACTTGTTTAAAAAGATTAAGGATGTCATAGTTTCTAAAAGTTAAGGGACTTGAAGTATTTTGAAAGTATATGATACTTGTTTCGTTTTGAAAGTATAAGTCTCTTGGATATAAAAAAGAATGTATTTGCCTAAAGTATAAAGTTAGTATAACGACTTTATGGGAAGTTGGTTATAATAGCTTTATGGAAAGATGAAAGAGTGGTTTACTCTAGTAATGTAAATAATGATAAATGACTTGAAATAATGAAAGGCAAATGGATTTGAAGGCATCAATTGCTTAAGGTTTTAAAGAAAGAAGTCACTTGATTTAGAAGCCTATAAATGTATTTCTTAAAGGTATTGTGACTTGTCTTGAAAAGTAGATATGACTTGATACTACGGTTATTAGTATCTTGGAAGTTTTATATGAAAAAGAGTCATTTTAAAAGAGTAGAAGTACGTAGTACTTTGGGTTAAATTCCCGGATTTTTATAATGACATGTTAGTGTCTTAAGTAAACTAAAATGAGAGTGTGTATGAACAAAGCTAATAAGAAGTTAGGGGATTTCTTAACTTGCTTAAGTTATGTATGATAAGTCGGTGGTTCTTATGTTATGTATGATAAGCCGGTAGTGCTTATGTTACGTATGATAGCCGGTTGTGCTAGGTTATGTATTCTTACGGTGTAGACCCCGGGTTACTACTTATTCCATGGAATTGCTACCCATGATGCGAGTGCGGCGTTTGTACTCATTGCGGGCCCACCGGGCCCATGCGGGTGAAATTGTCCTATGCGGGTGAAATAGTCTCATGCGAGGCGGATGACCTCATTGCGGGTCCACAGGACCTATGCGGGTGAAATAGTCCCAGGAGTAGGATTACTTAATGATACTACGGGCGGGTGACCCTACTTTGATCATGAGCCTCCTATTTTTACGCAGTAAATTATATACTTGGTTACTCTCATTGTTAGTGTCACGACCCGACCTCGGGCCCGCGACTGGTGCCTTACCCCGGGCATCCTAGTGATAATACATCAGAGAAAAACCAGCGGAAATAAAAACTCAAAGACATGAAACAATGAAATATAAGAAAACAGGCTAACCAAAACGGTCACCTTTCTGTATATATACATAAAACCCGAACAGTTATATCCTTTTACAAACCCCGCCCACAACGATACTGGACCTGCAAGAATGTAACCACAACTATGACGGGACGGGGACTACCATACCACGAATGTACAAGTACCTACAATGACGGGACTATACGAAAGATAAGCCTCGGAGAAGCGGAGCTTCCCAAAACGCTGAACCGTGATCATGGCGAGGATCAACAACGGTGTACCTACTGCGGCATGAACGCAGCCGAAGGAGGTCGATAACGGTACCAAGTATGTGAAACTGAAAATGCGTAAATGAAATCATAATAGTCTATATAAAGGGAGACGTGTATGATAACCAAACTACTGCGACAACATATAAGTAGTCATGTCAAGTCGAGGACTCACGCCAAAGTCATCACTCATGCGTGGAATTCCTTTGCTCATGGCAGTCCATGACATAAATCATACTCATGTGATGCGCGTGGCATCCTACCTCATTGTCGGCGATACATATACAATACATATATATACCTCGCCGTGGAATCCTCTCACATCGCCGGCTGTGTAGGTGTAGCATATAACCATGTGACGCGGTGGCATCCTACCTCATTGTCGGCGCATACATATACAATATATATATATATAATACGCGTCGCATGCCGGAATCCTCGTGTAGCGTGGCCATGCGTGCCTCGGCGTCCTCATCGCGGTGCGGTCTTCACGGGAGCTAGCCGTGGAATAATGATCGTATATACCATGCCGGAATCCGCATCGGTGTAGACGGTCTTCCGGGAGCTAGCCCGTGGAATAATAGTAATGGTCACATGCCGGAATCCTCATCGGTGTGACATGCTCATGTGATAATAATAATATCACGGGTGTTTAACGCATTGCATGGCCGCGTGCCGGAATCCTCATCGGTGTAGACGTGTTCACGTGATAATAACAATGGAAGCATGCGTGGAATCCTCGTCGCCGTACATCGTCGATGAAACGACGGGCGTCTAACGCGTCGGTCGCGTGCCGGCATCCTCATCGTCTGGCATGGCGAAGATCAAACAAAATGGAAGCATACCCGTGGAATCCTCCGTCACTTCCGGTAAGTCCAACAAATTCACAACAAGTCAGCCGACCCTCCAACCGAGAGACGCGGTAACATAGTAATACCACCAAGGCTGTCACAACTAGCATAGGCAAATTTAACATACTCTTAGACTTCCATTTTATGATAACAAATCCGGGTTTTAACCCCAAAGTACTACATCATTAATCCTTTCAAAAGATCTCTTTTTACGTAAAAACAACTCGATACTATTATCCGTAGTACCAAACACGTTCATGTTTAAATCAAGTACTTTACACTTCTTAAACCAAGTGGCTTACACTTTTAGAACAACGTCAAGTATACTTTTAAAACCAGTAACTAACTCTTTTAAGATCAAGGTACTCCTACCTTTTAAAACCAAGCCACTTATATTTTTCTCATGAAAAGTTCGATATTTGAAAATAAGTTACTTATACTTTTAAACTCAAGTTACTTCTCTTTCCCAAAATCAAGTTACCATTTTAAATCCAATAATAAAACCATTCTTTTATTTTCATAAAGTCGTTATAACTAACTTCCCATAAAGCTATTATAACACTTTATGTTTTAACAATTTAAGACAAAACCACTTTCTTTTAAACCAAAACACTTGAAATTCTCAAGTCTCTTTTCTTTTAGAAATCAAGTTCCTTACTTTGGAATTTAAGAAAACAATACTTGTTTATAATGATTCTTATTAAAGTAGCCATGATCTATGAAATGTAATACAATTTTGTCTTATCTTGGCTTACATGCGGATGGAAGATTCTACTTGTTTTAATATAATTATTTGTCATTACATTTTCCTTTATTAACGCTGCGATGGATTGTTGATAGTTATTCCCGTTTGAAATCAAGTAAAACTTTATTCTTTTAAAGACCAAGTACTCATTACTACATGAATGAGGTTTCACCACTTTTAACACAATTAAAGTTCTTCACATTTCATATCAAGTCAAATATAAGTCAAGTCTCTTATCTTTTAAAACTCAACAAACCATTCTTTTACCTACGTAAAGTCGTTATAACTTGACTTCCCATAAAGCTATTATAACACTTTATGTTTTAAACCAACCAAAATTTGTTTAGCACACGACGTCTCACCGTACTACATAGTTCACAACATCATGCTAGAAAAGATAGGAAGAGGTTCACATACCTCGCGACGATTATCGACAATTAGCAAAATGCTCGAAGTACTATAACGCGCTAGCCTTTTCCACCCTTCAAGTAGAATACGCTACTCGTAGTACTTCCACCTATAATGGCCGTAAAGCGTCTATCAACTTCTCGATCTCTTTGTAGCACAATTCAAAGTACAAGGTTCATTATTCTACGGAAAATTGGCGACACCTCCCCACGCACCGTAACCACGTAAATCTCCTCTTCTATCAAGGCCCGCTACGAAGCCAACAACTCGAGGGTTACCGTCTAACCGGACGTGTACAACACTGCCCCAGCGATAATACTACAAGTCTCATCAGAATGCAGTCGATGTAAATCTTCAATTCTTTATAATTATCCTTCCAATATATCTTATACTCGATTCTAAACTACTACAATATGTAATATCCAATTCTGATAGGGGATAAAGATCATTACCTCGATAAGCCCAAAATTATCCAAGATTAATAAGTCGATCACGAGCAATGCTTAGCTCGATTCCTTACGCTCCAACCCGCTTCAGCAACCCTTAGAAGTTTCTAAACAACTTCTCTTAACACTTCAACCAAGTATGAAGATTTTCTAGGGTTTCACTTTGTGACTATTGGAATAAAGTAGTATTTTCGGGCTCTTAGTATAAAGATAACTTTTGGAATATTACAAGGGATTTCAAGGATAAGGTATTTGGGAATATACCAACACTTGAAGAATTTTCTACACAAAGGGGGGGGGGGGTGTTTGGACGAGAATTACACTAAGGAGGGAGGGAGAATTTTTGCCTTGGAAATTATTTCAAGTGAGGGATGAATAAGTCTTGCAAACAAGGGGGGGTATTTATAGAGAAATCAATGGCTAGGATCAAATCAAGTGTATAGTGAGGATTTGGTCCATGTGGGAGTGGAGTCTTCCAACCAAATGTCCACCACAACCTTGAGACATATGTCCACCACAAAAATGGGACAAGTGGCTTGCCACTTGTCCACCAAAAACGTCCAACACTTGTCCACCAATCATTCGGCCAACATGGCCACATGGGGGTGACATGTGTCGCCCCCCTACTCATCCAAAATATTTCATCTTCCGAAAATATCCGTAATGCCAAAAATCCGAAAATAAAGTGGGCCCCACAAAACTGTAAATTCTCCCGTGGGACCCACGTGAGCAATTTCAGAAATAAAATTCCATAATTCTTAAAAATTCTTAAAGTCTTAAATACCAAAGTTGAGAATCCAATTCTCAATAATAAACCTTTTTCCTTCATAAAATCCGGAAACTTTTAGTGAAAAATCACATCTTTCTTCCTTTTAATTTAAATGTCGATTCTCGTCGTCGTCCCCACATACATACCACGGAACTACGGGTGTAACATTCTTCCCCTTAGAAACATTCGTCCGAATGTTCCTTCTAATCTCAAAACATCGTGCGTACCGGTATAGTCTTCACTACTATACTTACGAAACCAATTATGCCACACATGGCCATAATACAACACATGTGCAAAACTTCAATCCAAGACAACGAGGAATCACCTCTAACATCACAAAAGCTTCCACCCGTGGTCTAAAGGATACTCATTCGTGATCATTACTACAACAAAATGATCTCTTTTATTCTGTTAACACACGTTCACTTCTTTCCTTACTCGTCGTACTCTTCTCGTACACCCGAACTCTTTCTAGTACACATACCATACTCCAGTCATCGCTTCAGTTTCCAAAACCTTGGAGTCACTACCTCCAAACTTGATCATTTTACTAGCCTCAAATTCCTTTAAGGCCATTCCCGGCCTTCACGATCCGATTCTGGTCGAACGCATCCACGAACCCGTACAACGGTTACCTAAACTTGGGCCTTACACCCTCGTGACCCTATCATCTAGCGGGACCACCTCAAACTGATCCCACCCCATTCCGGACTGCGGGTTGACCCGCGGTATGGCCTCAACCCAACCCACTTCGCACTAAACTCTCGTTCCTGGTCCGGAACAATCTCACTATTCAAGTCATGAGAACCTAGTGGTCTTCTAAGCTCAACTACCCACTTCCATTTCACAACACTCATGGACTTATCTCCTGAATATACTCCACGTATACAATGTACCCCGACAACGATCAAGCGCATGATCCTTTACTCAAGGCGGACTTGCATCTAAGGTCTCAGCGGTTATCGTGATACATGGCTCACAATCTCCATGGCCCCAAACTTACCCTTTTCAACTAACCATGTTTTCTAATCATAACTTACACAATGCTATCCGAACATAACAATTAACACATCATCATAACATCAATACAAACTAGTCTCTAGAGGGTTAAGGATATACCTGAAAATCAAATAGGCGGTTCAAAGGATCATTAAAATCGGGAACTTCCACCGCGACCTTTGTCGTAGCTGCCGATGTATGAACATCTGCCTAGCTATGGAAGGTGAAGAACATGGCGATCCCGTAGTGTGCTATCCACCATTACCTCCTGGTCGGACAGTCGCCAAATGGCCTTGCCGCATGCATAACAAGATGTCGAAATAGTGCGACACTCCCAAGATGGGGTCTACCGCATCGACCACACCGAGGTGGGTGGCTCCATCGCTAACACCCTCCTCCCCGAAACTCAAGCCTGGAGCCACGACACGCTCCTGAACATTCGAACGCCTCAAGATCGTAGAGGACCACTGCATCTTGGCGGAGGCGCATAATCGCTCTTTGAGGCGGTCCACCTCGAAAGTTACCAAAGGTCCACTGCTTGTCACGGCCTCTTATGCGATCCACGGTCCCTACGTCGGTCTCTACGTTCCTCAATCCTGCATAAGCACGTATCGGCAATGTCCATGCGGTGAAGAGAAACTCGTACAACTCTGCGCTAGATAATCGTCAAGTCTGTGACATATCGGTGCACTCATCCTCCATGTACGCGCACTAAAGCGGGGACATAACGAGCCAGCGAGTCAAACTACATCGTATTCCCGAAATGCCCGCCCGTTACGCCTCGACATCATAAATCTATCGCGATCTCTCGCCATCTGCGAGGGAAAGAAGTGTAAGAAATGCCTCAGAACTCGTCCCAACCATTGAGGCGCGTGCTCCCAAGGATAGTTCCCATGAATCGAACCTCGCGAAGCGTTATCACGCGCGGTGATGTGAACCTAATACCACCGACTGTCTCCGAGGCTGATCACTTTCATGATCATTGCGGTGTATCGAATAAACTCTGAGGATCTTCTCGGTTCGATCGAGAACTTCGGGTGGATCGCAACTCAAGAAGTCTCGAAGTCTCAAACTATCGGATCTAGGGTGAACTCATCGGTGCTACGGAACCTCAGACTCTCATGTCCTCATTTCTAGCCACAAGCCTAGCTAGTAATCGGGCCATCTCCTTGTAACTCATATCTCGGCTCACGGTCTTGGGCGAGACTGCGTATCGTAGCCTCGGTAGCTCTGCTGTCGCTCTAAACTCCACACAGCGGCGTCGCGAACTCCCATCGAAGTACCACAGGTAAAGCGGGCGTGCCTGGTAACCCTCGTGCTCTACTCATGACTCATCTGCTGCCTTGCATTCACGGCTCACGGTCTTGCGTAGAGGCATAATCGGTACAAAAGAATACGTCGGAGAGTCCGACTTACAACACGACTCTAAGGCACGATCTGGAGTGAGAAGAATTGGAACCAATCTAAATATCCTATAGCGCCTTTATTATAGGTGTGGTGCGCAACACGCAGATAATCGAACTCACTAGATACGATGCGTAGACACTTTCCGAGGATTAACTGCTCTGATACCACTTTTGTCACGACCCGACCTCGGGCCCGCGACTGGTGCCTTACCCCGGGCAACCTAGTGATAATACATCAGAAAAAAACCAGCGGAAATAAAAACTCAAAGACATGAGACAATGAAATATAAGAAAACAGGCTAACCAAAACGGTCACCTTTCTGTATATATACATAAAACCCGAACAGTTATATCCTTTACAAACCACGCCACAACGATTTCTCACAGACACTTAAGAATGTAACCACAACTATGACGAGGGGCCCCGCCATACCACAATGTACAAGTACCTACAATGACAGGAGAATATACCAAAGATAAGCCTCTAGGAGAAGCGGAGCTTCCAAATCTGAATTGTGATCCTATGGCGGGGATCAACAGCCGTGTACCTCTACTGCGGCGTGAACGGCCCAGGAGGTCGATCAACAGTGCAGTATGTGGCGAAAATCAGTAAATGAAATCATAATAGTCTATATAAAGCGGGGAGACATGTATGATAACCAAACTACGATACAACATATAAGTAGTCGTGTCAAGTCGGGGACTCACGCCTCAAGTCATCACTCATGCGTGGAATTCCTTCGCCTGTAGGCAGTCCGTGACATAAATCATACTCGTGTGATGCGCCTGGCATCTACTCACTATCGTGTACACATATACAATACATATATACCTCTGCACGTGGAATCCTCGTCAAACGCGTGATTAGGTGTAGCATATAACCATGTGACCCGCCAGTGGCATCCTACCTCACTGTCGGCGTACACATATACAATATATATAATACGCGGTCGCATGCCCCAGAATCCCTCATCGGTGTAGCATGGCCATAACGTGCCCTCGGCATCCCTCATCGCAGCGCAGTCTTCGTGGGAGCTAGCCCGTGGAATAATGATCGTATATACCATGCCCCGAATCCGCATCGGTGTAGACAGTTTTCATGGGGAGCTAGCCCGTGGAATAATAGTAATGGTCACATGCCCCGAATCCTCATCCGGTGTAGACATGCCCGTGTGATAATAATAATATACCGGAGTTTAACTCATTGCGTAGCGCGTGCCCCTAATCCTAATCGGTGTAGAACGTGCATGTGATAATAACAATGGAAGCATACAGTGGAATCCTCGCGTCACCAGACATCCAATGAAACGTACGGGCATCTAACCCGCATCGTGGTCGCATGCCCCGGCATCCCTCATCGTACTAGCATGGACAAGATCAAACAAAATGGAAGAATACGTGGAATCCTCCATCACTTTGCCGACGTCCGACAAATTCACAACAAGTCAGCACTCCAACGAGAAACGGTAACATAGTAATACCACCAAGGTCACAACTAGCATAGGCAAATTTAACATACTCTTGACTTCCATTTTATGACAACAAATCCGGGTTTTAACCCCAAAGTACTACATACATTAATCCTTTCAAAAAGATCTCTTTTTACGTAAAAACAACTCGATACTATTATTCGTAGTACCAAACACGTTCATGTTTAAATCAAGTACTTTACACTTTTTAAACCAAGTGGCTTACACTTTTAAAACAACGTCAAGTATACTTTTAAAACCCTAGTAACTAAATCTTTTAAGATCAAGGTACTCCTACCTTTTAAAACCAAGCCAACATATTTTTCTCATCGAAAAGTTCGATATTTGAAAATAAGTTACTTCTCTTTTCCCAAAATCAAGTTACCATTGTAAATCCAATAATAAAACCATTCTTTTGTTTTCATAAAGTCTTTATAACTAACTTCCCATAAAGCTATTATAACACTTTATGTTTTAACCAATTTAAGACAAAACCCTGCCTTTCTTTTAAACCAAAACACTTCAAATTCTCAAGTCTCTTTTCTTTTAGAAATCAAGTTCCTTACTTTGGAATTTAAGAAAACAATACTTGTTTATAATGATTCTTATTAAAGTAGCCATGATCTATGAAATGTAATACAATTTTGTCTTATCTTAGCTTATATGCGGATGGAAGATTCTACTTGTTTTAATATAATTATGTGTCATTACATTTTCCTTTATTAGCAATGGCTTGTTCGATAGTTTTCCCATTTCGAAATCAAGTAAAACTTTATTCTTTTAAAGACCAAGTACTCATTACTCACGAATGAGTTTCACCACTTTTAACAAAATTAAAGTTCTTCACATTTCATATCAAGTCAAATATAAGTCAAGTCTCTTATCTTTTAAAACTCAACAAACCGTTCTTTTACCTACATAAAGTCGTTATAACTAACTTCCCATAAAGTATTATAACACTTTATGTTTTAAACTCAACCAAAATTGTTTTAGCACCGTCGTCTACCGTACTACATAGTTCACAACATCGTACTAGAAAAGATAGGAAGAGGTTCACATACCTCGCGACGATTATCGACAATTAGCAAAATGCTCCAAGTACTATAACGCACTAGCCTTTTCCACCCTTGAAGTAGAATACGCTACTCGTAGTACTTCCACCTATAATGGCCATAAATGTCTATCAACTTCTCGATCTCTTTGTAGCACGATTCAAAGTACAAGGTTCCTTATTCTACGGAAAATTCGGCAGCACCTCCCCTATCAAGGCCCGCTACCAAGCCAACAACTCAGGGGTTACGTCTATGGACGTGTACAACCTCGCCCACAATAATACTACAAGTCTCTGTAAATACCCAATGTAAATACATTCAATTCTTTATAATCATCGCTTCCAATATATCTTATACTCAATTCTAAACTACTACAATATGTAATATCCAATTACAATAGGACAAAGATCATTACCTCGATAAGCCCAAAATTATCCAAGATTAATAAGTCGATCACGAGCAATGCTTAGCTCCATTCCTTACGCTCCAACCCGCTCCAAGCAACCCTTAGAAGTTTCTAAACAACTTCTCTTAACACTTCAACCAAGCTATGAAGATTTTCTAGGGTTTCACTTTGTGACTATTGGAATAAAGTAGTATTTTCGGGCTCTTAGTATAAAGATAACTTTTGGAATATTACAAGGGATTTCAAGGATAAGGTATTTGGGACTATACCAACACTTGAAGAATTTTCTACACAAAGGGGGGGGGGTGTTTGGACGAGAATTACACTAAGGAGGAGGGAGAATTTTTGCCTTGGAAATTATTTCAAGTGAGGATGAATAAGTCTTGCAAACAAGGGTATTTATGAGAAATCTATTATGCCAGTATTTCCAGAGTATATCACGTAAGGACGCACGCGTTGACAATTTGAGACTTAAAGTTTGGCATAGGTTTGAAATTTTGTGCACAAAACCGGTTAGAGTCGTTTTTTCAAACGTTTACTGAAAGTTTCAAGGAAAATTCAGCTATGTCCTTTTTAATTTTGCGGATTTTCAGAGGCGAAATGTTTTGACCAACGAGGGTGACACTTGTCACCTCGAGTGACGCTTAAAGTGGGCGGTTTGGCCTTGGGCCGAATGGCCTTGAATTGTCAGCTTGTTTTGTGCCTTGTTTGTGGAGTGTTTTGTGGAGTAGGGTTAGGTGCACTTGGCTTGATCTTGACCTTACACTTGCCTTGCACATGGCTTGATCTTGGCCATTGGTTGGCCTTTGGTTTTCCTATAAATACCCCACAAGCTTGAAGACTTCTTCATCCAAAATCTTCCAAGTCTTGAGTCCCTCTCTCCTCCCTCGAGTGTAGTTCTCGCCCCAGCCTCTCCTCCCCTTGTGAGGCCTTGTGGCCGAGAGCCTCCCCTCTCCTCCTAGTGGCCTTTGGTAGAGGTTCCCCTAGCCTGGTTGTTCCGTATAATACACCCCCTCTTGGTAGAAATACTCTCAGTATTGTTATAATGCCCAAAATACCTTAGCCTTACCTTGTAGTATTCCAAAAGTTACCTCTGTCGTAGAGCTTGAAATACTACCTTTTGTCCTTTTAGTCTCAAACCTGAAACCCTAAGGAAATCTTCGTAGTTGGTTGAAGTATTTAAGTAGAAGTTGGTTAGAACTTCTAAGGGTTGTTGGGAGCGGATTGGAGGCTTTGAGTAGGAGCTAAGCGTTGCTCAGGATCGACATATAATCTTGGATAATTTTGGGCTTATCGAGGTAATGATCTTTATCCCTTATTGTAATTGGAGTACATATTGTAGGATTATATAGTTGAGGTATACTATATATAGTACTAAGCATAGCTTTGCGCAATGTCTTTTGACTTAAGCTTCCCAATTTAAAGAGAGAAGCGGCCCAGATTACATGGGGCGTATTACGATGGACTTGTGGTATTATTGTATAGTAGAAGCTGTATACGTCCGGTTAGACGTATAATCCCCGGT
>JAQGDG010000560.1:0-112355 GCA_029844215.1 Przewalskia tangutica | reverse complement strand
AAAATGTATTGACAAGTAAGTAATTATATTAAAACCAAGAGAAACCTCCATCCGCATAAGCCAAGATAAGACAAAATTGTATTACATTTCCTAGATCATGGCTACTTTAATAAGATTGTTATGAACAAGAATAACCTACTCACACATAAGGCATATGTTTCTCAAATTGTTTTAAAAGAGAATTATCTTATTAAGTGATTAAGACTATGAACTACGAAACCTTTCGAAAATGAGAAACTTGAGTATTTGAAATTAGGCAAACTTGAACTTTTGGAAAAGAATGTTATTACTTGACTTTAAAAAGGAAAATGTTTTGGTTTAAGAAGAAGGGCATAATATTGCCTTAGTTGATTTTTAAAAAGGAAAACATGGTATTATCTTAATCTGTCTTAAAAGAGCGTTTAAATGTTATGGTCAATTCTACGCGCTCACGGGATGAACCGAATGTATTTCACACGACACCGCTGCTCATGGATGAACCGAATGTATTCCATACGATTCCTATCGAGTCCCATGAGATGGGCCGAGCATGTGCGATTCCTATCGAGTCCCACGAGATGGGCGAGACATGTGCGATACCTATCGAGTCCCACGAGACGGCCGAGACATGCGCGATACCCATCGAGTCCACGAGATGGGCCGAGACACGCGGCGATACCTATCGAGTCCCACGATGGGCCGAGACATGCGCGATACCTATCGAGTCCCGTGAGATGGGCGAGACACGCGATACCTATCGAGTCCCATGAGATGGGCGAGACATGCGGCGATACCCATCGAGTCCCACGAGATGGGCCGAGACACGGCGATTCCTATCGAGTCCCATGAGATGGGCCGAGACATGTGCGATTCCTATCGAGTCCCACGAGATGGTAGATACGTATTCCATACGATTCCTATCGAGTCCCACGAGATGGGCGGAGATACGATTTCACACGATTCCACCTCGAGTCCCATGGGACGGGCCGAGACATGTTATACGATTACACGACGATTTATACCTAGATCGCCAGTGATGAGGAAGGAGTTCCACGTACGTGAGGGATGACTTTGAGGCGTGAGTCCTCGACTTGACATGACTGTTTTTATGTTGCGAATCGTAGTTTTGTTATCATACATGTCTCCTGCTTTATTTTAGATCATTATGATTTCATTTACTGTATTTCGCCACATACTTGGTACTGTTATCGACCTCCTTCGGGGCTGCGTCACGCGCAGTAGAGGTACATCGATTGTTGATCCTCGCCAGGATCACAGTTGGCGTATTAGGAAGCTCCGTTTCTCCGAGGCTTATCTTTCGTATGTTCCTGAGTTGTAGGTTCTTGTACATTCGGGGTATGGCGGGCCCCGTCGTCCATAATTGTTATTACATTCTTAGAGTCCTGTAGTACTATTGGCAGTGTGGTTGTAAAGGATGTAATCGTTCAAAAATTTTTGTATATATATATGCAGAAGGCAACCATTTTGGTTGCCTGCTTTATTATATTATCTCTTTTTCATATCTGTATGTTTTATATTCCACTGATTTCTACGATGTATGACTACTGGGTGCCCGTAAGGCACTATCCACGCCCTTAACGGTCGTGATATATATATATGCCGAAAGGCAACTTTTCTCGAATAAAATGTTTCTACTTCATTTTGTTTCATGTCTTGTTTATATTCCGCCGTTACTCGATGTTGTATCACTAGGTGCCCGGGGTAAGGCACTACCACGCCCGGATCGGGTCATGACAAGGGTATGGCGTATGGCCCCGCCCCGCCATTATTGTTATAACATTCTTAGAGGTCGTAGTAATCGCTGTGGCGAGCTTGTAAAAGGGATATCGCTTGCAAGTTTTTATATATATATACGCCGAAGGCAACTTTTTCTCGATAAACCTGCTTATCACTTCATATTGTTTCATGTCTTGTTTTATATTCCGCCGTTACTCGATGTATGTCTACGGTGCGGGTAAGGCACGATCACGCCCGGTTCGGTCGTGACGAGACGCCACCTACGAAGCCTTGTATGGGCGAATGTAGGTTGCGGTCCGATTGGTTCGATGTTGGCAAGGTTCGGGATTGTTGGTTCATACTTGATTCAAGGGATGTGGATAGGGTGAAGCTTATCGGGAGAGGTTATTGACTACCGAGTCAGCGAAGTCGTGCGGATAATCGGCGTCGACACTTGGAGTTTAGATGCGGTAAGTGCGACGAGTAAGGGAAGAAGCGAGCATGTGTTAAGAGGATAGAAGTGATCATTTCTTTTGTGAAGTGAAGGTGCAAGGGGAGTATCTTTTAGACCTTGGGTGGGAGCTTTTGTGATGCTAGAGGTGATTCCTTGTGAACTTGGATTTAAGTATTTGCGTGTGTGTTATTATGGCCAGGTGTGGCATAATTGGTTTCGTAAGTATAGTAGTGAGGACTATACCGGCGCATGTATGTTTTGAGACTTAGAAGGAACATTCGGGACGAATGTTACTAAGGAGGGGAGAATGTTATACCCCGTATTTCCAGAGTATTTATGTGAGGACGTACGTACATTTGTACAAACCCTAATTAGGTTAAGGATGGAATTGTGAACTTTCAACGGAAAAGATTCCGAACCTTGTGAAGGAAATTCTACGTTTTTAATATTTTAACCGATTACGGATTTTTCCGAGAGACGAAATATTTTGAACCAATAGGAGGGCGACATGTGTCACCCTTAGTTGGCATGGGTTGGACGAAAATGTTGGCCAAGTGGACAAGGTCAAGTGGTCAAAGTCTTGGAAGACATTTTCTTTTGGTGAGTGGGAGTAGGTATGTTGGACGTTTTTTTGTGCCTAATGGAAGGCCACATGGCTCTTTGTTGTGGGGGACATATGTCCCAATGTTGTGGTGGACATATGTCCCAAGGTTATGGTGGACACTTGGTTGGAAGACCTCATTCTTCACATGGATCCAAATCTTCACCCTCCATTTGTTTTAATCTAGACCATTGGTGGTTCTATAAATACCTCTTGTGCAAGACTTCTTCATCACTTGAACAATTTCCAAGTCTCAAAATCCTCTCCTTTGAGAAGATCTCGCCCAAACACCCCCTTCCTAGTAGCTCTCGAAAGTCCTCTTGATAGTTCTCGTCCCACACCCCTCTCCCTTAACGGACTTTGTCCAAAAATTCCTAAACTCTTAAGTGTTCTTCCTTAGTGTATTAGGAAGATTATTAACCAAAGGTTAGAAAGATTTCACACCCTAGCCCCCAAAGCCTCACCTTGGCCGAGAGTTGTGAGGACAAGAACCTTAGTGTTCTTCACTTGTTTAGGTTGGTTCTTGAAGAGGAGTTGGTTAGAATCGTATAAGGGTTGTTTGGGCGGGTTGGAGCTCACGGAGTAGAGCTAAACGTTGCTCGGGATCGACATTAAATTTTGGATAATTTTGGGCTTACAGAGGTAAATATCTTGTCCTTCTATTATAATTGGAAATTACATACTTGTAGTAGTATAGAATTGAGTATAAGATTTATAGAAGGATGGTATAAGAGAAGAGAATTGAATCAGATTTACATGTGATGTACTTACAAGAGACTTGTGTAGTTTCACAGTAGGGAAGTCTTTGCCCAATTTTCCGTGAGAATAGAGAACCCTGCGCTAGAATATTCTACAGGTGTAGTCTAGGCGTTGATAGGCGATTTGACTATTATAGGTTGATACTCTGCGCGCGACATATTCGACTTGGCAGGTGGATTTCGAGGAGGTATGTGATTCTTCCTATCCTCTTGAGCATGATATTTTAAAATATATATAGTACGGTAGACGTACGTGTGTTAACTGAACGTGGTTTTACTTCGATGTCTTTTGACTTGAGTTTTAAATAATAAGAATCTTGAAGTATTTCAAAAGAAGTATGAATCGTTTTTGAAAGAAGAGTAATACTTGGTTTTAAAAGCTTAAGAGTTATGCTAGCTTTATGGGAAGTTAGGTATAACGACTTAAGAAAGATAAAAGGAACGGTTTACTTAATTGTTTATGAAAGCCTTGTATTGATTTCGGAAAAGGGAAATAAGTATCGAACAAACCACTGCAGCGCTAATAAAGGAAAATGTATTGACTAATTAAGTATTATTAAAACCAAGAGAAACCTCCATGCATAGAAGCTAAGATAAGACAAAATTGTATTACATTTCCTAGATCATATCGCTTTAATAAGATCATTAATAACAAGTTTTGATTTTCTTAAAATTTCAAAGTAAGGACTTGATTTATAAAAGACCAAGACTTGAAAATTTGAAGTGTTTTTCGTTTAAAAGGAAGGCATGCTTTTGTCTTAAGTTGGTTCAAAAGAAGGTTGGAAATTGTTTTGGTTTACTTAAAAGATAGTCATTCTATTTTGATACTACGGTATCGTGTGACTCTTGTGAAAGAAGCAGATCTTTTAAAGAGTTAATGTATGAAGTACTTTGGGGATAAACCCGAACTTGTTGACATAAAATAGAAAGTACCTTGTGTGAATAACTTGACTATGTTGGTTTGTGATAGCCTTGTAATACTTTCTTGTTGGGTTGATAAGTAAACAGTTAGGATGCTACGTGTGTTAGTGTCTTGTGATGTTTGTGTAAAGGGTTTCTTGATTGTGCTTATGTTGTTTAACGATAAGCCGTTATGTTAGTATTGTACCACTCCTCTTGACATGTTATACCGGGTTGTCGCCCCGACGCGAGGATGCCTCATGGGTCCAGGGACCTATGCGGAGCTACGAGAGTTCCAGGTTAGTGTGCGGGGGATTACCTCATGCGGTCTATGTGGCCATGCGGACTACGAGAGTCCAGGACGATGCCGAGGAGTAGCTACCCTCGATGCGGGGAATACCTATGCGGACTAGGTGGCCTATGCGAGTCGCGATGAGTTCGGATTTGACGCCATACATTGATACCGAGCGAGTGGCGGCCGATCATGTGGCGCGGTCTAGAAAAGACCTCGTGATCTGATTTTATAGCATTGTTGGTGCGTGAGTTTTAGTAGTCGGCTATGCCCGTACTTACCGCATGCAGTTTATTATGACACAGGTGGGACCCGTGTTCATGTGTATTCCTTGGTGCTTTTATATCATGGATCGGTGAGGACGGAATTCCACAGGCATGATTGATATTGTGGGCATGAGACCCATGGTTATATTTGAGTGATGACTTGAGGGCGTGAGTCCCTGACTTGACATGACTGCTTACATATTGTGTATCATAAATTGGTTATCATATATGTCTTACATTTTATATAGACTATTATGATTTCATTTCTGATTTTTGATTTCACATACTTGGTACTGTTATCGACCTCCTTCGGGCTGCGTCATGCCGCGGTAGAGGTACACCGCTTGTTGATCCTCGCTCGTAGTGGTCATTCAACATTACGGGAAGCCCGTGTCTCGAGGCTTATCTTTCGTATAGTCCCCGTTGCCAAAGTACTACATTCGGGGTATGGCGGCCTGTCCGCCATTGTTGTTATAACATTCTTAGAGCAGGTCTGTCTTGTGGCGGGGCTTGTAAAAGGGATGTAACTATATATATATGCCGACAGGCAGCTCTTCTCAGTTAAACTGTTTCTCACTTCATATTGTTTCATGTCTTGTTTTATATTCCGTTGGTTACTCTGATGTATGTCTACTTGGGTGCCCGGGTAAGGCACCAGTCACGGACCCGGGGTCGGGTCGTGACAACAATAACCAAACACTCCACATTTAAGGCTCAACAATGTAGTTAACAATAGGGGATTACACGCCTACAAGACGTGTAAAATTCCGCCCCACAATTGATATCAAACTAGTCCACAATACAATGCCATTTTCGGCCAAAAGGTGCAACAACTTATCAATCTTTCCAATTCCTTTTCAATCCAAGTTCTTAGGTCTAACATGTTATATAGTCATAAACAACTTCAACAACTACAATATCCTTCAATATATAACATGTGACGACTTATACTTATAATCAACTTGAATTATAATCTTAAGGCTAAACATACTAGTTTCGGATTAGGGTTCCAATAGCCAATATACTTACAAACTTCATAATATAAACATCTCATGCTTTCTAATATCCATAGCTACAACAATAAGTAATCTTAATTACTAAAACGACAAGAATTATACCTTTACAAACCCTTACAAAATCCAAGATTCAAAGTCGTTCCTTAGCAATTCTTAGCTCCTTTCCTTTACGCTTCAATCCGCTATTTGAAGCCTTTAGAAGCTCACAACCAACTTCTCTTCCATTTCCAATCAAAACCTATGAAAATGTCTTAGGTTTTCGTCTTGCGACTAACGTGAAAACGCCGTTTTTCCGAAATATTTCTATTGAGATATCCTTACAATACCCTTAGGGACCTTGGGTTAAAGTCTTGTGAATATTGGACAACAATTGAAAATTTTCCTTGTTCAAAAGAGCTCAAAGCCGAGAGCATCATATCCCTCTCTCAAGTTTTCTTAAATTTCTCTAAGTGTTGAAGACCTTGTCTTGCACTAGGGTACTATATAAAACACAATGGAAGGCTTAGATTACAACACATGTTAAATTTGGATGAAAGGGATCAAGCCAAGTGGCTCTTAACTTGGTCAACAATGTCAAGCTCTAGCTTAGCAAGACTTTCTCATCTTTACAATTGTCAAATGACCCTTTTGCCCTTGCATTATTTCGACCAAGCCATGTGGGAGGGGTGCCACGTGTCGCCCTCCCATTCGTCCATAAAATTTCCGTAACCCTCGTGGGCCCCATAAAACGTAAAATTCCTCGGGTGGGCCCCACATTACCAAATTCGTAAAAAATAAATTTCCATAATGATAATACATTCCATAATCCTCAATTAATGCATTTTGAGAATCCAATTATCCTCAACAAACATTTTCCCTTTCCGACGTTCGGAAGATTTTCCGTCGGAAAAACAATTCTTCCTTTCGTACCAATTTCAAGTCTTGAGTTCCTTACGTACATTCTCTTAAACATGTCCTTGAACTACGGGGTGTAACATTCTTCCCCCCTTAGAAACATTCGTCCTCGAATGTTCTTTCGGAGTCCAATCTAATTAGATAACGACATAGTCTCTGTCACGACCCGTTCCGGGGCCCGTGACTGGTGCCTTACCCGGGCACCCAATTAGTCATACATCAGAGTAATCAGCGGAATATAAAACAAGACATGAAACAGTTGTAAAAGAGACGCTTTTATGTGAGAAAATGTCGCTTTCGGCATATATACATAAACATAGTTTTGCGATTACATCTCAACTGCATAATAGGACTCTGCACTTACAGGAAGTAAACAACTATGGCGGGACAGGGCCCCGCCATACCCTGAATGTACAAAACTATCTACAATATAGGGAGATCATACCCAAAAGTAGAGCCTCCGGAGAAGATGGAGCTCCTGACACCAACGCAAATATCCTAAGGATGTGGATCTAGCACTGTCGCCTTACCGGCATGAACGCGGCCAAGGAGGTCGACAATGTACTAAGTATGCGAAATCAGAAGTACTTAAATGAAAACATATCATTTTAAAATCGGTTTACATATATGTATGAAACAACTAAGGTAACCGCGCATAGTGCCACATCATAAACAAGAGCAACAATAGGTAAACTGTATAGTCTTTTCTAGGTGCGAATGATCGAAGCGGGCCGATTGCCCATAGTATCATTAAGCAAGCCTAATCACGGACTCCGTAGTCCGCATAGGCCACTCACGTGAGCTGCGTAGGTATAACCCCGCGTCGAGGTAGCTACTCCTCGGCATCGCCCCGACTCGTAGTCCGCATGGCCACATAGATCGCATGAGGTATAACCCCGCACACTAACTGGAACTCTCGCAGCCCCGCATAGTCACCTGCACCGCACGAGGTGTCCTCGCATCATAGTCACACTGATCGCCCGAGGTATACCCCGTGACGGAGGCGCTTAACCCCTATTTATGTCAAGAGGTGAGTGATATAATACTAACATAACGACTTATCGTTAAACACATAAGCACAACAAGAATACCTTTTATACAAGCGTTACAAGACACTAACACACATAACATCATATCATGTCTACTTATCAAACCATTTTATTATTCTTTCCATAGATCAATGTAAGTCATTATAAACACATAAGTAAACCGTTCCTTTTATCATTCTTAAGTTGTTATACCTAACTTCCCATAAAGCTAGTATAACTCTTAAGCTTCGTTTAAAACCAATTAGTTCTCTTCTAAAAATGATTCAAAGATTCTTTTGAAATGCATCAAGACTCTTATTATTCAGCTTAAGTAAAAGACATTGCCGTAAGTATTATTCAGCTTAAGTCAAAAGATATTGCCGTAATTATTATTCGCTTAACACGTGTACGTCTACCGCACTATATATATATTTTAAAATATCATGCTTAGGAAGAATCACATACCTTCTCGAAAACCACCGCCAAGTTGAATATGTCGCGCGAGAGAATCAACCTATAATAGTCGACACGTCTATCAACGTCTAGACTACTGTGTAAACAGTTCTAAGCAGGTCCTTTATTCTACGGAAAATCGGGCAGCACTTCCTACCCGTGAGCTACTCAAGTCTTTGTGAAAGCGATTCTAAGTATAGTTCAATTATTCTTCTTTTAAACTCTTCTTTCGTGATAACAGCCAATTCTATTCTGTAATATTCTTCTAAGTATTAATACTTATTCTTATACTTCTAAAGTATGTATTCTCTAATTCAAAAGAGGGTTAGGATTATTTACCTCGGTAAGCCCAATAATATCCTAGATATAAGTCGATCCGGAGCAAGGCTTAGCTCCGATAGCTCCAAGGAAACCTTAGAAGTTCTTCACAACTTCTACTAAGTACTAAGGGATTTGGGCTAGGGTATTTTGGGCATTATAACAATACTAGAAGGCAAATTTTCTACCAAGGGAGGGGGGTAGATTTATTAGGCTAGGGGAATAGCCTCGGCTAAGCTTCAAAGGGGAGGTGTTTGGAAAAGCTACAAGGGAGAGGGAAGGATTTTCAAGACATGGACAGGAATTTGTGGATGAAGAACTCTTCATCTTAAGGGGGTATTTATAGGTCAAGCCATGGCCAACCAAGGGCCAAGATTTAGCCAAGTGCTAGGCAAGTGTAAGGTCAAGATTAGGGCAAGTGTACCTAGCCAACTTGCACACAAAATATCCTACCAACTACTTGACAAAATAGCCAATCCATTTCGGTCCAATTCGCCTCATCCATCAATGAGAGGTGACAAGTGTCGCCCTCTCGTTGGTCCAAAGTGTTTCGTCTCTCGGAAAAATCCGCAAAAATTAGAAATGACATATCCAGAATTTATCCTACGCGAGTTGTGTAAAACGTTTCGTCGGAAAACGATTCTTTTAAGGAGTTGTGCCCAAAAAAACGTCCCATTGCCTACTTTAAGGCTAAACTTCGACGCACGCCTCACGCATATACTGGAAATACGGGGTATAACATTCTCCCCTCCTTAGAAACATTCGTCCCGAATGTTCCTTCCCAAGACAGTTAACGATAAGATTCTTCATAACTTAAACGGTTGCAAAAGCCACACACGCCGCGTAACAACACTTAGGCATAAACGATAACGAAAATTTACAAGTAGGAAAGTGAATTACCTGGAGGTATGGGGAATAGGTGAGGATACTTCTGCCTCATGTCCTCTTCAGCTTCCCACGTCATCTCCTCCCTGAGCTCGTTCCGCCATAAGACTTTGACGGCCACGCCCCCGTCCGCAGATGCCTAACCCGACGATCGATTATCGCTATGGAACCTCTCATACGATAACCCCTGGCACCTTGGACATCGTCAATCGGATGACTCTAGATGGATCCCGATACATCTCTCAACATAGAAACATGAAACACCGGATGCACTGCCTCCAGATCGGACGTCAGATCCAACTCATAGGCAACCTTGCCTACCTGCGACAATCCAAACGCCCAATATACCTTGGGCCGAGTTTCCTTCTTCCCGAATCTCATCACACTTTCATGGGACACCTTTAGAAAACCCAATCATGAACCTCGAACTCCGGATGCCGACGGCGATGATCCGTGATATGACTGCCGACTCGAGCCGCAAGAACCTCTCTGGATAAGCTTCACCTTATCCATCGCTCACGCACCAACCGTCCTACTAATCGCACTCGCCCACATCGAACCAGCTATAGGCGATCTTCACTTTCTCCCCTACAAGGCCACATAAGGCGCCATCTGAATACTGGAGTGGTAGCTATTATTGTATGCAAACTCAACTAGAGGAAAATGATCCTCCCAGCTACCCCTGAAGTCAATAACACAAAGCTCGCGGATATCCTCAAGAGTCCGGATAGTGCACTCGCTGTCCGTCTGCCTGTGGATGGAATGCGTGACTCGAGCTCACCAAGGCCCCTAAACCCTCTCGAAAGACCTCCAAGTTAGGCGAAGCGGGCTCTGCATGCGATATGATCGAAATAGGGACTCCATGCGATCGACGATCTCTGATGTAAAGTCCGCATAATCCTCACTAAAAGTCGCCCCGACGGAAGAAAGTGGGCTGATTTCGCTACCATCAACGATAACCCATATAGAATCATGTCTCCTCCGAGTGCGAGGTAATCCCGTGATAAAGTCCATGTTGATTACCTCCCACTTCCGTGTCGATCTCTATCGTCGCAACAAACCACCGTGCCTCCGTGCTCTACCTTCACCGCCGACAACACGCACCGAGCTACGAACTCGCAACGCCCTCTTCGCCATCCCACCAATACACGCATCTAAGGTCGTGGTACATCTTGGTCGACTTCGACGGATAGAGTAACGCGCTAGCGTGTGCTTCCCCAAGAACTCCGCCGATGTCTCAAACATCCGAACACACAACTCGCTTCAAACCTTAGCACCCCATCAAAGCTACTCGCGCGACCTTTCTCATGAAAAGTCGTATCACGATAACGTGTCAAATCGGATCCTCGAATTGCCTCTTCACCTCTCGACGATGGAAGACTCGCAACCTCACGAACTCGAACCCCACCGCTATCGTAATCAATCAAACGGACACCAAAGCTCGCTAATCGATGCAAATCACGAACCATGTCCTCATCTCTAGCCGCACATCCGATAGGCTCCCATCGACCTACGACTAAGAGCATCCGCCGACATCGCCTTCCCCGTGGTATAGATATCAACATCGTAATCCTTAAGCAACTCTAACCACCGTCTCGCCGTAAGATCAACTCCTCCGGGTGAAGATATACCGAGGCTCTTGTGTCCGTATAAATATCCACGTGAACCCCATACAAATAGTGCCTCAGATCTTCAAGGCGTGAATCACCGTTGCCATCTCCACATCATGGGGTAGTTCCTCGTGTTTCTTCAATTGCCGATGCATACGCTATAACCTTGCCTGCTGCATCAACACACATCCCAACCCGATGCTCGACGATCACAATATCGACATAACCGTCTGACCTCCGAAGAGTAAGAACGGGGCGGTCGATCTCCTTCAAAGAATCGAAACCCCGCCACAAGCATCACCATCGAAACTTAGCCGCTTTCCGAGTCACCTAGTCAATGGTGCAGAGATAGAAGCAAACTTCTACGAACCGATAATAACTCGCAAGGCCTAAAATCGCGAACCTCGCCGGAGTAAGAGTTCAGGCCAAGTCCCGATCGCTTCGATCTTGCCGTATCCACTGAATGCCATCACCCATAATATGCCCAAGAAAAGCCACCGGTTAACCAAAACTCACATTTGGAAAACTTGGCGAAATCGCCGGTCTCGAGAACTGCCACAAGACAGCCTCAAATGCTCGCATGCTCCCGCTCGAGCGAGAATAAACCAAGATATCATCAATGAACAAGATCACAAACGTGTCCAAAAATGGTTTGAACACTCTTCATCAAATCCATGAATACCGCGGAGCATTGGTCAATCCAAAAGACATGACCGAACTCATAATGCCCGCATCGGTCCGAATGCGATCCTAGGGACATCCGCTCTCGACTCATACTGATGATAGCCCGATCGCAGATCAATCTTGAGAAACATCTCGCGCCGCAATCGGTCGAACAAATCATCAATCCCGGGAAGGGGTATTCGTTTTAATGGTCACCTTGTTCACCGTCAGAATCAACACATGCGTTGGCCCCGCCCTTCTTCTTCACGAACAATACGGCCCCTCGTGGGAAACACTAGGCCCGGATAAAGCCCTTTCTCCAAAGAAATCTCTCACCTGGTCCTTCAACTCTCTCAACTCGCAGTGCCATTCAGTATGGCGAATGGAAATAGCCGAGTGTCCGCAGACATCAATACACAACTCTATCTCCTCTCGGAGGAATACCCGAGGTCGCCTGAAACACGCCCGGGAACTCTCGACCATCGGAATCGATCGGAAATCGCAGCGCTGCCTCGATTATCAAACACTCGAACGAGATGGTAGATGTACCCTTCTCGCACCATCTTATCTTCCTAGCCTTGAGGTAGGAAATAAACCTACCCCTCGATACGTGTTCCTCCCACTCAACAACCGACTCTCAGAAATCGGAACCGCATTACCTCTCTGCGGTCTACATTGGCGTAGCAAGAAGCTAGCCAATCCATACCCATGATCACGCGAAATCAATCATATCCAACTCTATCAAGTCGGCAGGTCCGACGATCAGAATGGTCATCCGACAAGCCCTATATACCCGCCGAGCTACCACCGAATCACCCACCGCGTAGCTACCTCGAAAGGGTTCATGGACTCGTGCTCTATCCCTATCCTACTAGCAACAAGGGAGATATATGGGACAGAGTAGAACCCGGATCTATCAATGCATACACATCATAATCGGAGCGATAAGGTACTGTGGCGACATCGTGAGGCCTCCGATCTCGCCTACCGGACAAGGCATAAATGCGGTTCGAGGACCGCTAGAATCGGGACCCGAGCCACGACCGCCGCGACCGCTGGTCCATGAGTACTCGCCCGGGCGAGTAATCAAGGAGATGATGAACCGCAAGATGCACTCGTAGCCGAGCCCTACCACCGCGCCGCTCGGCCTGACAGCTCGCAAAATGACCCGATCGCTACAATCAGAACAAACTCTGGAGGAGTACCACACCCGAAATGGGATCTACCATCGGCCACACTGGGGTGGTCCCGACCGCCAGCACTCGCCACCAAAGTCCGAAGTCTCGGGCCTTGTCCCGCCTCAATACTCTGGGCCGAGGACGGTGCAGAGTGCTCGAGCCGGCCGCGGTGCGAATCTAGACCGCAGGTCGCCCACCCCGAGCACTACCAAAGGACCTCGCGCCCCGTCCTCTTCTCACGCCTGGCCAACCCGCCGGCCTACGCCTCGCATCCAAGTGCATGAGCCTGCATGCGGGTAATGTCCATACCCGGCTGAAGAGAAACACCCGCACAAGACTCGGCCATATAACCATCTAGCCCGGTGACGTAGCGGTGCACCCTATCCTCCATATCTTCTACCAATGCTGGGACATATCGAGCCAATGAATCAAACTCGACATTGTACTCCTAATCATGCGCCCTCGTCTCAAGAAGAAAATCTGTACCGCGCCTCCTCATCCGCGAGGCAAGAAGTGAGTGAGAAAGCCTCGAGAACTCATCCCAAGTACTGGGACGCGTGCTCTCCCGGATAACTCCTACGAGTTAAACCAATCGATCGCGTATCACGCAGCCTATGTGAACCGAAGATCACGAACTCGGTCTCCGACGCCCTGATCACTCTCATAATCCTCTGTAGCTGACGGATGAACTCGCGATCATCCTCCGCCGACCGTAAAACTCGCGGGCTACAACTCAGAAATCTCGTAGCCTCAAACTCTGCCTCGGGTGAACCACGCGTACGATCGGGCCGGAATCGAATCGCCGTGATCCACTGTCCTCGTTCGCCACGATCTCGCCAATAGCCAAGCATCTCTGTACTTAACTCCTCCGCCTCAGCCGTGGGATGTGAGGTGGGTACTGTGGTCTCGCTTTGGGGTCGGCGGCGTCATGGAACTCGCCGCTCGAGGTATAGATCGGGCCCGAGCCTCGTGAATTTCGGTGTCCGATCGGCGCCTGGCCGCTTTGCCCTTCTCGGGCCGGTTGCCTTTACGTGAGGCATAATCAGCAGTAAAAGGAATACGTTAGAGGGGTCCAACTTTAACACACTCTAAAGCACGATCTCGAGTGAGAAGAATGGAAACCAATCCTAAATATCCTATAGCCTCCTCGATTATTGCGTGGTGCACAACACACCGATAATCAAGACTCTATTAGATACGGCTCAGAGACACTTTCCGAGGATTAATCGCTCGATACCACTTTTGTCACGACTGCTCCGGTGGATCGTGCCTTACCCGGCACCCAAGTAGTCATACATCAAAGTAATCGGAATATAAAACAAGACATGAAAGCTTGTAAAAAGAGACACGCTTTTATGTGAGAAATGTCGCTTTTCGCATATATACATAAACATAGTTTTGCAAAGCTACATCCCAATCGTATAATAGGACTACGCACTTAAGGAAGTAAATAACTATGGCGGACAGGGCCCGCCATACCGAATGTACAAAACTATCTACACACAGGAGATCATACCCAAAAGTAGAGCCTCCTAGAAGATGGAGCTCCCGACACCAACGCAAATATCCTAAGGATGTGGATCTAGCACTGCGCTGCCTTACTGCGCATGAACGCAGCCTCAAGGAGGTCAAGACAACAGTACTAAGTATGCGAAATCAGAAAGTACTTAAATGAAAACATATCATTTTTAAAATCGGTTTACATATATGTATGAAACAACCATGTAAATCGCACATAGTGCCACATCATAAACAAGAGCAACAATAGGTAAATCAGAATAGTCTTTTCTAGGTCGCGAATGATCAAGCAGGCCAATTGCCCATAGTATCATTAAGCAAGCCTAATCTCGACTCTCGTAGTCCGTGATAGGCCACTCACGCAGGCTGCATAGGCATAACCCCGCATCGAGGGTAGCTACTCCTCGGCATCGCCCCGACTCGTAGTCCGCATGGCCACATAGATCGCATGAGGTATAACCCCGCACACTAACTTGGAACTCGCAGCCCCGCATAGGTCACACTGCACCGCATGAGGTGTCCTCGCATCATAGTCACTGCACGCCCGAGGTATACCCGCATCGGAGGCGCTTAACCCCGTATTTATGTCAAGAGGTGAGTGATATAATACTAACATAACCTTATCGTTAAACACATAAGCACAACAAGAATACCCTTTTATACAAACGTTACAAGACACTAACACACATAACATCATATCATGTCTACTTATCAAACCATTTTATTATTCTTTCCATAGATCAATGTAAGTCTGTTATAAACACATAAGTAAACTGTTCCTTTTATCATTCTTAAGTTGTTATACCTAACTTCCCATAAAGCTAGTATAACTCTTAAGCTTTCTATTTAAAAACCAATTAGTTCTCTTCTGTTAAAAATGATTCAGTATTCTTTTGAAATGCATCAAGACTCTTATTATTCAGGCTTAAGTCAAAAGACATTGTCGTAAGTATTATTCAGGCTTAAGTCAAAAGACATTGCCGTAATTATTATTCAGTTAACATATGTACGTCTACCGTACTATATATATATTTTAAAATATCATGCTTAGGAAGAATCACATACCTTCTCGGCGAAAACCACCGCCAAGTTGAATATGTCGCACAGAGAATCAACCTATAATAGTCGACACGCCTATCAACGTCTAGACTACTCAGAAATTCTAAGAAGAGGTCCTTTATTCTACGGAAAATCGGGCAAAGACTTCCCTACCGGTGAGCTACTCAAGTCTATCGTGAAAACAAATCCTAAGTATAGTTCAATTATTCTTCTTTAAACCCTTCTACTGTGATAATTGCTCAATTATATTCGTAATATTCTTCTAAGTATTAATACTTATTCTTATACTTCTACAAGAGGTATTCTCTAATTCAAAAGAGGGTTAGGATTATTTACCTCGGTAAGCCCAATAATATCCTAGATATAAGTCGATCCGAGCAAGGCTTAGCTCCTAAGTCAGACGCCCGATAGCTCCAAGGAAACCTTAGAAGTTCTTCACAACTTCTACTAAGTACTAAGGGATTTAGGCTAGGTATTTTGGGCATTATAACAATACTAGAAGGCAACTTTTCTACCAAGGGAGGGGGTAGATTTCGGCCAGGGGGAATAGCCTCGCTAAGCTTCTCAAGTGGGAGGTGTTTGGACGAAAAGCTACAAGGGAGAGGGAAGGATTTTCAAGACTTGGAAAGGAATTTGTGGATGAAGAACTCTTCATCTTAAGGGGGTATTTATAGGTCAAGCCATGGCCAACCAAGGGCCAAGATTTAGCCAAGTGCTAGGCAAGTGTAAGGTCAAGATTAGGGCAAGTGTACCTAGCCAACTTGCACACAAAATATCCTACCAACTACTTGACAAAATAGCCAATCCATTTCGGTCCAATTCCGCCTCACATCCATCAATGAGAGGGTGACAAGTGTCGCCCTCTCGTTGGTCCAAAGTGTTTCGTCTCTCGGTGTAAAACGTTTCATCGGAAAACGATTCTTTTAAGGAGTTGTGCCCAAAAAAACGCCCCATTGCCTACTTTAAGGCTAAACTTTCGTACGTACGCCCTCACGTACATACTCTGGAAATACGGGGTATAACAGTCTCCTTTTACAACAACCTTCATACAACATATGCCACCCATGGACACACAACAATACTTATACTAAAATGTCTACCTTGGCACTCACGAAGCCAACTAGCCCATACTCATAATGACCTCAAAGTCCGTCATAATCATCTCTACTAGGTCTACTTGGGTCTGACGACTATATCATTACCGGGAAAATCTCATATTCCCGCTCAGCTACCACCCTACACACTCACGGGTGTAGTTACCTCGAAAGGTTATTATGGATTCAGGCTCTATTCCTTTACACTTGGTTGCTATCCTTCTTACTGGTCGTACTCTTTTCGTACTTCCAACTCATACTAGCATACATACATAACTTCCATACCGATTCTGGCCCCCCAATCTTTTGGAGTCACTCTATTAAACAATATAAGGCCATTTCCGGCTCTCCCGACCTAGTTCCGGTGGAACGCGTCCACAAACCCGTAAAACAATTAACTAGACTTGGTTTGCACCGTGACCACGTGCATGAACTACTACCAACTGATCCCACTCTACTTGGCTATGGGCGACTGAATAGGTCCTCACCCCGACCCGCCGTCGCACTTAACTCTTATCCTTGGTCTGACTTAAAATCTTATGGCCCGAGAGAGCCTTATATATCTAAGGTCTCGGCAGTTATCAATATTCTTAGGCTCGCAATTTCCATTCTCCAAGCCTACTGTTATACCCCGTATTTCCAGAGTATGTACGTGAGGGCGTACGTATTAAAGTTAAGCCTTAAAGTAGGCTAGTGCCGAAAATTTTGTTCACAAGTACCGAAAAGAGTCGTTTTCCGACGAAACGTTTTACAAACTTTGCGAAGGGAAAAATACGGCTATGTCATTTATTATTTTTGCGGATTTTTCCGAGAGACGAAATATTTTGGACCAACGGGAGGGTGACACTTGTCACCCTCAATGGACGGCAAAGTGGGCACTTCTTGGCACGTTTTTTGTGTTGTTCTTGGTCAAGGGTTAGGTAGGATATTTTGTGTGGTAGATGGATAAGGACACATGGGTAAATCCTAGCCCTACACTTGCACCACACTTGTCTTCATCTTGGCCATTGGTTGGCCATTGCTTGACCTATAAATACCCCCCTTGCTTGAAGGTTTTCTTCATCCCTCAAATCTTTCTAAGTCTTGAAAACCCTCTCTCCTTTCGAGTGTGGTTCTCGTCCAAAGCCACCCCTCCCTTGAAAAGGCCCTGGCCGAAACCCTCTCCTTTGTAGTGTTCTAGCCGAGAACACCCCCCCTAGCCTAGTTGTGCTAGCCGAAAATACACCCCCCTTTGTGGTATAGAAATACTTCTCCAAGTATTGTTATAATGCCAAAATACTCTAGCCCAAATACCTTGTAGTATTTCCAAGTACCCTCTATATGAAAAGCCCGGAAAATACTATTATACTTCCTTTAGACACTAAACGAAACCCTAAAGAAATCTTCATAGTTGATTGAAGTATTTAAGTAGAAGTTGGTTAGAACTTCTAAGGGTTGTTTGGAGCGGGTTGGAGCGCACGGAGTAGGAGCTAAACCTTGCTCAGGATCGACATTTAAACTTGGATAATTTTGGGCTTATCGAGGTAAATCATCTTTGTTATACCCCGTATTTCCAGAGTATGTACGTAAGGGAATACGTACGAAAGTCTAGCCTTAAAGATAAGCCTTGGACGTTTTTATTTGTACACAACTCACTAAAAGAATCGTTTTCCGACGAAACGTTTCCACGACTTCGTAGGTAAATTCCGCTATGCCATTTCTAATTTTGCGGATTTTTCCGAGAGACGAAACATTTTGATCAACGAGGGCGACACTTGTCACCCTCCAATTGATGGACTTGAAATCGTCCATTTGGACGATTTGAACAATAGGGAGCACGTTTTTTGTGCCTTGTGCACAAGTCAAGGAGTTGGTAGGATATTTGTGTATAGTTAATCCTCACCCTACACTTGCCTTGCACTTGTCTTAATCTTGGCCATTGGTTGGCCACTTCTTGACCTATAAATACCCCCCTTAAGATGAAGAGTTCTTCATCCACAAATTACTTTCCAAGTCTTGAAAATCCTCCCTTCTCCCTTGTTAGCCATTTCGTCCAAGCCCTCTTCCCCCTCTAGCCTAAGTGGCCCTTGGCCGAATACTCCCCCCTAGCCTAGCCAAAAATCTACCCCCCTCCCTTGGTAGAAAAGTTACCTTCTTGTATCGTTATAATGCCCAAAATACCCTAGCCCAAATACCTTAGTACTTAGTAGAAGTTGTGAAGAGCTTCTAAGGTTCTTGGAGCATACAACTTAGGAGTAAAACCTTGCTCAGGCGCGACTTTTTCTAGGATATTATTGGGCTTACCGAGGTAATAATCCTAACCCTCTTTTGTATTAGAGAATGCATACTGTAGAAGTATAAGAATAAGTATTAATCACTTAGAAGAATATCACCGAATAGAATTGAATCTACTACAGTAGAAGGGTTTAAAAGAAGAATAATCAAATCAGATTTACATAGAATGCTTTCACAAAGAGACTTATATAGCTCACCGGATAGGGAAGTGCTGCCCGACTTACCGTAGAATTATGAACCCTCTGTTTAGAATGACCTTCAGAGTAGTCTTTGATAGATATCTGCGACTATTATAGTCGACTCTCGCGCGACATATTCAACTCAAGGTGTGGTTTTCACGAGAAGGTATGTGATTCTTCCTAAAGCATGATATTTTACAATATATATAGTACGTAGACGTATATGTGTTAATCGGATAATAACTATGGCAATGTCTTTGACTTAAGCTCGAATAATACTTACGAATGCCTCACGCTTAAGCTCGACAATACTTACAGAATGCCTCACGCTTTAAGCTGAATAATAAAGAATCGAAAACATTTCAAAAGACTATCAATCATATTAATGTAAGAGAACTAATTGGTTTTTAAAATGAAGCTTAAGAGTTATACTAGCTTTATGGGAAGTAAGTATAACCACTTAAGATTGATAAAAGAAACAAGTTTGCCTATGTGTTTATAATGACTTATATTGTGAAAAGAATAATAAGATGGTTTGATCGGTTGACATGATATGATGCTAGGTGTTTTAGTATCTTGTAACGATTGTATATGTGAGTTTCCTTGTTGTTCTTATGTTGTTTAAATATAAGTTGTTATGTTTGTATACTATCACTCACCTCTTGAGATGATACCGGGTTAAGCCGCCTCCGACGCGGTAGACTCAAAGGTCCGGGACCATGATTCGAGAATACCTACGCGGGTCCAGGGGCCTATGCGGAGCTACGAGAGTTCCGTGTTAGTATGCGGGTTATGCCTCACGCGTCTATGTGGCCATGCGACAACGAGTCCAGATTTACGCCGAGGAGTAGCTACTCGATGCGGGTTATACCTCACGCGCCCATGAGTGGCCTATGCGACTCCGAGTTCAGGATTAGGCTTGCGGAATGATAATACGCGAGTGGCCCCGCTCGAATCATTCGCAGCCTAGAAAAGACCTATTACGCTTACCTATTGTTGCTCTTGTTTGTGATGTGGCACTATGTGCTTTCTCGATTCCTTCATACATACTTGTAAACCGTTTTAAAAAGGGTTATGATTTCATTTAAGTACTTTACAGCTTTCACATACTTAGTACTGTTGTAATCGACTCTCTGGGGCCGCGTTCATGCCGCAGTAAGGGCAAGCAGTGCTAGATCCGCATCCTTAGGATCTCTACGTTGGTGTCGAGCTCCATCTCTTCCGAGGCTCTACTTTTGGTATGATCTCCTGTTGTAGATAGTTTTGTATAGCCAGGTATGGCGGCCCCGTCCCGCCATAGTTGTATATTTCAGAGGTTTGTAGTCATGTTGTACAAAGGTCTGATGTAATCGCTAAAACCATGATTATATATATATATGCCGAAAGGCGATGTTTTCACATAAATCAGGTCTTATTTTATAAATTGTTTCATGTCTTGCTTTATATTTCCACGATTACTCGATGTATGACTACTTGGGTGCCCTTGAGCACGACCACGCCCCGAACGGGTCGTGACAAAAGTGGTATCGAGCGCTTAATCCTCTGGAAAGTGTCTGCACCGTATCTAGTAGAGTCTTGATTATCGTGTTGTGCACCACACCAATAATCGTGAGGCTATAGGATATTTAGGATTGGTTTCCATTCTTCTCATTCCGAGATCGTGCTTTAGAGTCGTGTTATAGGTTGGACCTCTAACGTATTCCTTTCTGTAATGCTTATGCCTCCACGTAAGGCAACCCGGCCCGTGGGCAAGGCAGCAGGAGTCGCTAGCAGACACCCAGAGTCACGAGGGCTCGTGCCCGCCTATACCGCAGACGGCGAGTTCTATGACGCCGCCAAATTTCAAAGAGACCACAGCACCCACACCTCCCGCCCCACACCGGGCGGAGGAGTTAGGGTACAAGGAGATGGCCCACCTTTTGGCTAAAGTTGTGGCCCGACACGAGGAGAGGCCGACGCGGCAGCCCAGCCTCCACCGTGGCCGTACTGTTCACCCGAGGGCGAGAGTTTGAGGCTACGAGACTTCTTGAGTCAGAGTTCACGAGTTTTATGGGTCGAGGTCGGAGGATGATCCGCAGGAGTTCATCCGTCGCCTTCAGAGGATTTTGAGAGTGATCGTATGCCGGAGACCGAGTCCGTGATCTTTGGTTCACATAGGCGCGTGATACCGCAATGATTGGTTTGATTCATGGGAGTTATCCCGGAGAGCACGCGTCCCCCGCCTACTGGGATGAGTTCTCAGAGGCTTTCGTCACTCACTTCTTGCCTCCTCAGATGAGGAGGGCGCGGTCTGATAGATTTTTACCGCCGAGGCAGAGGACGACCGCCGTGAGTACAATGTCGAGTTTGATTCATTGGCTCGATATGTCCCAAAGATTGGTAGCAGATATGGAGGATAGGTGAACCGCTATGTCACCGGCTAGACGACTATATGGCCGAAGTCATGTGCGGGGTTTTCTCCACCGTATGGACATTACCCGCACGCAGCTCACGCCCGATGCGGCGAGCGCAGAGGTCGACGGTCGACGATGACAGAAGCAGGTTAAGGCCGTGACGGAGGGTCTTCCGTGGTTATCGTGGGCGGCCTCGCAGAGCCTAGATTCGCACCACACCCACTCAGAGCACTCCCGCACCGCCCTCAAGACACCGTAGTTTTCGAGGCGCATCGGGCCCTGTGGCTTCGACGCCCGTAGTAGCAGAGGTATCGCCGATCGACCACCCCAGGTGGCCGATGCGGTGGATCCCATTACGGGAAGTGTGGTACTACTTTTGAGCTTGTTACGCTTGTGGCCGCAGGTCACTTTGGCGAGGATTGTCCGACCGGGGCGCTACGCGGTAGGCTCACCTTCAGTTCTGCTGCCGCTTCATCATCTCCTACGCTATCGCCCCGAGGCGTGGTTCACATGGGTCGCAGGTCGCGGCAGGTCGTGGCTCGGTCCCAGCCTAGCGGTCCTCGAACCGCATCTATGCTTTGTCCACCGACAGATCGTGAGGCCTCACCGATGTCGCCACAGTACCTTATCGCTGGGTTTGATGTTTATGCCTTGATAGATCCGGTTCTACTGGCCCCATATATCTCCTTGTTGCTAGTAGGATAGTGATAGAGCTCGAGTCCATAGACCTTTTCGAGGTAGCTACGCCAGTGGGTGATTCGTGGTAGCTCGGCGTATATGTGGCTTGTCCGTGACCATTTACACCGTCGACTCGCCGACTTGATAGAGTTGAGATGATTGACTTCGACGTGATTATGGGATGGATTGGCTAGCTTCTTGCTATGCCAATGTAGACCGCAGAGAGAGTAGTACGGTTCCAGCTTCCGGAGAGCCTGGTTGTGGAGTGGGAGGGAGCACCAGATCGCCGGCGGGTAGGTTTATTTCCTACCTCAAGGCTAGGAAGATGGTGCGATGGGTATATCTACCATCTAGTTCGAGTGTTTGATATCGAGGTCGTACTGCATTTTCACTGGGCCTCGAGTCACGAAGTTCCCGCACGTGTTCCTGCATGACCTCCCGGTATCCTCTCCCGAGAGGAGATTGAGTTTTGTATTGACATATTGCGATACTCGCCTATTTCCATTCCGCCATACGTAATGGCACCGCCGAGTTGAGAGATCAAGGACCACCGAGGATTTGGCCGAGAAGGGCTTCATTAGGCCTGGTTTTCTCGGGGCGCCGTATTGTTCGTGAAGAAGAGGACGGACGCCGCATGTGTGTTGATTACAGCAAATGAACAAGGTGACCATTAAGAACAGATACCCTTCTCGTGATTGATGATTTGTTCGACCATTGGTGGCGCGAGATGTTTCTCCAAGATTGATCTGCTCGCTATCATCGTTCGTGTCGAGAGCGGATGTCCCAGGATCGCATTCCGACCCAGACGCATTATGAGTTCGTGGTCATGTCTGGTTGACCAATGCTCCGCAGATTCATGGATTTGATGAACCGAGTGTTCAAACCATTTTTGGACACGCTTGTGATAGTGTTCATTGATGATATCTTGGTTTATTCTCGCCAGAGCGAGCACGCGAGCATTTGAGGATCAGGCCGACGCTTCTCCAGACCAGCTTGTACGCCAAGTTTTCCAAATGTGAGTTTTGCTGACTTGATGGCGCTTTGGGCATATTGTCGGCCGATGGCATTCGAGGATACGCCAAGATCGAGGCAACAGACTTGCCTAGACCTACTACTCCGGCTGCAGGTTCGCAGCTCGGGCCTCGCAGTTATTATCGGCGTTCGTGGAGAAGTTTGCTTCTATCTCTCGCACCATTGACTAGGCCGACTCGTGGCGCACCAAGTTCCAGTGGACCGATGCTTGAGCAGTGGTTTCCGCTGTCGAAAGAGAGATTGACGACCGCCTCGCTTCTTACTTCCGCAGGGTCCGATGGTTATGTCGTGTATTGTGACGCGCCGTGCATCGGGTTGGGATGTGTTGATGCAGATGGCGTGGTTATAGCATACGCATCCCGACACAAGAAACACGCAGAGAACTACCCCACCCATGATTTGGAGTCGCACCGTGATTCACGCCAAGATCCGGAGGCACTATTTGTAATGGGTTCACGTGGATATTTATACTGCACCACAAGAGCCTCCAAAGATATCTTCACCAGAGGAGTCGAACTTACGGCGAGACGGTTAGAGTTGCTTAAGGATTACGATGTTGATATCCTGTACCACCCGGAAGGCCAATGTCAGGCGTATGCCTTAGTCGTAGGTCGATGGGGAGCCTATCGATGTGCGCAGAGAGGAGGACATGGTTCGTGATTTGCATCGCTTAGCGAGCCTCGTGTCCGCTTGATTGATTCTCGATAGCAATGGGTTAGAGTTCGTGAGGTTGCCGAGTCTTCCATCGCCGGCGAGGTGAAGAGGCAACAGCCGAGGATCCACTTTGATTCGATATCGTGATACGGCTCTTCGTGAGGGCAAGGGTCGTTGGTAGGTAGCACCTGAGCGGGTGCTAAGGGTTGAGGGCAGGTTGTGTGTTCCAGATGTTTCAGGACTTCGGCAGCAGGTTCTTGGGGAAGCACACAACGCGCGTTACTCTATCCATCCAGGGTCGACCAAGATGTACCACGACCTTAGATCTGTATTGCGGATGGCTCAAGAGGACGTTGCAGTTCGTAGCTCGCCCGTGTTGTCGCAGCGAAGGTAGAGCACCGCAGGCCCGTGGTTTGTTGCGCATTTATCGAGATCCCGACCGAAGTGGGAGGTAATCAATATGGATTTCATCACAGATTACCTCGCACTCGCAGGAGACATGATTCTATATGGGTTATCGCCGACAGTCGACAAATCAGCCCACTTTCTTCCCGTCAGACGACTTTTTCTACCGAGGATTATGCCGACTTTACATCCGAGAGATCGCCGATCGCATGGAGTCCCTACTTCGATCATATCGCATGTGGAGCCCACTTTACGCTAACTTCGAGATCCTTCCGCAGGGGTTTAGTGGACGCAGTGAGCCCGAGTATCGCATTTCATCCACGCATGACGGACAGCAGAGCGCACTATCCGCACTCTCGAGGATATGTCGCGAGCCCGTGGTTATTGACTTCTGGTAGTTGGGAGGATCATTTGCCTCTAGTTGAGTTCGCATATAATAATAGCTACCACCCAAGATTCGATGGCGCCTTATGAGGCCTTGTATGGGAGGAAGTGCAGATCGCCTATAGGTTGGTTCGATGTGGGCGAGGTGCAATAGTAGGACCAGATTTGGTACAAGCAAGTGGATAAGGTGAAGCTTATCCGAGAGCGGCTATCGACAGCCGTAGTCAGAAGTCGATGCAGATCATCGCCGTCGCATCTTGAGTTCGAGGTTCATGATTGGGTTTTCCTAAAGGTGTCACCCACGGCGGTGTGATGAGATTCGGAAGAGGAAACTCACCCGCGTACATCGGGCCGCTTCAGATTGTCCGCAGGTAGGCAAGGTTGCCTATGAGCTGATCTGCCGTCCGATCCGGAGGCAAGGCATCCGTTTTTCACGATCTATGCCGAGAGATGTATCGGATCCATCTAGGTACACCCGATTGACGGCGATGTCCAGTGATCGAGGGGTTATCGATGATGAGATTCCCATAGCGATAGTCGATCGTCGTTAGCGCTCATGACCAAGGACGTGGCTTCCACAAAGTCTTGCGGCGAACGAGCTCGTGGAGGAGATGACGCGGAAGCCGAGAGGACATGAGATGGAAGTATCTCACCTATTCCCACACCTCCGTAAATTCACTTTCCTACTTGTAAATTTTCGTTATCGCTTCGCCGCCTAAGTGTTGCTTCTGGGCCGCGGTGGCATTTACAATCGCTTAAGCTTCTTCGATAATCGTTTGGGAAGGAACATTCGACGAATGTTTCGGGGGGAGAATGTTATACCGTATTTGCAGTATGTACGTAAGGGAATACGCACGTAAAGTCTAGCCTTAAAGATAAGCTCGACGCTTTTATTTGTACACAACTCACTAAAAGAATCGCTTTCCGACTAAACGCTTCCACGCCTTTCGTAGGTAAATTCCGCCATGCCATTTCTAATTTTTGGCGGATTTTTCCGAGAGACGAAACATTTTGATCAACGAGGGCGACACTTGTCACCCTCCAATTGATGGACTTGAAATCGCCCATTTGGACGACGGAACAATAGGAGCACGCTTTTGTGCCTTCAGGCACAAGTCAAGGAGTTGGTAGGATATTTGTGTATAGTTAATCCTCACCCTACACTTGCCTTGCACTTGTCTTAATCTTGGCCATTGGTTGGCCACTTGACCTATAAATACTTCTTAAGATGAAGAGTTCTTCATCCACAAATTACTTTCCAAGTCTTGAAAATCCTCCCTTCTCCCTTGTTAGCCATTTCGCCCAAGCCCTCTTCCCTCTAGCCTAAGTGGCCCTTGGCCGAATACTCCCTAGCCTAGCCAAAAATCTACCCTCTCCTTGGTAGAAAAGTTACCTTCTTGTATCGTTATAATGCCCAAAATACCCTAGCCCAAATACCTTAGTACTTAGTAGAAGTTGTGAAGAGCTTCTAAGGTTCTTGGAGCATACAACTTAGGAGTAAAACCTTGCTCAGCGCGACTTTTCTAGGATATTATTGGGCTTACCGAGGTAATAATCCTAACCTCTTTGTATTAGAGAATGCATACTGTAGAAGTATAAGAATAAGTATTAATCACTTAGAAGAATATCACCTATCAGAATTGAACTGCTACCACAAGTAGAAGGGTTTAAAAGAAGAATAATCAAATCAGATTTACATAGGACTGTTTTCACAGTAGACTTATATAGCTCACCGGATAGGGAAGTGCTGCCCGACTTACCGTAGAATTATGAACCTCTGCTTAGAATGACCTTCGTAGTAGTCTTTGATAGATATCTCGCGACTATTATAGTCGACTCTGCGCGACATATTCAACTCGGTGTGGTTTTCACCGGTATGGTATGTGATTCTTCCTAAAGCATGATATTTTACAATATATATAGTACGGTAGACGATACGTGTTAATCGATAATAACTATGGCAATGTCTTTGACTTAAGCTCGAATAATACTTACGCAACGCCTCACGCTTAAGCTCGAATAATACTTACGAATGCCTCACGCTTAAGCTCGAATAATAAAGAATCAAACATTTCAAAAGACTATCAATCATATTAATGTAAGAGAACTAATTGGTTTTTAAAATGAAGCTTAAGAGTTATACTAGCTTTATGGGAAGTAAGTATAACCACTTAAGATTGATAAAAGAAACAAGTTTGCCTATGTGTTTATAATGCACTTATATTGTGAAAAGAATAATAAGATGGTTTGATAAGTAGACATGATATGATGCTATGTGTGTTAGTATCTTGTAACGCTTGTATATGTGAGTATCCTTGTCAGGCTTATGTTGTTTAAAGATAAGTTGTTATGTTAGTATACTATCACTCACCTCGAGATGATACCGGGTTAAGTCGCCTCCGACGCGGGTAGACTCAGCGATCCGGGACCATGATTCGAGAATACCTACGCGGTCCAGGGGGCCTGCGCGAGCTACGAGTTCCGTGTTAGTACGCGGGTTATGCCTCACGCGTCTACGCGCTACGCGACAATGAGTCCGTAACGACGCCGAGGAGTAGCACCGACGCGGGTTATACCTCACGCGCCCACGTGAGTGGCATGCGGACTCGGAGTTCAGTGATTAGGCTGAATGATAATACGCGAGTGGCCCGCTCAATCATTCGCAGCCTAGAAAAGACCTATTACGCTTACCTATTGTTGCTCTTGTTTGTGATGCGCACTATGCGGTTTCGATTCCTTCATACATACTTGTAAACCGGTTTTAAAAAGGGTTATGATTTTATTCAAGTACTTTACGCTTTCACATACTTAGTACACCAGTAATCGACCTCCTTCGGGCTGCGCTCATGCCGCAGTGTGGCAAGGTGCTAGATCCGCATCCTTAGGATCTCTACGTTGCGCTGAGCTCCATCTCTTCCGAGGCTCTACTTTTGGTATGATCTCCTGTTGTAGATAGTTTTGTATAGCCAGGTATGGCGGCCTCGTCCCGCCATAGTTGTATATTTCCTCAGAGGTTCTGTAGTCATGTTGTACATGTTGTCGGATGTAACTGCTAAACCATGATTATATATATATATGCCGAAAGGCGGTGTTTTCTCACATAAACTGTCTTATTTTATAAACTGCTTTCATGTCTTGCTTTATATTTCCGCGATTACTCGATGTATGACTACTGGGTGCCCTGAAGGCACTACCACGCCCTAACGGGTCGTGACAATCTTGTCCCCCTATTGTTATTGGAAATTACATGTTGTAGGAATATATAGTTGAAGTATACTATATATAGAATCAACATAGTTTTGCGGCAATGTCTTTTGACTTAAGCACGAATTTAAAGAAGAGAATCGAATCAGTAATTACATAGATCAGACATGAGACTTGTGTAGCATTATCGTGAAGTAGAATTGTACACGCCAGATTAGACGTACAACCCCTCTATCGGAGTTGTTGGCTCATAGCGTGCCTCGATAGAGAGGAGAATTACGCGTCATGTGCGGGAGGAGGTCTTGCCGAATTTTCAGAGAATATTCTACGTTGAGATCTAGATGTTAATAGGCGCCTTGTGGCCTCTATAGGTCAAGTACTACGTATGGCATGATCTACTTGGCTTAAGGAGTAGCCGGGCTTGAGGTACTTGGAGCGTTTTGCTATTAGTCGATAATCGTCGCGAGGTATGTGAAACTCTTCCTATCTTTCTAGCATGATATGTGTATAACTATGTAAGACGGAGACGCATACGTGTTAAATGTATTTGATTTGTTTAAAACATAAAGTGTTATAACGGCTTTATGGGAAGTTGGTTATAACAACTTTATGTATGTAAGAAAATGCTTTGTGGTTTTAAAAGGTAACTGATTTGACTTATAATTGACTTGATGTGTGATAATAAAGAACTTGAAGTATTTCAAAAGAATCATTTTGAAAGAAGAGTAATATTTGGTTTTTGAAAGCTTAAGAGTTATACTAGCTTTATGGGGAGTTAGGTATAACGTCTTAAGGAAGATAAAAGGGATAATGTTTTACTGATTTCGGGAATGAGAACAAGTATCGAACAAACCACTGCAGCGTTAATAAAGGAAAATGTACTGACTAATGAATTATTATAAAAACTAAGAGAAACCTCCATCCGCATAGAAGCTAAGATAAGACAAAATGATATTACATTTTCTAGATCATGGCTTTAATAAGATGGTTATAAACAAGAATAAATCGCCACACATATGGAATATGTTACTCAATTGTTTTAAAAGAGATTAAGACATTGAACTATGAAACTTTTCTAAAATAAAGAGACTTGAGTAATTGAAATTAGGCAAACCGAGCTTTAGGAAAAGAATGTCATACTTGATTTTAGAAAAAGAAGTGTTCGTTTACTTAAAAATGTGAGTCACTCTAATTTTTATACTACGGGTATCGGGTGACTTTTATAAAAGGAATGGATCTCTTTAAAAGGAATTTAACGTATGTAGTACTTTAGGGTTAAAACCCGAACTTTGTCATAAAATGAAAGTACCTGAGTTGTGTGTAACTTGCCTATGCTTGTTATTGTGTAACTTGCCTATGCTTGTTGTTGTAACTTTCCTATGCTTGCTTTGATAGCCTTGTGTGCAAGAATTGTGTTTCTATACTATCGCGTCTTTCATGGAGGGCGGTTGACTTGTTGAGAACTTACTTGACGCACGGCAGCGACGGAGATTCCACGTATGCTTCCATTATTATTGTTACATGGGCATGTCTACATCGATGATGGATTCTGCGACATGTGACCATTATGGTTATTTATGGCAAGATCGTGACTTACGGTTGTGATCGCGCGTAGCTGTTTACTTGCCCCGCCACCACGTGACGCAGTGGATCTGGTAGAGGTTATTGCACTTGCCACGCGTCGCCTTCGCGCGAAGTATCGTGACTTACGGTTGTGATCTCGTGCTTAGCCTATTCACTTGCCCCCGCCGCCATGTGGCGCAGGAGGAGTCGCGAGGCTAGTGCACTTGCCACGTGTCGCCTTCGCGAGTCGGTGGATGGAGCTTCGTGACTTACGGTTGTGATCTGCGCGAGCCGATTCACTTGCCCCGTCGCCACGTGGCGCAGGAGGAGCCGGTGGAGGCTATTGCACTTGCCACGTGTCGCCTTCATGATATGGTTGTACATTATTATCGTACGGTCGGATCCGGTAGTTATACTTGCCGACGGACGGTTTTTATGACACGTGGGACTGGTGTTCATATATACTCCGTGTTGTTATATCATAGATGCTAAGCGGTGAGGAAGGAATTCCACGCACGAGTGATGATTTGGAGGCGTGAGTCCGACTTGATATATGTTTATATGTTGTGTCTTCGTAGTTTGGTTATCATACATGTCTCCCGCTTTATATAGACTATTATGATTTCATTTACGATTTTCGCCACATACTTGGTACCAGACCGACTCCTTCGGGGCCGTTCACGCCGCAGGTAGAGGTACATCTACCGCCGATCCCGCTATAGGATCACATTTCAGCAGATTGGAAGCTCTGTTCCTTCGAGGCTTATCTTTTGGTATGTTACCACGAGTCCGTAGGTTCTTGTACATTCGGGGTATGGCGGGCCCCGTCCGTCATAGTTGTTGTAAAAATCTTAGAGTGCAGAGTAATCGCTGTGGTCAGGGTTGTAAGGATTGTAACTGTTCAATTATCGATGTATATATATATGCAGAAAGGCAACCGTTTTGGTTGGCCTATTTTCTTTTATCTTGATCCATATCTATTTGAATGTTTAAGTTTTTATTTCCGTTGGTTTTCTCTGATGTTGTATCACTAGGGTGCCCGGGGTAAGGCACCAGTCACGGGCCCGGGTTCGGGTCGTGACACCTACCTTACCAGTCCCCCAGTAAACGGGTATAAAAACTTCTCATAATACCATAATTATGTCGTCTTGATCACAACAACCATTACTTACTCTATACGGACCTCATCCGTACAATTCTCTTAAGCCTACCACGTAGCTTAATCTATTAACATGACATTTCGTTAAGTTCCTTAACATGGCTTCTTAAGGGTTCACTACCCTATCAGACAACTCATCCTTTCCCAATTATCTCAAAATAAAACATAAGACCTTGGCGAGAATTCATTAACTGTTCCATACCTTCCCGGTATCTAGTTAGTCTTTACCAACTCCTGGTAATCTAAAATCATTCTAGGAAACACGCGTCTGACCCTTATACATAACTCCGTATAGATGTATGTCACAATACCAACTATACTATAATCATTACCAACCTGGATACGCAATCCACATAGTCCTTCCTGGGTCACTGCTGCCTTTCTCGTAGCTGTAATCAACATAACTCGTTAGGGAGAGACAACCCTAACAACACAGCTCTATCGCACGATCTCAGAGTGAGAAGAATGGAAACCAATCCTAAATGTCCTGCAGCCTCCTGATTATAGATGTGGTGCACAACACACCGATAATCAAGACTCTACTAGACACGATGCATCAGACACTTTCCGAGGACTAACTGCTCTGATACCACTTTTGTCACGACCCGACCCCGGGCCGCGACTGGTGCCCTACCTGGGCACCCTTCTAATCATACAACATAATAAACTGCGGAAGATAAATAACACACTTTTTTTTTAAAACCAAGACCAAGCCGATAAGGCTGCCATAATCATAAAAATTACCCGAAAGGGTCTACACTGTTTAACAATATAAAAACAACTCTAGCCACCCAAATACGGATGAATACTGCACTCTAAGATTTGAACAAATACTATGATGGGACAAGGCCCGCCGCACTTCGAATACACATAGCCATGACAACTCGGAACATCGAGCCATCTCAAAATGTGAATCGGGATCCTAAGTCATGGATCCACAATCGTGTACCTAAATCATGACATTTAACGGCCCTCAAGAGGGTCATAACAAAAATTTAATATGGAACGGAAATAAAGTACAAGAAACAGATCATAATCAGTAAAAGAATGAGTGGCAAGTATAAAAGTACATACTGATCCTCGTGTCATTACTACTCATGAACTTAATTGCACATCATTATCTTTTCCATTCCATTAAGAGTTATAGCCAAATCTTACGTACATACTTAGGAGAAATTATTAAGTTCATTACCATATAACTTACTTATCTTTCATAACATAATCCGACCATTTATGGAGGGGCACATATACTACCCGGACCAATCTGGGACGCGATCAAATCACACAAATATCAAAGCGTGCCCGTGGAATCCCCATCATCGCCGATACCATAAGTGTAACATATAACCATGTGACGCGCCTGGCATCCTACTCATCACGGGCGTATACATACACAATACATATATATATCTCCTGCCCGTGGAATCCCACATCACTGCCGACAGCCGTAGGTGTAACATATAACCATGTGATGCGCCCGTGGCATCCTACCTCACTGTCGGCGTACATATATACAACATATATATATATATATATATATATAACGTGGCCGCATGCCCCGGAATCCCTCATCGTATAAGCATGGCCATAACGTGCCTCGACATCCTCATCGTAGGTGCAGTCTTCACGGGAGCTAGCCCGTGGAGTAATAATACAACATGCCCTAATCCTCATCGTGGGTACATGTCTTCACGGGAGCTAGCCCATGGAGTAATAATCGACATAGCACGGTCGCATGCCCTAATCCTCATCGTATAAGCATGGCCATGGGTAATAAAATAAATCCGGGAATCTAACCCGCCTCCTAGTCACATGCCCCGGAATCCCACATCGTATAAGCATGTCCAAGGATCAGTCATAATGAAAGCATACCCGTGGAATCCCACATCACTATCGGTACGTCCAAGTAAACTTACAACAAGACAGCCGGCCCTCCAACTGAGAGTCACGACAACGTAAACATATAATACTTGCACTCAAAGCTATCACACGCAAACATAGTCAAGTTCATTAAACCTTTAGACTTCCATTTTTATAAACTCATGGCACTTTCGTTTCACACTAAAAAAATCCGGGAATTTAACCCAAAGTACTACGTACATCCATTCTTTTCAAAATGTTCCTTTTCATATAAAACCCCAAGATACTAACACCCGTAGTATCAAGGCTTGTTTACATTTTACCTAAGTCACTACACTTTTTAGAAATACATTTTTCGGCTTCTAAATCAAGTGACTTCTTTCCTTAAAACTTAATCAATTGATGCTTTTAAAATCCATTTGCCTTTCTTTATTTCAAAACATTTATCATTACTTAGAGTAAACCACTCTTGTATCTATCCATAAAGCTATTATAACCCACTTCCCATAAAGTCGTTATACTAACTTTATACTTTAGGCAAATACATTCTTTTTATAACCAAGAGACTTATACTTTCGAAAATCAAGTATCGTATACTTTCAAAATACTTCAAGTCTCTTATCTTTTAGAATCAAGTTTCGTAGTTCATAGTCTTAACACTTCATAACGTAAACTCTTTAAATTAAGCCACATATGCCTTATATGTGTGAATAGGTTATACTTGTTTATACTGATCTCATTAAAGCAGCCATGATCTAGAAAATGTAATACAATTTTTTCTTATCTTAGCTTCTATGCAGATGGAGAATTCTACTTGTTTTAATGTAATTTATCGTCATTACATTTTCCTTTATTAACGCTGCAATGGCTTGTTCGATACTTATTCTCATTCGCCGTAAATTAGCCAAGTCAACTTGGCTCCAAATACCTCCTAACGACTCTTACCAACATCCCCCATAAGACTTGGTAAGAACTTAGGATAACTTAGACATAACCCTTACGTAGAGTAAATCAACATACATACTTCTTAACTTCTAAGAGTAGAAGGAATCATGAAATAATACCACATGTACATTCCATACATAGAATCATGTCAAAAGAAGGAAGAGGTTCACATACCTCGCGACGATTATCGACAAGTAGCAAAAATGCTCCAAAGTACTTCAACCTTGATAGCTATTCCATCCTTCAAGTAGAATACGCTATACTAGTACTTCCACCTATAATGGCCATAATACGTCCATTAACCTCTAGCTTCGAACGTAGAATATTCTAAGTGCAAAGTCACTAAATTCTACGGAAAATCGGACATCACTTCCTTTGTTTCTACATACTTTGACACCTTTTTCAAGGCCGAATACAATAACCAAACACGCCACATTTAAGGCTCAACAATGTAGTTAACAATAGGGGATTACACGCCTACAAGACGTGTAAAATTCCGCCCCACAATTGATATCAAACTAGTCCACAATACAATGCCATTTTCGGCCAAAAGGTGCAACAACTTATCAATCTTTCCAATTCCTTTTCAATCCAAGTTCTTAGGTCTAACATGTTATATAGTCATAAACAACTTCAACAACTACAATTTCCTTCAATATATAACATGTGACGACTTATACTTATAATCAACTTGAATTGTAATCTTAAGGCTAATATACTAGTTTCGGATTAGGGTTCCAATAGCCAATATACTTATCAAACTTCATAATATAAACATCTCATGCTTGCTAATATGCATAGCTACAACAATAAGTAATCTTAATTACTAAAACGACAAGAATTATACCTTTACAAGCCCTTATAAAATCCAAGATTCAAAGTCGTTCCTTAGCAATTCTTAGCTCTTTTCCTTTACGCTCCAATCCGCTATTTGAAGCCTTTAGAAGCTCACAACCAACTTCTCTTCCATTTCCAATCAAAACCTATGAAAATGTCTTAGGTTTCCGCCTTGAGACTAACGTGAAAACGCCGTTTTTCCGAAATCTTTCTATTGAGATATCCTTACAATACCCTTAGGGACCTTGGGTTAAAGTCTTGTGAATATTGGACAACAATTGAAAATTTTCCTTGTTCAAAAGAGCTCAAAGCCGAGAGCATCATATCCCTCTCTCAAGTTTTCTTAAATTTCTCTAAGTGTTGAAGACCTTGTCTTGCACTAGGGTACTATATAAAACACATGTTAAATTTGGATGAAAGGGATCAAGCCAAGTGGCTCTTGACTTGGTCAACAATGTCAAGCTCTAGCTTAGCAAGACTTTCTCATCTTTATAATTGTCAAATGACCCTTTTGCCCTTGCATTATTTCGACCAAGCCATGTGGGAGGGGTGCCACGTGTCGCCCTCCCATTCGTCCATAAAATTTCCGTAACCCTCGTGGGCCCCACAAAACGTAAAATTCCTCGGGTGGGCCCCACATTACCAAATTCGTAAAAAATAAATTTCCATAATGATAATACATTCCATAATCCTCAATTAATGCATTTTGAGAATCCAATTCTCCTCAACAAACATTTTCCCTTTCCGACGTTCGGAAGATTTTCCGTCGGAAAAACAATTCTTCCTTTCGTACCAATTTCAAGTCTTGAGTTCCTTACGTACATTCTCTTAAACATGTCCTTGAACTACGGGGTGTAACATATTTCACCCGCATGGGTCCTGTGGACCCGCATAAGGCCATCCGCCTCGCATGAGACTATTTCACCCGCATGAGGTCATCCGCCTCGCATGGGACTATTTCACCCGCATGGAACTATTTCACCCGCATGGACCCAGTGGGCCCGCATGAGTACAAGCGCCGCACTCGCATCATGGGTAGCAAATCCATGGAATACGTAGTAATAACAATAATAATAATACATAACCCAGCACAACCGACTATCATACATAACATAAGCGCTACCGGCTTATCATAACATAAGCAAGTTAAGAAATCCCCTAACTTCTTATTAACATTATTAATATATCCTCTCATTTTAGTTTACTTAAGGCACTAACATGTCCTTTAAGAGAAAATCCGGGAATTTAACCCAAGTACCACATACCTTAAACCTTTTAAGAAAAATGACTCCGTTTTATATAAAACTCCCAAGATACTAATAACCGTAGTATCAAGTCATGACAACTTTTCAAAACAAGTCACGTTTACCTTTAAAAATACAATAGGCTTCTAAAATCAAGTGACTTCATTTCTTTTAAAACCTTAGGCAATTAATGCCTTAAAAACAATTTGCCTCCCACAAATTCAAATCATTCATCCGTACTTATTTTACTTAGAGTAAACCTTTCTTTATCACCCTTCCATAAAGCTAATATAACCAACTTCCCATAAAGCCGTTATATTAACGTTATGCGTTAGTCAAACACATTTCCCTATGTCCAAGGGACCTATACTTTTAAAACGAAACAAGTATCATATACTTAGAACAAGTGAAGAATATCAAATCTTGTACGTCTACCGTACTACATAGATACAACTACTCATGCTCAAGAGATAGGAAAGCTCCACATACCTATTCGGTCAATCCACTTGCTAAGTCCAAAAATACCGCACGTAATATGTCAACCTATAATGACCATAATACGTTTATTAACCTCTAGTTTCAATGTAGACATTCCAAGTTCAAAGTTACTAATTTCTATGGAAAATTGGGCAGCATTTCCTTTGTTTCTACATACTTTGTCACCTTTATCAAGGCCGAATTCAACATCCAAATGCCACGTTTAAGGCCCAACAATCCAATTAACACAAAGGGGATTACACACCTAATCTTGGGTGTGTAAAATTCTGCCCCACAATGTACAACAACTAACTAAACAAGTTTAAGGTAGAGTTTTGGCTACAACATGCTTACATATCATTCTTATCCAACCCTTTCATATCCAATCCATATTTCTTGCATGCAATGTATCTAAGAGTAATATTTACCACTACAAGTTCTTTCTTCTTCACATGCAACACCCAAAAACTAGTTACAAGAGAGGAATTGTTACCTTAGAGCTTTAGCCAAATTATTCCAACAAGTTTGCTATCCTTCTTTCCAAAAACACCACCACAATAACTCTTACAAGCTAGCCAACAAGCTTCCTTCTTGCCACACTTTTCAAATTTTCCTTAAGCTTAGATTTCCTCTTGAAATTCTAGAGAGAAGGGAGAGCTTTTAGCTTTAGAGAGAGAGAAGGACTTGAAGAATGACCAAGTCTTCAAGACTTGGTCAATAAGTAGTGCATGCAAAATCAGATGGGGTGGGACACTTGTCACCCACCCATGGCCTATTTTAAAACAAAACAGTGCAGATTTTTCCACTCACCCTCGCAGAACCCGCCTCGGCGCCGCGGCCCTGCTTTCCGGTGCCGCGGCCCTGTAACTACCCGCTTCGGCGCCGCGGCCCTGCATCCGGCGCCGCGGCGCTGTGGCCCCTGACCGAAATTTTTCGTCAACCTATTTTAAGTCTTACACGCTTTCGTACGTTCTCATACGCATGGTCTGAACTACAGGGTATAACATTCTCCCCCCTTAGAAACATTCGTCCCGAATGTTCCTTCTAGGCTTACTCAAATCATAATCTTAACATAGACCCTCTTAACTATTCTTTTGCAATAAAACGCTCCACATAACCACAACATTACTCAAGCATAATTGCTAAATCAAAACTAACAAGCAGGAAAGTGGGTTACCTGGAGGTGTAGGGAATAAGTGAGGATATTTCTTCATCATGTCCTCCTCCGCTTCCACGTCATCTCTTCCCTGTTCTCGTTCCGCCATAAGACCTTGACGGAAGCCACATCCTTTGTCCGAAGTCGCCTAACCTGACGATCTAGTATCGCTATGGGACTCTCCTCATATGATAACCCCTCTGTCACCTGAACATCACAAATCGGGTGTACTCTAGATGGATCTCCAATACATTTCCGCAACATAGACACATGAAAAACTGAATGTACTGCCTCTAGATCGGACGGCAGATCCAACTCATAGGCAACCTTGCCTACCCTACGGACAATCTGATAAGGCCCAATGTACCTTGGGCTAAGTTTCCCTTTCTTCCCAAATCTCATCACACCCTTCATAGGCGATACCTTCAGGAAAACCAAATCATCTACCTCAAACTCCAAGTGTCGACGCCGATGATCTGCATACGACTTATGTCGACTCTGAGCTGACAATAACCGCTCCTGAATAAGCCTCACCTTATCCACTTCCTGCTGAATCAAGTCTGGCCCGACTAACTGCACTTCTCCCGCCTCGAACCATCCTATTGGTGACCTGCACTTCCTCCCGTATAAGGCCTCATAAGGCGCCATCTGGATACTAGAATGGTAGATGTTGTTGTATGCAAACTCCACAAGAGGTAAATGATCCTCCCAGCTACCCCTGAAATCGATAACACAAGCTCACAGCATATCCTCAAGTGTCTGGATAGTACACTTGGCCTGTCCGTCGGTCTGAGGATGAAACGCAGTACTGAGACTCACCTGCGTCCCTAATCCCTTCTGGAAAGACCTCCAGAAGTTAGCCGTGAACTGGGCCCCTCTGTCTGAAATAATCGATATGGGAACCCCGTGCAGTCTCACAATCTCTCTGATATACAGTCTAGCATAATCCTCGGCCGAAAAAGTCGTCCTAACTGGAAGAAAATGGGCTGATTTCACACTGGACGACAATAACCCAGATGGAATCATGCTTCCTCGGAGTGGTAGGTAACCCTGTAATAAAGTCCATATTGATCACCTCCCACTTCCACATCGGAATATCAATAGCCTGCAATAGCCCACCGGGCTTCTGGTGCTCAACCTTAACTCCGACAATTAGGACATCAGGTAACAAAACTCGCCACGCCTCTTCAGGCCATCCCACCAATACACACATCTGAGGTCATGGTACATCTTAGTCGACCCCGGATGAATAGAATAACGAGCACTGTGTGCCTCCTCCAAAATTTGCTGACGAAGTCCTATCATATCGGAAACACACAACCGGCCCTCAAATCTTAGCACTCTATCAGGTGCTACCTCAAATAGACTCTTCTCTTCCCGAAGAGCCGTATCTCGATATCGTACCATAACCGGATCCTCATACTGTCGCCTCTTCACCTCCTCGACGATGGAAGACTCGGCAACCTCTCGAACCCGAACTCCATTACTATCAGAATCAACCAAACGAACTCCAAGGCTCGCTAGCTGATGTAACTCTCGGACCATATCCCTTTTCTCTGGCTGCACATCCGACAAACTACCCATCGATCTGCGACTAAGGGCATCTGCAACTACATTGGCCTTCCCTGGGTGGTATAGAATATCGACATCATAATCCGTAAGTAGCTCCAACCACCGTCTCTACCGCAAGTTCAGCTCCCTCTGGCTGAAGATATACTGGAGACTCTTGTGGTCTGTGTAAATATCCACATGGACTACATATAAATAATGCCTCCAGATCTTTAAGGCATGAATCACTGCTGCCAACTCTAAGTCATGTGTGGGGTAATTCTTCTCATGCTTCCTAAGCTGTCGAGATGCGTAAGCTATAACTTTACCGTGCTGCATCAGCACGCAATCGAGCCCAACACCCGACGCATCACAATAAACCACATATCCGTCTAAACCCTCTGGAAGAGTAAGGACTGGGGCGGTCGTCAACTTCTCCTTTAGTAACTGGAAACTTTCCTCACAAGCATTCGTCCACCGGAACATAGCTGCTTTCTGAGTCAGCCTAGTCAAATGTGCTAAAATGGAAGCAAACTTCTCTACAAATCTCCGGTAATAACCCGCAAGGCCCAAAGTCGCGCACCTGCTTGCAGTAGCTGGTCCGCCAAGTCTCGATCGCCTCAATCTTTGCTGTATCAACCCGAATACCATCAGCCCCGATAACATGCCCTAAGAAAGCCACTGAAGCCAACCAAAACTCGCATTTTGAGAACTTGGCATACAACTGTCGGTCTCGGAGGACTCATAATACCGCCCTCAAGTGATCCGCATGCTCCTGCTCTGTGCGCGAATAAACCAGGATATCATCAATGAATACTATAACGAACGTAACCAAGAAGGGCTTGAACACCCGGTTCATCAAATCCATAAATATTGTTGGGGAATTGGTCAACCCGAAAGACATCACCCTGAACTCATAGTGCCCATACCGGGTCCTGAATGCATTCTTTGGGATATTTGTCTCTCTAACTCGTACCTGATGATAACCAGACCGCAGGTCTATCTTGGAAAAACACCTCGCACCCTGCAACTGGTCAAACAAATCATCAATCCTGGGGAGGGGATATCTGTTCTTGATAGTTACCTTATTTAGTCGCTCAGAATCAACACACACGCAGTTGTCTGTCACGACCCGACCCGGCCGCATCGGTGCCCTACCTAGGCACCCTGCCTGTATACATCGAGAATATCAATGAACATACATGAAACTTATAAATTAAAAAAACAGAAGTAAAACAACAAAGTTAGCCGATGGCTACCTTCCGACATATATATATACAACCAAAGCGATTGCCTCCTTTCCTTTACAAAATCGACCCACAATATGTGACTACAGACCTCTAAGAGTTTTAACATAACAACGATGGCATGGACAGGGCCTCCATACCACGAATATACATGAATCTACAATCTCAGGGAAAACTGTATCAAGAGATAAGCCTCCGGAGCAAATGGAGTTTTTTCCCAAAAACTGAACCGAGATCCTAAGAGCAAGGATCACCAACCTGTGCACCTAATACCTGCGGGCATGAACGCAGCCCCCCGAAGGGGGTCAGTACAACAGGTACCGAATATGGAACGGAAAAAAATAAGGTACAGTAAACAAACCATAATCAGATAAAGAATGACAGGGCAAGTATAAAAGGGTACATACGGATCCTACCGTGTCATTACCATCTCGTGAACTTAATCGCATCTTATTATCTTTTCCCATTTTTCAATAAGAGTTATAGTCACTTTACGCATATAGTTAGGAAAATCATCAAGTTCATTACCATACAACTTACTTACCTTACATAACATAATCCGACTTTTTGGAGGACGCTTATATCGCCTACCAACCCGGGACGCGATAAAGTCACATAGTCGCCCATAAAGGTATCTTGCCGCCTACCAACTGGACGCGGTAAGGTCACATAGTTCGCCCATAAGGTATCTTGCCCGACCCCATCCGGGACGCGGTAAAGTCATATAGTCCGCCCATAAAGGTATCCGCACCCAACTGGGACGCGGAAAGTCATATAGTTCGCCCATAAGGTATCGCCCGCCCAACTGGGACGCGTAAAGTCGCGTAGTCGCCCAAAAGGTATCGCCCGCCCAATCTGGGACGCGGTAAAGTCATGTAGTCTGCCCATAAAGGTATACTGCCCGGCCCAATCTGGGACGCGGTAAAGTCATGTAGTCTGCCCATAAAGGTATACTGCCCGGCCCAATCTGGGACGCGGTAAGGTCACATAAAATCCGGGAATTTAACCCAACGTACTACACACCTCTACTCCTTTAGAAAGACTCTTTTTCAAATAAAACTTCCCAGATACTAACTACCGTAGTATCAAGTCATATCTACTTTTCAAGACAAGTCACAATACCTTTTAGAAATACATTTACCGGCTTCTAAATCAAGTGACTTCTTTCTTAAAAACTTTAAGCAATTGGTACCTTTAAAACAGTTTGCCCTTCTTTATTTCAAATCATTTCTTTGCTTACATTACTGAAGAAAACCATTCTTTTAATCTTCCATAAAGTTGTTATAACCAACTTCCCATAAAGCCGTTATAACTCTTTATGTTTTGGACAAATTCATTCCTTTTATAACCAAGAGACACATATTTTCAAAATACTTCAAGTCTCTTAACTTTTAAGAAAACAAGTTTCTTAACTTTAGAAATCAAGTCTTTCCAAATCGAGTATTCTATACTTGTAAATAAATTCATTTCTTCCTTTAAGAATCAAGTCTCCTAACTTGAAAAAAAATAAAGTCTCTTAACCTTTAAGAATTTGAGATCCATATCCTTAAAACTTCATACGTAAATTCTTATAAGTTAAGTAACATATACTTTGGTGCGTTGTGAATAAGTTATACTTATTTATAACGATCTTATTCAAGTAGCCATGATCTAGAAAATGCAATACAATTTTGTCTTATCTTAGCTTCTATGCAAATGGAGAATTCTACTCATTTTAACATAATTTGATTGTCATTACATTTTCCTTTATTAACACTGCAATGGCTTGCTCGATACTTATTCTCATTCGTGCCATAAATTAGCCAAGTCAATTTGGCTCCAAGGTACCTCCTAACGACTCTTACCAACATCCCCCATAAGACTCGGTAAGGACTTAGGATAACTTTGACATAAACTTTACATAGAGTAAATCACACACATACCTCTTAACTTCTAAGAGTAGAAGGAAATATGAAATAATACCACATGTATATTCCATACATAGAATCATGCCAAAGGAAGGAAGAGGTTCACATACCTCGCGACGATTATCGACAAGTAGCAAAATGCTCCAAAGTACTTCAACCTTAATAGCTATTCCATCCTTCAAGTAGAATACGCTATACTTAGTACTTCAACCTATAATGGCCACAATACGTCCATTAATCTCTTACTTCAAACGTAGAATATTCTAAGTACTAAGTCACTAAATCCTACGGAAAATCGGACAGCACCTCCTTTGTTTCTACATACTTTTCCACCTTTTTCAAGGCCGAATTCAATAACCAAACACGCCACATTTAAGGCCCAACAATACAATTAATCAATAAGGGATTACACGCCTACTAGACGTGTAAAATTCCGCCCCACAATTGATATACAACTAATACAACTACAAGTGCAATTTCGGCAACTTGAGATACAACAACACCAATTCTTATCCAATTTCCTTTTCAATCCAAATTGTTAACATAACATGATATCAAGTCGCAATTGATTATAACTACTATAATCTTCAAGTAAGTAACATGCGACGATTCTAAATACGACCAAATTGTAATCCAACTTCAAATGGCTAATATGTCATTTCGGATTTTAGGTTACAACAATCCATAACACTTATAAAACTTCAACATATATACTTCATGCTAGCAAACATGTAAGGCTAACAACAATATATAATCTTGTAACACTTAAGAGACAAGATTATTACATCAACGATTCTTAGTCCAACTTCAAATCCAAAGTCGCTCCCTAGAAACTTAGAGCCCCTCCTTGACACTCCAATCCGCTACTTGAGACCCTTAGAACAACACCAACAATTTTCCTTCAATCTTCCAAACAAAACCTAGAAAGAAACTAGGTTTTCACCTTGCGACTAATACGAAAACTATCTTTTTCTGAGATTTTTCTATTGAGATACACTCACAATACACTCATGAACCTTGGTTTAAAGTGTGGAGCTTAATGGACAAGAAACAAAAAAATTTCTTTTTCTTCTTGAGTGAACCCGAGAGCAACTAGCTCTAGTTCTTGAAATTCTTGAAATTTTTTCTAAGTGTTAGGCTTAGTCTTGCTACTAGTAGTATTATATAGCACAATGGAGGGTCAAGATGTGAACAAATGGGTGGCTTGGATGAGGTCTTATTAAATATCAAGACTAATGGTCCCATTGACCAAGTCAACATTGTCAAGCTCTCTACTTGCAAGACTTGGTCTTCTAAACAATGGTCAAATGACCATTTTGCCCAAGCAATTTCGTCCAAGGCAACCATAAGGGGGGGTGACACGTGTCGCCCTCCCATTCGTCACAATATTTCGTTTCCGAAAATTCCAAAATTCCGATAAATTTTTACAAATCTCTAATCTTAACATTTGGGATTCTCACGTACGTTCTTAAAACATGTCCTGTAAATACGGGGTGTAACATTCTTCCCCCCTTAGAAACATTCGTCCTCGAATGTTCTTTCGGAGTTCACTTTATCATTTCTCGGCATAATCTCATACAACTACACTCAATGAAACCTAATTATGCCACTTATGGCCCTAATACTTTGCACAGACCTATCCATCCATCATAAGCCCAAACAGGGATTATCTTTTTGTACTTCCCACCCCGTCTAGCATATACATAGTCTCAATATAATCTGTTCATGACACTTAAACATACCACAGCTTTATCATGCATACTAGTCTCTAAAGGGTCAAAGACATACCTGAAATCATATAGGCGGTTCAGAGGACTGCTAAAACTGGGAACTTCCACCACGACCTCTGCCACGGCCTGCCGGTGCATGAACATCCTGCCTAGCTATTGAAGGCGAAGAACCCGCAACTGATCCAGTAGACTGTGTTGTCCCACCAGGACCCCCTCTATAAGGACACTCTCTTAACATATGGCCTAGACGACCACAAGAAAAACAAGCACCGCATCGCGCGACATACCCCGTAATGGAACCTAACACACCGGGCGACGAGGCAAATGTGGCCTCGATCGACCGAACCCCATCTCCCCGAGACTCAAGCTCTAGAGACTGACGCCTCGCATTCCCGGGGTTGTAAAACCCCCCGCCGGAAAACTGTGGAGGAGCACTCGGTGCTGGCTGCAATGTAGACCTAGTCTGCTGTTGAGGTTGTCCGCCTCAAAAACTGCCCTGAGACCCTGCTATCCTGGCCCTCTTGGGCTGGCCTGAGTCAATCTGATCCTCCCTCTCTCTATCCTCTATCCCCTGCGCATACGCCTGCATCCTGGCAATATCCATACCTGGCTGAAGGGCCACCCCCAAGGATGCAGTAATCATATGACGGTCTAGCCCCATCACATAACGATGAACTCTATCCGCCATGTCAGCTACAATGGTGTGCGCATACCTGACCAAGGAGTCAAACTCTAGGTTGTACTCTCTGATAGTCCTCCCATTCTGCCTCAATGACAAGAACCTATCAACACGGGCTCTCTGTTATACCCCGTATTTCCAGAGTATGTACGTGGGGGACGTACGTAGAAATTTTCGAACTTCTTTAGGCTTGGCCGAATTCTTTTTGTGCACAACACCCGGTTAGAGTCGTGTTTCGACGAAACGGTTTCACAGCGTTCGTAGGGGAATTTCCGGCTATGTCATTTATAATTTTTGCGGATTTTTCCGAGAGACGTAACATTTTGGACCAACAAGAGGGCGACACTTGTCACCCTCTAATTGGTGAAGGTTGGCGGACGAGAATGGGGAGTGTGGCACGTTTTTTGTGTTGAATTGGTGGTCAAGGAGTTGGTAGGATATTTTGGGTAGATGGATAAGGTTGCACATGGCTTAATCTTGGCCTTACACTTGCTATGCACTTGTCTTCATCTTGGCCATTGGTTGGCCTTCACTTGACCTATAAATACCCCTCTAAGTGATGAACTTTCTTCATCCAAAAATCTTTTCTAAGTGTTAAAAATCCTCCCCTTTAGTGTTGAGTACGTCCAACTCTCCCCTCCTTTGAGAGTCTTGGCCGAGGCCTCCCCTCCTGTGGTGCCCTAGCCGAGGGGTACCCCCCCTAGCCTTGTTGTCTCGTATAAATACCCCCCTTTTGTGGTATAGAAATACTCTCCTAGTAGTGTTATAATGTCCAAATACCTTGGCCCAAATACCTTGTAGTATTCCCAAAGTTACACTTGTACAAAAGCCTAAAATACTATTATACTTCCTCACCACAAAAACGAAACCCTAAGTAAATCTTCACCCGTAGTTGAAGTTATAAGTAGAAGTTGGTTAGAACTTCTAAGGGTTGGTTGGAGCGGCCTGAGCGCACGGAGTAGGAGCTAAACCTTGCTCAGGATCGACATATAAACTCGGATAATTTTTGGGCTTAACGAGGTAAACACTCTTGACCTTCTATTATAATTGGAAATTACATGTTGTAGGAATATATAGTTGAAGTATACTATATATAGAACTGAACATTATAATTGTGCGGCAATGTCTTTTGACTTAAGCCTGAATAATACTTACGGCAATGTCTTGCGACTTAAGCCTGAATTTAAAGAAGAGAACTGAACTGTAATTACATAGGACTGTATTACAGTAGACTTGTGTAGCATTACTGTGTAGTAGAATTGTACACGTCCGGTTAGACGTGTTAACCCCCCCCTGGTTGGCTTGGTAGCCGGCCTCGATAGAGGAGGAGATTTACGCTGCCATGGGGAGGTGTCGCCAATTTTCTCGTAGAATATTCTACATTGAGATCTAAAGATATTAATAGCGCTTTGTGGCCTCTATAGGTTGTAGTACTACGTGTGGAGTAACTGCTTGACCGAGAGTGCAGCGGTTTGAGGTACTTGGAGCGTTTTGCTATTAGTCGATACTCGTCGCGAGGTATGTGAACCTCTTCCTATCTGTTCTAGCATGATATGTGTATAACTATGTAGTACGGTAGACGTACGTGTGTTAAATGTATTTGATTGTCTTTAAACATAAAGTGTTATAACGGCTTTATGGGAAGTTGGTTATAACAGCTCTATGTAAATGAGAAATGCTTTGTGGTTTTTAAAAGATAACTGATTTGACTTATAACCGACTGGATGTAAGAGAACCTTGGAGTATTCTAAAAGAATGGTTTAATGGGTTAAAAGTTAAGAGACTTATTCTTAAAGGATAAGAGACTTGACTTAATATGGATGTTTGTGTGAAACCTCATTCGTGAGTAATGAGTACTTGGTTTTTGGAAGGAATAATGTTTTACTGATTTCGGAAATCAGAATGTGTATCGACAAACCACTGCAGCGTTAATAAAGGAAAATGTATTGAATAATTAAGTATTATTAAAACCAGTAGAAACCTCCATCTGCATAGAAGCTAAGATGAGACAAAATGATATTACATTTCTAGATCATGGTTGCTAATAAGATTGATTATGAACAAGAATAACCTACTCGCCTAAGGCATATGTTACTCAATTGTTTTAAAAGAGATTAAGACATTGAACTATGAACTTTTCAAAAAAAGAGACTTGTGTATTTGAAATTAGGCAAACTGGAACCTTAGGGAAAAGAAAGGCATTGTGTTGTCTTAAAATGGTTTAAAGCATAAGGTGTTATAACAGCTTTATGGGAAGTTGGTTATAACGACCTTATGAAAACAAAAGAAAGGTTTTATCATTGGTTTTAATGTGGTAACTTGACTTTAAAAAGAAAGTATGGAAGTTGTTTTGGTTTACTTAAAAGATATAAGTCACTCTATTTTTATACTACGGGTATCGGGTGACTTTTATAAAAGGAATAAATCTCTTTAAAAGGAATTTAACGTACGTAGTACTTTAGGGTTAAAAACCGAACTTGGGCATAAAATGGAAGTACTTCGAGTTGTGTATAAACTTGCCTATGCTTGTTGTTGTGAAACTTGCTTATGCTTGTTGTGATAGCCTTTGTTGTGCAAGAATTGTGTTTCTATACTACCGCGTCTCTCGATGGAGGATCGGTTGACTTGTTGAGAACTTACTGACGCGGACCCGGCGGACGGATAAATTCCGCACGCTCTCGTTGATAGTGTTACTTTTGTTAATCGCTTTGGACATACTGACACGATGCGTAGCGCACGGGTATGCTTCCACTTTGATTACCGCCTTGTTGTCTTATTGTTCCCTTTGGACATACTGACACGATGCGTAGCGCACGGGTATGCTTCCATTTGGAATGTTGTCTTATTTGCTCCCTTTGGACATACTGACACGATGCGTAGCGCACGGGTATGCTTCCATTTGGAATGTTGTCTTATTTGCTCCCTTTGGACATACTGACACGATGCGTAGCGCACGGGTATGCTTCCATTTGGAATGTTGTCTTATTTGATCCCTTTGGACAGACTGACATGACGTAGCGCACGTACGTATGCTCCCATTTGGATTGTTGTCTTGTTGTTATCATATCATGATCGCCAGTGAGGAAGGTACTCCACGCGGGATTGATGTTATGGGCATGAGATCCTCGAATTGATATAATCATGTGTGTGTAATCGTAGTTTGGTTATCATACCATCTCTCGCTTTTATAGACTATTATGATTTCATTTACTGATTTTACGATTTCACATACTTGGTACTGCATCGACTCCTTCGGCCGCTCATGCCGCAGTAGAGTACATCTACCGTCGATCCGCGTTAGGATCTCATTTCAGCTTGGGAAGCTCCGCCTTCGAGGCTTATCTGTTGGTATGTTACCCGAGTCAGGGTTCTTGTACATTCGTGGTATGGGGCCCTGTCCGCCATAGTTGTTGATAAACTCTTAGAGGTGCAGAATCAGTGCAAGGTGGTTTTGTAAAAGGATTAAACTGCTCGCTTTAAAAAAGAGTTGTTTATATATATTTTTATTGGAAGGTAACCGCTCGGCCTGCTTTCATTATCTTGTCTCATGTTTATGTTTAAGTTTTTATTTCCGGTTTTCTCGATGTTGTATCACTAGGTGCCCGGTAGGTACTACCACGCCCGGATCGGTCGTGACAAAAGTGGTATCGAGCGCTTAGTCTCTGAAAGTGTCTATGCACCGTGTCTAGTAGTCTTGATTATCCGTGTGTCAGGCACCACATCTATAATCGTGAGGCTATAGGACATTTAGGATTGGTTTCATTCTTCTCATTCCGAGATCGCGTAGCCGTGTTGTAAGTTGGACCCTCCGACGATCTCGCTTTTACCGATTATGCCTCCGCAAGGCAACCCGCCTGGCGGCAAGGCAAACAGAGGAAGATACGAGTAGAGCAATGCAGCCTCTACAGAGACCGCAGCACGAGCCTCCAGCCCTACAGTCGGGCAGGACATGGGTTACAAGAGATGGCCCGCCATGGCCGTGGTGGCAGACTTGAGGATAAGCCGGACGCAGCAGCCCAGCCCCAAGAGCACCCGTAGTTCACCCCGAGCGCACAGCTTGAGATCGCGGATTTTCTGAGGTGTAACCCGCCAGAGTTTTATGGGTCGAGGCCTGAGGATGATCCGCAGGAGTTCATCCGACAGCTTCAGCGGATCATGAGAGTGATCAGGGCTTCGGAGACCGAGTCAGTGGTCTTAGGTTCGCATCGGCTGCGTGATATCGCAATGATCGGTTTGATTCGCGAACCGTCCCGGAGAGCATGACTTCCGCCTTTATGGGACGAGTTCTCAGAGGCCTTTTTTGCACATTTCTTGCCTCCACAGATGAGGAGGGCTCGGGCCGACAGATTTTTGGGGTTACTGGCAGACGGCGACGGCTCGAGTACAATGTGAGTTCGACTCATTGGCCCGGTACGTCCCCGCATTAGTAGCTTGTATGGAGGATCGAGTGCACCGATATATTACAGGGCTCGATGATTACCTAGCAGAGAGTTGTTCGGGTGTAGCTCTTCAGCCGGGCATGGACATTGCCCGCATGCAGGCTTATGCACTTGGAGGCGAGGAGCGGAGAAATCGACGGAATGACCAAAGTCGCGAAAAGGTGCGAGAATCGCAGATCCTTTGGTGATTTTCGAGGCGCACCGCCTCAACAGCAGACTAGTTATGTGCCTCCGCCAAGATGCAGTGGTCCTCACAATCTTGAGCGTCCAGAGTTTTCGTGAGCAGTCGTGGCTCCAGGTTCAGATTCGGGAGAGCAGGGTGTTAACCACCAAGCCACCCATACTCGTTATGCCGTGGTAGACTCCACGTGGGAATGTCGTGCTAGTCCGGGAGTTTGTTTTACATGCGGCGCAGGCCATTTTGGGAGAAATTGTCCGACTGTGGGTAGCGGTAGGATAGCATAGACTACGGATCGATGGGTTCTTCACCTCCCATAGTCAGCGGATGTTCATACACCGGGCCACGGTAGAGGTCGCGGTGGAAGTTCCCAATTTTAGCGGTCCTCCAATCGCCTAGTTTCGTATATCCTTAACCTCAGAGATACTTGTATGTATTGATGTTAATGATGTGTTAAGTGTTATGTTCGGATAGCTTTGTGCTATAGTGTGATTTAAAAATCTGGTTAGTGTGAGATGGAAGTGGTAGCTTCCATGATGTGTTCCGTGTCGGGGAGCGGAAGTTGGCGCTACAGTGGGTCGGGTTGGGGCCATGTTGCGGGCCAACCCGCCCCGCTTCGGCGGCGGTCAGCTCGTGGTCCCGCCAGTGGTGGTCACGAGGGTGCTAGGCCCAAGTTTAGATGACCATCGTGTGAGTTCATAGATATGTTCGACTGAATCGGTTCGTGAAGGCCGAGAATGGCCTTAGAGGAAATCGAGGTAGTAAGATGACCAAGTTTGAGGTAGTAACTCCAAGGGTTGGAAACGTAAACGTTGACGGGTGTGGTACGGATACTAGAAAGAGCTCGAGTGTTCGAGAAGCGGTACGTCGAGATAGGAGAAGTGAACGTGTGATCGCTTTTTTGTGAAATGTAGGTGCGGCGAGTATATTTTAGACCTTGGGGACTTTGTGCTAACCGAGGTGGTTCCTCGGGCGTGGATTTGGTTTTGCGCGCATGTTATTTTGTGGCAGTGTGGCATGTTTGATTCTCGTAAGTATAGTAGTGAAGACTATCTTGACGCACGCTTGTTTGAGACTTAGAAGGAACATTCGGGACGAATGTTTCTAAGGAGGGGAGAATGTTATACCCCGTATTTCCAGAGTATGTACGCGGGGGACGTACGTAGAAATTTTCGAACTTCTTTAGGCTTGGCCGAATTCTTTTTGTGCACAACACCCGGTTAGAGTCGTTTTTCGACTAAACGCTTTCACAGCCTTTCGTAGGGAATTTCCGCTATGTCATTTATAATTTTGCAGATTTTTCCGAGAGACGTAACATTTTGGACCAACAAGAGGCGACACTTGTCACCTCTAATCGTGAAGGTTGACGAGAATGGGGAGTGTGGCACGTTTTTGTGTTGAATTGGTGGTCAAGGAGTTGGTAGGATATTTTGGGTAGAGGGATAAGGTTGCACATGGCTTAATCTTGGCCTTACACTTGCTATGCACTTGTCTTCATCTTGCCATTGGTTGGCCTTCACTTGACCTATAAATACCCTCTAAGTGATGAACTTTCTTCATCCAAAAATCTTTTCTAAGTGTTAAAAATCCTCCCTTTAGTGTTGAGTTCGTCCCAACTCTCCTCCCTCCTTTGAGAGTCTTGGCCGAGGACCTCCCCTCTCACTGGTGCCCTAGCCGAGGGTACCCCTAGCCTTGTTGTCTCGTATAAATACCCCTTTGTGGTATAGAAATACTCTCCTAGTAGTGTTATAATGTCCAAATACCTTGCCCAAATACCTTGTAGTATTCCCAAAGTTACACTTGTACAAAAGCCCGTAAAATACTATTATACTTCCTCACACAAAAACGAAACCCTAAGTAAATCTTCACCCGTAGTTGAAGTTATAAGTGTGTTTGGTTAGAACTTCTAAGGGTTGGTCGAGCTGGTCTGAGCGCACGGAGTAGGAGCTAAACCTTGCTCTGTCACGACCCATTCAGGCTCGTGGATCGTGCCTTCACCGGCACCCAAGTAGTCATACATCGAGTAATCCGGAAACATAAAGCAAGACATGAAACAGCTTTATAAAACAAGACACGATTTTGTGAGAAAACATCGCCTTTAAGATATATATATAATCATGTTTTAGCGCTACATCCGACAATCGCATAACACGATCATGCACTTCTAAGGAAATATATAACTATGGCGATGACTTCCCGCCATACCTCGATCGCACAAAAACTATCTACAACAGGAGATCATACCAAAAGTAGAGCCTCCAAGAGATGGAGCTCCCGACACCAACGAGATCCTAAGATGCGGATCTAGCACTGCTGCTCTTACCGCGGCATGAACGCAGCCTCAAGGAGGTCGCATAACAGTACTAAGTATGCGAAATCAGAAAGTACTTAAATGAAAACATATCATTTTTAAAACTGGTTTACAAATATGTGTGAAACAACCAAGGAAACCGCACGTAGTGCCACATCACAAACAAGAGCAACAATAGTAATCAGAATAGGTCTTGTCTAGGCCGCGAATGATCAAACAGGCCACTCGCCATATCATCATTCTCGCAAGCCTAATCTCGACTCCCGAGTCCGCGATAGGCCACTCACGGGCCCGCATGAGGTATAACCCCGCATCGAGGTAGCTACTCCTGATCGCCCCGACTCGTCCGCATGGCCACATAGACCGCATGAGGCATAACCCCGCATACTAACTCGAACTCGTAGCTCCGCATAGGCCCCCGGACCCGCATGAGGTATTCTCGAATCACGGTCCTGCATCACCGAGTCTACCCCGCATCGGAGGGCGCCTTAACCCCTGCATCATCTCAAGAGTGAGTGATAGTATACTAACATAACAACTTATCTTTTAAGTAACATAAGCACAACAAGGATACTCACCTATACAAACGTTACAAGATACTAACACACATAGCATCATATCATGTCTACTTATCAAACCATCTTATTATTCTTTTCACAATATAAGTCTGTTATAAACACATAGGCAAACCTGTTTCTTTATCAATCTTAAGTGGTTATACTTACTTCCCATAAAGCTAGTATAACTCTTAAGCTTGCTTTAAAACCAATTAGTTCTCTTCTCGTTAATATGATTCAGAGTCTTTGAAATGTTTTCGCTTCTTATTATTCGTGCTTAAGCCGTGAGGCATTGCCGTAAGTATTATTCAAGCTTAAGCCAGGCATCACGTAAGTATTATTCAGCTTAAGTCAAAGACATTGCCATAGTTATTATCCAGCTTAACACATGTACGCCTACCGTACTATATATATTGTAAAATATCATGCTTTAGGAAGAATCACATACCTTCTCAAATAAAACCACCGCCAAGTCAATATGTCGCACAGAGAGTCACCTATAATAGTCACAGATATCTATCAAAGACTACTCCGAGGGTCATTCTAAACAGAGGGTTCACAATTCTATGGAAAGTTGGGCAGCACAACCCTACCCATGAGCTATATGAGTTCATCAGTGAAACAAATTCACGCGAGTACAGCCAATTATTCTTCTTTAAACCCTTCTACCGTGATAGCAGCTCAATTCTATTCTGTGATATTCTTCTAAGTATTTATACTATTCTTATTCTACAACAGAAGTATTCTCTAATTCAAAAGAGGGTTAGGATTAGTTACCCTGGTAAGCCCAATAATATCCTAGAAAAGTCGCGATCGAGCAAGGTTTTGCTCCTAAGTTGTATGCTCCAAGGAAACCTTAGAAGTTCTTCACAACTTCTACTAAGTACTAAGGTATTTGGGCTAGGTATTTTGGGCATTATAACAATACAAGAAGGCAACTTTTCTACCAAGGAGGGGGTAGGTTTCGCCAGGCTAGGGGGGTAGCCTCGCCAAGCTTCTCGGAGGGGTGTGTTGGACGAATTGCTTACAAAGGAGAGGGAAGGATTTTAGACTTGAAAGCTTTTGTGGATGAAGAACTCTTCATCTCAAGAGGGGTATTTATAGGTCAAGACATGGCCAACCAATGGCCAAGATTTAGCCAAGTGCTAGGCAAGTGTAAGGTCAAGATTAGGCAAGTGTACCTAGCCAACTTGCACACAAAATATCTAACCAACTTTATGACAAGGATGGTCATCCATTCGCCCTATTGCCGTGACAAGTCCACCAATGAGAGGGTGGCAAGTGTCGCCTCTCGTTGGTCCAAAGTGTTACGCCTCTAAAAATCCGCAAAAATTAGAAATGACATAGCCGAATTTATCCTACGAAAGTCGTGGAAACGCTTTCGCCTAAAAACTGTCGCTTGAGAGTTGTGCCTAAAAATCGCCCAAGGCCTAACTTTAAGACCAAACTTTTTGACGTATTCCTTTACGCACATACTGAAATACGGGTATAACATTCTCCTCCTTAGAAACATTCGTCCCGAATGTTCCTTCCCAAGACAGATAACGATAAGGTTCTTCAAAACTTAAACAGCTTTGCAAAAGCCACACACGCCATAAACAACACCTAGGCATAAACGATAATGAAGATTTACAAGTAGGAAAGTGAATTACCCGGAGGGTGGGGAACAGTGAGGATACTTCGCCTCATGTCCTCCTCGGCTTCCCACGCCATCTCTCCTCGAGCTCGTTCCGCCACAAGACTTTGACTAAGTCACGCCCTTCGTCCGCAGACGCCTAACTCGACGATCGATTATCGCTATGGGAATCTCTCATACGATAACCCTGGTCACCGACATCGCCAATCGGATGTACCAGATGGATCCCCGATACATCTCCTCAAAGATAGAAACGTGAAACATCGATGCACCGCCCAGATCGGACGGCAGATCCAACTCATAGGCAACCTTGCCTACCTCGCGACAATCAAACGCCCAATGTACTTGGGCCGAAGTTTCTTCTTCCCGAATCTCATCACACCTTCATGGGTGACACCTTCAGAAAACCCAATCATCAATCGCAGAACTCGGATGTCGACGACGATGATCTCGTGATACGACTTCGGCCGACTCGAGCCGCCAATAGCCGCCTTTGATAAGCTTCACCTTATCCATCGCTGTGTACTCAACCGTCCCACTAGCCGCACTCGCCCACCTCGAACCAACCTATAGGCGACCGCACTTCCTCCCATACAAGGCCTCATAAGGCGCCATCCGAATACCGAGTGGTAGCTATTATTATACGCGAACTCAACTAGAGGCAAATGATCCTCCCAACTACCATCGGTCAATAACACAGGCTCGCAGCATATCCTCAAGAGTCTGGATAGTGCGCTCAGCCTGTCCGTCTGTCTGCGGATGAAATGCGATTCGTGCTCACCGCCCCTAAACCCTCTGAAGGACTCTCCAGTTGGCCGTAAACCGGGCTCCTCCGTCGATATGATCAAGTAGGGACTCCATGCACCGACGATCTCTGATGTAAAGTCCGCATAATCTCACCCGAAAAAGTCGCCCCGACGGAAGAAAGTGGGCTGATTTCGCCACCGTCGACGATAACCCATATAGAATCATGTCTCCTCCGAAAGCGAGGTAATCCCGTGATGAAGTCCATGTTGATTACCTCCCACTTCCGTGTCGATCTCTATCGCCGCAACAAACCACCGTGTCTCCGTGCTCTACCTTCACTGGCCGACAACACGCACCGAGCTACGAACTCGCAACGCCCCTCTTCAAACCATCCCACCAATACACGATCTAAGGCGTCGTGGTACATCTTGGTCGACCCGGATGGATAGAGTAACGCGCGCCGTGGTGCTTCCCAAGAACTCACGCCAAGTCCTCAAACATCCGAACACACACCGCCTCGAACCTTAGCACTTATCGTGCTACTCAAAAGCGACCTTGCCCTCTCAAGAGTCAGACACGATATCGAATCAAAGCCGGTCTCGAATCGTTGCCTCTTCACCTCCTCGACGATGGAAGACTCGCAACCTCACGAACTCTAACCCCATCGCTATCGTAATCAATCAAACGGACACCAAGGCTCGCTAATCGATGCAAATCACGAACCATGTCCTCCTCTCTAGCCGCACATCCGATAGGCTCCCCATCGACCTACGACTAAGAGCATCCGCCACAACATCGCCTTCCCGGTGGTACAGATATCAACATCGTAATCCTTAAGCAACTCTAACCACCGCCTCGCCGTAAGTTCAGCTCCTCTCGTCGAAGATATACCGAGGCTCTTGTGGTCCGTAAAAATATCCACGTGAACCCCATACAAATAGTGCCTCCAGATCTTCAAAGCGAATCACTACCGCCAACTCCAAATCATGGCGGGTAGTTCTCTCGTGTTTCTTCAATCGCCGACGCATATGCTATAACCCCGCCATGCCGCATCAACACACATCCCAACCCGATGCCCGACGATCACAATACACAACATAACCATCCGACCTCCGGAAGAGTAAGAACGGGGCGGTCGCCTCTTCTTTCAAAGAATCGAAACCTCGCCACAAGCATCACCATCAAACTTGGCCGCTTTCCGAGTCACCTAGTCAACGGTGCAGATAGAAGCAAACTTCTCACGAACCGCCGATAATACTCGCAAGGCCCGTAAAATCGCGAACCTCGCTGAGTAGTAGGTTCAGGCTAAGTCCCGATCGCCTCGATCTTGCCAGACAACTCGAATGCCATCACCCGATAATATGCCCAAGAAACGCCATCAAGTCAACCAAAACTCACATTTGGAAAACTTGGCGCATAATCGCTGGTCTCGAGAATCACAAGACAGCCTCAAATGCTCCGCATGCTCCCGCTCCGAGCGAATAAACCAAGATATCATCAATGAACACTATCACAAACGTGTCCAAAATGGTTTGAACACTCGGTTCATCAAATCCATGAATACCACGAGCATCGTCAACCCAAAAGACATGACTCAACTCATAATGCCCGCACGTCCGAATGCAATTCAGGGACATCCACCTCTCGACTCGCACTGATGATAGCCCGATCGCAGATCAATCTTGAGAAACATCTCGCACTCGCAACCGGTCGAACAAATCATCAATCCTAGGAAGCGGGTATTCGTTTAATGGTCACCTTGTTCACCGTCAGAATCAACACACATGCGCAGCTGCCCCGCCCTTCTTCTTCACGAACAATACCGCGCTCCCTGCGGAGAAACACTAGGCCTAATGAAGCCCTTCTCTAGCAAATCCCTAAGCCGATCCTTCAACTCTCTCAACTCGGCAGTGCCATTCGTATGGCGGAATGGAAATAGGCCGAGTATCCGCAACACATCTATACAAAACTCGATCTCCTCTCGTGAGGGATACCCGAGGTCATCCGAAACACGTCTGGGAACTCACCGACCATCGAATCGACGGAAAATCTGGTACCGCAGCCTTCAAGATCAAACACCCGAACGAGATGGTAGATATACCCTTCGCACTATCTTCCTAGCCTTGAGGTAGAAATAAACCTACCCCTGCGATACCGTGCTCCTCCCACTCAACAACCGGCCTCAGAAACCGGAACTGCATTACTCTCTCAGCCTACATTGGCATAGCAAGAAGCTAGCCAATCCATCCCCATAATCACGCCGGTCAATCATCTCCAACTCTATCAAGTCGCCGTGGTCCGACGATCAGAATGGTCACAGACAAGCCCTATATACCCGCCGAGCTACCACCGAATCACCCATCGCGTAGCTACTCGAAGCGGTCAATGGACTCGTGCTCTATCCCTATCCTACTAGCAACAAGTGGGAGATATATAGGATGAGTAGAACCCGGATCTATCAAAGCATACACATCAAACCCAGAACCGATAAGGTACCGTGACGACATCAGCGAGGCCTCCCGATCCCGCTTACCGACAAAGCATAAATGTGGTTCGAGGACCGCTAGAATCGACTCGAGCCACGGCCGCCGCGGGCCGACCCACGAGCACCTCGCCCGGCGAGTAATCAGAGGAGATGATGGCCGGCAATGTAACTCGGCGTCGAGCCCTACCACCGCCACGCCCGGCCGACAGCCGCAGTGACCCCGCCGCCACAATCAGAATAAGATCCAAAAGTAGTACCACACTTCCCGTAATGGGATCTACCGACGCCACACCGGGTGGTCCCGATCGCCAATACCTCTCGCTACCCTCGACGCCCAAGCCCCGGGCCCCGGCCGCCTCAAAATCGCGGGCCGGCCGAGGACGCGCAGGAGTGCTCAGGCCGGGCCGTGGTGCGACCTAGATCGCCGCCGAGGCCGCCACCACGATAACCACCGAAGACCTCCCGCCCCGGCCTTCTTCTCGCCGTCGCCCACTCGCCGACCTTCGCGCCTCGCATCCAAGGGCGTGAGCTCGCACGCGGGTAATGTCCATACCGGCCGAGAGAAACCCCGCACATGACTCGCCATATAGTCGTTTCAGCCCGTGACATAGCGGTGCACCCTATCCTCCATATTCGCTACAATGCTGGGACATATCGAGCCAATGAATCAAACTCGACATTGTACTCCCGATGCAAGGCCCTTCTCGCCTCGAGTAAAAATCTATCACCCGCGCTCTCTCATCCGCGAGGCAAGAAGTGAGTGAGGAAAGCCTCGAGAACTCATCCCAAGTAGCTGGGACGCGTGCTTTCCCGATAACTCCCATGAATCAAACCAATCGATCGCGTATCACGCAGCCTATGTGAACCAAAGATCACTGACTCGGTCTCCGACGCCGATCACTCTCAAAATCCTCAAGCCGACGGATGAACTCGCGATCATCCTCCGCCTCGATCCATAAAACTCCGGCGGCATACCAAGAAGTCTCGTAGCCTCAAACTCCTCGCCGGTGAACAACGGCGCGACCGCATCGAGCTGAATCGAACCGCCAGATCCAGCCTTCTCGACGGGCCACAACTTTAGCCAAAAGTCGGGCATCTCTTGTACCCTAACTCTCCGCCTGCATCGCGGGATGCGAGGTGCTGGTACTGTGGTCTCGGCTGGGGCCGGGCGGCGCATAGAACTCGCCGCCTCGTATAGACTGGGCTCGAGCCTCGTGACTGGGTGTCTCGCTAGCGCCTCCTCGGCCGCTTGCCCTTCGCCCGGGTTGCCTTTACGAGGCATAATCGCATAGAAAGGAATACGTTAGAGGGTCCAACCTATAACATACTCTAAAGCACGATCTCGGAATGAGAAGAACGGAAACCAATCCTAAATATCCTATAGCCTCTCGATTATTGGTGTGGTGCACAACACACCGATAATCAAGACTCTACTAGATACGGTCAGAGACACTTTCCGAGGATTAATCGCTCGATACCACTTTTGTCACGACCCATTCCGGCCCGGATCGTGCCTTACCGGCACCCAAGTAGTCATACATCGAGTAATCGGAAACATAAAGCAAGACATGAAACAGCTTTATAAAACAAGACACGATTTTGAGAAAACATCGCTTTCTAAGATATATATATAATCATGTTTTAGAAGCTACATCCGACAATCGCATAAATACGATCATGCACTTAAGGAAATATATAACTATGGCGACAGTGGCCCCGCCATACCCTCGATCGTATAAAAACTATCTACAACAGGAGATCATACCAAAAGTAGAGCCTCCTAAGAGACGGAGCTCGACACCAACGTAGAGATCCTAAGGACGCGGATCTAGCACTGCCGCCCTTACCGCGGCATGAACGCAGCCCAAGGAGGTCCGCATAACAGTACTAAGTATGCGAAATCAGAAAGTACTTAAATGAAAACATATCATTTTTAAAACCAGTTTACAAATATGTGTGAAACAACCATGAAACCGCACGTAGTGCCACATCACAAACAAGAGCAACAATAGTAATCAGAATAGGTCTTGTCTAGGCCGCGAATGATCGAAACAGGCCACTCGCCATATCATCATTCCGCAAGCCTAACTCGACTCCCGAGTCCGCATAGGCCACTCACATGGGCCCGCATGAGGTATAACCCCGCATCGAGGGTAGCTACTCCGGCATCGCCCCGACTCGTCCGCATGGCCACATAGACCGCATGAGGCATAACCCCGCATACTAACCTCGAACTCTCGTAGCCCGCATAGGCCCCCGACCCGCATGAGGTATTCTCGAATCATGGTCCTGCATCACCGAGTCTACCCCGACGGAGGCGCCTTAACCCCTGCATCATCTCAAGAGGTGAGTGATAGTATACTAACATAACAACTTATCTTTTAAGTAACATAAGCACAACAAGGATACTCACCTATACAAACGTTACAAGATACTAACACACATAGCATCATATCATGTCTACTTATCACACCATCTTATTATTCTTTTCACAATATCAGTCTGTTATAAACACAGAGGCAAACTTCTTTCTTTTATCAATCTTAAGTGGTTATACTTACTTCCCATAAAGCTAGTATAACTCTTAAGCTTCGCTTAAAACCAATTAGTTCTCTTCATAATATGATTCAAGAGTCTTTGAAATGTTTTCGCTTCTTTATTATTCAAAGTGCTTAAGTGAGGCATCGCTGTAAGTATTATTCAAAGCTTAAGCCGTGAGGCATCACGTAAGTATTATTCAGCTTAAGTCAAAGACATTGCCATAGTTATTATCCGCTTAACACACGTACGCTCACCGCACTATATATATTGTAAAATATCATGCTTTAGGAAGAATCACATACCTTCTCAAATAAAACCACCGCTAAGTCAATATGTCGCACAGAGAGTCACCATAATAGTCACAGATATCTATCAAAGACTACTCGAGGGTCATTCTAAACAGAGGGTTCACAATTCTATGGAAAGTTGGGCAAAGACAACCCTACCGGTGAGCTATATGAGTTCATCAGGAAAACAAATTCTATGCGAGTACGCTCAATTATTCTTCTTTAAACCCTTCATCGTGATAGCAGCTCAATTCTATTCTGTGATATTCTTCTAAGTATTTATACTATTCTTATTCTACAACAAGTATTCTCTAATTCAAAAGAGGGTTAGGATTAGTTACCTCGGTAAGCCCAATAATATCCTAGAAAAGTCGCGACCGAGCAAGGTTTTGCTCCTAAGTCAGATGCTCCATGAAACCTTAGAAGTTCTTCACAACTTCTACTAAGTACTAAGGTATTTGGGCTAGGGTATTTTGGGCATTATAACAATACAAGAAGGCAACTTTTCTACCAAGGAGGGGGTAGGTTCTGCCAGGCTAGGGTGGTAGCCTCGGCCAAGCTTCTGAGGAGGGGGTGTTGGACGAATTGCTTACAAAGGAGAGGGAAGGATTTTAGACTTGAAAGCTTTTGTGGATGAAGAACTCTTCATCTCAAGAGGGTATTTATAGGTCAAGACATGGCCAACCAATGGCCAAGATTTAGCCAAGTGCTAGGCAAGTGTAAGGTCAAGATTAGGCAAGTGTACCAGCCAACTTGCACACAAAATATCTAACCAACTTTATGACAAGGATGGTCATCCATTCGGCCCTATTGCCGTGACAAGTCCACCAATGAGAGGCAAGTGTCGCCTCTCGTTGGTCCAAAGTGTTACGCCTCTCTAAAAATCCGCAAAAATTAGAAATGACATAGCGAATTTATCCTACGAAAGCCGTGGAAACGCTTTCGCCTAAAACTGTTCGCTTTGAGAGTTGTGCCTAAAAAATCGTCCAAGGCCTAACTTTAAGACCAAACTTTTTGTACGTATTCCTTTACGTACATACTCTGGAAATACGGGGTATAACACTCAGGATCGACATATAAACTCGGATAATTTTTGGGCTTAACGAGGTAAACACTCTTGACCTTCTATTATAATTGGAAATTATATGTTGTAGGAATATATAGTTGAAGTATACTATATATAGAAACATTATAATTGTGCGCAAATGTCTTTTGACTTAAGCTCGATAATACTTACTGCAATGTCTTGCGTAAGCTTAATGAATTAAAGAAGAGAGAATCGTAATTACATAGGATCAGACATAGAGACTTGTGTAGCATTCTTGTAGTAGAATTGTACACGCCCGTTAGACGGTTAACCCCTCGTTGGCTTGCAGCCTCGATAGAGGAGAGATTTACGCCATGTGGAGTCTTCGAATTTTCTGTAGAATATTCTACATTGAGATCTAAAGATATTAATAGCGCTTTGTGCCTCTATAGGTTGTAGTACTACGTGTGGAGTAATCGCTTGATCGAGAGTGCAGCGGCATTTGAGGTACTGGAGCGCTTTGCTATTAGTCGATACTGTCGCAGTATATGAACCTCTTCCTATCTCGCTCTAGCATGATATGTATAACTATGTAGTACGGTAGACGACGTGTTAAATGTATTTGATTGTCTTTAAACATAAAGTGTTATAACGGCTTTATGGGAAGTCAAGTTATAATACTCATGTAAATGAGAAATGCTTTGTGGTTTTTAAAAGATAACCGATTTGACTTATAACCGATCGGATGTAAGAGAACTGAGTATTCTAAAAGAATGGTTTAATGGGTTAAAAGTTAAGAGACTTATTCTTAAAGGATAAGAGACTTGACTTAATATGGATGTTTGTGTGAAACCTCATTCGTGAGTAATGAGTACTTGGTTTTGGAAGGAATAATGTTTTACCGATTTCTAAATCGAATGTATCGACAAACCACCGCATAAGTAATAAAGGAAAATGTATTGAATAATTAAGTATTATTAAAACCAAGAGAAACCTCCATCCGCATAAGCTAAGATGAGACAAAATGATATTACATTTCTAGATCATGGCTGCTAATAAGATTGATTATGAACAAGAATAACCTACTCTTAAGGCATATGTTACTCAATTGTTTTAAAAGAGATTAAAACATTGAACTATGAACTTTTCAAAAAAAAGAGACTTGTGTATTTGAAATTAGGCAAACTAGAACCTTAGGGAAAAGAAAGGCATTGTGTTGTCTTAAAATGGTTTAAAGCATAAGGTGTTATAATGACTTTATGGGAAGTTAGTTATAACGACCTTATGAAAACAAAAGAAAGGTTTTATCATTGGTTTTAATGTGGTAACTTGACTTTAAAAAGAAAGTATGGAAGTTGTTTTGGTTTACTTAAAAGATATAAGTCACTCTATTTTTATACTACGGTATCGGGTGACTTTTATAAAAGGAATAAATCTCTTTAAAAGGAATTTAACGACGTAGTACTTTAGGTTAAAACCGAACTGGGCATAAAATGGAAGTAATTCGAGTTGTATAAACTTGCTTATGCTTGTTGTTGTGAAACTTGCTTATGCTTGTTGTGATAGCCTTTGTTGTGCAAGAATTGTGTTTCTATACTACCGCTCTCGATGGAGGATCGGTTGACTTGTTGAGAACTTACTTGGACGTGACCGGCGATGGCGGATAAATTCCACGCACGCTCCTCGTTGATAGTGTTACTTTTGTTAATCGCTTTGGACATATCGACACGTGACGCGCACGGGTATGCTTCCACTTTGATTACCGCCTTGTTGTCTTATTGTTCCTTGGACATACCGACACGACGCGTAGCGCACGCATGCTTCCATTTGGAATGTTGTCTTATTTGCTCCTTTGACATACCGACACGACGCGTAGCGCACGCATGCTTCCATTTGGAATGTTGTCTTATTTGCTCTTTGGACATATCGACACGATGCGTAGCGCACGCATGCTTCCATTTGGAATGTCGCTTATTGTTTCCTTCGACACGCCGACACGATCGTAGCGCATCGTATGCTTCCATTTGGAATGTTGTCTTATTTGTTCCTTTGGACATACCGACACGACGTAGCGCACGTATGCTCCCATTTGGATTGTCTTGTTGTTATCATATCATAGTGCGCCAGTAGTGAAGGTACTCACGCAGGATTGATGTTGTGGTATGATCCCGAATTGATATAATTATGTGTATCGTAGTTTGGTTATCATACCGCCTCGCTTTTATAGACTATTATGATTTCATTTACGTATTTACGCTTTCACATACTGTACTGCATCGACTCCTTCGGGCCGCGTCATGCCGCAGTAGAGTACATCTACCGCCGATCCTCGCGCTTAGGATCTCATTTCAGCTTGGGAAGCTCCGCCTTCTGAGGCTTATCTGTTGGTATGTTACTCCGAGTGCAGAGGTTCTTGTACATTCGTGGTATGGCGGGCCCGTCCGTCATAGTTGTTGTATAAACTCTTAGAGGTCTGTAGTAATCAAGCGGGTTTTGTAAAAGGATTAAACTGCTCGCTTTTAAAAAAAAAGAGTTGTTTATATATATTTTTATCGGAAGGTAACGCTCGGTTGGCTCGTTTCATTATCTTGTCTCATGTTTATGTTTAAGTTTTTATTTCCACCGGTTTTCTCGATGTCAGATCACTAGGTGCCCGGTAGGCACCAACACGGCCCGGATCGGGTCGTGACACTCTCCTCATTTCAGGAGGCAAAAAGTGATCAAGAAAGGCCTCCGTGAACTCATCCCAAACTGCTGGATGAGCATCCACACCTCTCGACAGCTCCCAAGACTCAAACCGCTCAACGCAATATCGCGAATCGAAGAAGCTAACACCACCGACTGCTCCGAGGCCCTAAGCACTGCATAGTCCATCGTAATTGCAATAAACTCCCGCGATCCTCCTCGCACCTCAACCATAGAACTCGGTGGAATACAACCTAAAATCCCGAATCCTCAAATCGCCCAGGGTTAGCTTACCGCTCGCGTTGCCGCTACCACTATGCTAGTTAATAGCCCGACCGCTTCTCCATAATTCTAAACTATGCCCCGTGTGGAATCGAGGTCGCACGAATCCTCGAGCTACGCCTTCCGCCTCTAATACGCTGGGCGTGGTGAACTCGCGATCCGCTTACTACCTCGTGCATAGTGCTGTCCGAGTCTCGTAACCCTCGCGTATACCACTAGCGCCTCCGTCACGCTTTGCCCTTCTCTGGGCCCGCCGCTTCCGCGAGGCATAATCATACAAGAATAGGTCGAGAGGATTCAACCAACTAGGACAGCTTTACCGCACGATCTCAAAGAGAGAAGAATGGAAACTAATCCTAATGTCTCGCAGCCTCCCGATTATAGATGTGGTGCACAACACACCGATAATCAAGACGCTAGACACGGCTCAGACACTTTCCGAGGACTAATCGCTCGATACCACTTTTGTCACGACCCGACTTGGAAAGCGATCGGTGCCCTACCAGGCACCCTGCCTGTATACATCGAGAATATCGGAACATACATGAAACTTATAAATTAAAACAACAGTTAGCCGATAGGCTACCTTCCCGACATATATATATACAACCAAGCAATTGCCTCTTTCCTTTACAAACCGACTCCACATGTGACTACACCTCTAAGAGTTATAACATAACAACAATGTATGGACAGGCCTCCATACCCCGAATATACATGAATCTACAATCTCGTGGAAAACCGCATCAAGAGATAAGCCTCCGAGCAAATGGAGCTTTTTCCCAAAATCAACCGAGATCCTAAGAGCAAGGATCACCAACTGCACCTAATACCTACGGCATGAACGCGCCTCGATGGGCCGCATAACAAAAATAATATGGAACTAAAAATAAGTACAGAAACAAACCATAAATGTACAAAAGAATATGCGAAGCAAGTATAAAAGGGTACATACCAGATCTGTTACACTCGTAGTTCCAGTATGTATACGAGGACGCACGCTCGAGAATACGACATTTAAATCGAAAGGAAGAAGATGTGATTTTTCGATGGAAAAGTTTCCTGATTTTGTGAAGGAAAATGTTCGTTAAAAGGAATTGATTCCCAGTTTGGTATTCTGACTTTTGGAATATTTAAGAATTATGGAATTTTATTTCGAATTGGTCACGTGGCCCACGAGGAAATTTACTGCTTTGTGGGGCCCACTTTATTTTCGGATTTTGGCTTTACGGATATTTTGGAAGATGAAATATTTTGACGAGCAGTAGGGAGACACGTGTCACCACCGTGTGGCCATTGGCGAATTGGAGAAGGACTGATGGGGGACGCTTTTTAGGGACAAGTGGCCCATTTTGTGCGCCACTTGTCCCATTTGTGGTGAACAAATGGTTGGCCAACTACCCACACACGTACCCAATATTCACCATCCACTTGCCTAGATCTTGGCCATTGATTTCCCTATAAATACCTCAGTGTGCAAGACTTTATTTCATCCACATTAGAAAGTTTCAAGGCAAAAATTCCCACCCCTTAGCGAAGTTCTCGCCCAAACACCCCACCTCGAGCAATTATTCAAGTATTGTTGTTATTCCAAATACTTTAGCCTAAATCCCTTGTGGTATTCCAAAGAAATCCCAACATAAGAGCTCCTAAATACTACTTTATTCCAATAGTGAAACGAAACCCTAGAAAATCTTCATAGCTTAGATGAAGTGTTAAGAGGAGTTGGTTAGAAACTTCTAAGGGTCGCTGAGAGGTTGGAGCGTAAGGATGAGCTAAACGTTGCTTAGATCGACTTATAAACTTGGATAATTTTGGGCTTATCGAGGTAATGATCTTTATCCCCTATTGTAATTGGAAATTACATGTCAGAGTAATGTATAGTTGAGTATACTATATGTAGAATATATGGATAAGAATTGAATCAGATTTACATAGATCGTATTTACAAAGACTTGTAGTATTATTGTGGAGTAGAATTGTACACGCCCGGTTAGACGTAACCCCGGGATTGTTGGTTTAGCAGCCTCGTATGGCGAGATTTCATGTGGGTGGGAGGTGCCGAATTTTCCGTAGAATAAGGAATCTTGTAGCTAGAATTATTCTACGAAGAGATCTAGAGGTTGATAGACGCTTGTGGCCTTTATAGTCAAGTACTACGAGAGCGTATTCTACTTAAAGGTGGAAAAGGCGAGCAACGTTAGAGTACTTTTGCTTATTGTCAATAATCGTCGAGGTATGTGAACCTCTTCCTATCCTTTCTAGCATGATATTTGTGAAATATATTTAGTGCAGACGACGTGTGTTTAAAGGAAGTTGATTTTTCTTTTGTGTCCTTGACTTGATTCCAAAGTTAAGTGACTTGTTATGAAATATTAAGGACTTGAATTATGTTAAAAAGTTGTAAAACCTCACTCATGAGTAATGGGTGTGTGGGCTTTTAAAGAATAAAGTTACCTTGATTTCGAAAATAAGAATGGTTTTATCATTGGATTTAAAATGATAACTTGACTTATAAACAACTTGATTTTGGGAAAGGAGAAGTAACTTGATTTAAAGGTATAGGTTACTTGTTTTTAAAAGAAGTAAGACACTTGGTTTAAAAAGTATATTGCTACTTGACTTTAAAAAAGAAAAAGTGTCTTTGTTTTAAAGGAAGGCATGGTTTTGTCTTAAAAATGGTTTAAAAAGGAAGGCATGTTTTTGTCTTAAGATTGGTTTAAAAAGAAGGTATGGAAATTGTTTTGGTTTTACTTTGATGTCTTTTGACTTGAGTTTTAAATAAAAAGAATCTTGAAGTTATTTCAAAAGAGTTATGAATCATTTTTGAAAGAAAAGAAATACTTGGTTTTAAAAGCTTAAGTGTTATACTAGCTTTATGGGAAGTTAGGTATAACGACTTAAGGAAGATAGAAGGAATGATTTACTTATTTGTTTATGAAAGTCTTGTATTGATTTCTGGAAAGTGTAATAAGATGGTTTGATAAGTAAACATGTTACGATGCTACGTGTGTTAGTGTCTTGTGATGTTTGTGTAAGGGGGTTATTCTTGTTGTACTTACGTTGTTAAACGCTAAGCCCACAGATCGCTATTATATCTCACGACCAACCGGTTCGTGGATCGTGCCTTACCCCGCACCCAAGTAGACATACATCGAGTAATCACGAACAAACACAACAATATGAGATAAATGTAAGTATAAAACAATAATCAGGAAACTTGCCTTTCGCATATATATAAATGACAACTTTTAACATGAACGCTTAATCCTTTTACAAACCCCGCCACAACAAGATTACATGCACTTAAGAATGATATGACAACAATGGCGGACAGTGGCCCCGCCAAACCCCGAATGTAAACACTTACTACGCAGGTGGACTACACCACCGATAAGCCTCCGAGAAACGAGCTTCCCAAACGCCGAATCGTGACTCCGAGCTAGGATCAACGATCGGTGTACCTCAACTCGCGCATGAACGCACTTCGGGCGAGGTCATAACAAAAATTAGTATGTGAAACTAAAAATATCGCAAATGAAATCATAATAGTCTATAAAGCAGAGACATGTATGATAACCAAACTACGCTTTACAATAACTAAGCAAATATATCAAGTCGTGACTCACGCCTCAAGTCATCACCAAAGAACATAATAATGGGTCTCACGCCCACAACATCAATCGTGCTCGTGGACACATTCTCACCGCCTAGCTTTATGATATAAAAGTTCCAAGGAACACACATGAACACCAGTGTCCCACTGCGTGCTATAATAACACCGCACGGGTAAGTACGAAGGCATAGCCGATTACTAACACCTACGCACTAACAAGGTCGCGAATCAGATTATAAGATCTCGCTTGCATCATTACATGATCAAAGCCGCCACTTGCCCGCAGATCTAATGCGCGCCTAGTCTCGAACTTCCCGCAGCTCCGCGATAGGCCAATCTCATCGCCCGCATGAGGCATCCCCGCATCGAGGTAGCTACTCGACATCGCCCCGACTTCGCACCGCACGGCCACAAGGACCGCATGCCCATAAAGGACGACACTAACTCGAACTCAGAGTTCAAGATAGCCCCGGACTGCATGAGGTATTCTCGAATCATAGGTCCATCGACCCGCCGAAGTCTACCCCGCACGGAGGGCGCTTAACTCCCCTAATCATCTCAAGAGATGAATGCCACAATACTATCATAACGATCGATAGTTAATAAGCACAATCCGGAAACCCTTCACACAAACATCACAAGATACTAACACACGTAAGATCCCAACACGCTTACTTATCAACGCAATCAAGAAAGTATTACAAGGCTATCACAAACCAATACAATCAAGTTGTTCACACAAGGTACCTTCTACTATATGATTAACAAAATCGGGTTTTTATCCCCAAAGTACTTCATACATCAACTCTTTAAAAGATACGTTACTTCACAATGTCACACAATACCCGTAGTATAAAATAGAGTGACTATCCTTTTAAAGTAAATCAATTACTTCTTTGTAAAATCAAGTAGCAACATTCTTTCCAATGATCAAGTTTGCCTAATTTCCAATGTTCAAGTTTCTCATTTTAGAAAGGTTTCAGAGTTCATAGTCTTATTCAATTAAGAATATAATTCTCTTTAAACAATCGGAGAAACATAAGCCTTATATGTGAGTAGGATATTCTTGTTTATAACAATCTTATTACAAAGAGCATGATCTAGAAATATCATTTTGTCTCATCTTAGCTTCTATGCAGATGGAAGTTTCACCGGTTTTAATAATACTTAATTATTCAAAACATTTCCTTTATTAACGCCGCAGTTGGTTTGTCGATACACATCCCGATTTCCAAAATCAAGAAAACGTTCTTAAGCCGTTATACCTAACTTCCCATAAAGCTAGTATAACTCTTAAGTTCTCAAAACCAAGTATTACTTCTCTTTCAAAACGATTTCGTAAATCTTTTGAAATACTTCAAGTTCTTTATGATCACACATCAAGCCGCTTATAAACAAATCATTTACCTTTTAAAACCACAAAGTGTTTTCTTATCTACATAAAGTCGTTATAACCAACTTCCCATAAAGCCGTTATAACACTTTATGCTTTAAACCAATCGAATACATTTAGCACACGACGCTCACCGCACTACATAGTTCACACATATCACGCTAGAAGAGATAGAAGAGGTTCACATACCTCGCGACGACATCGACTAATAGCAAAATGCTCCGAGTACCTCGCCGCCGCCACTCCTTAAGCCAAGTAACGCGCCACACGTAGTACTTCAACCTATAAGGCCACAAGGCGCTTATTAACATCTAGATCTTATCGCAGAACATTCTACCGAAAATTCGACAAAGACCTCCCGCAACAACAGAAACCTCCTCCTCTAACGAGGCCGCTACCAAGCCAACCAAGTGGTTATACATCTAACCCTAACGGTACAATTCTACTCCACTGCATTACTACACAAGTTCATCAGAATACGCCCCATGTAATTACAGCTTCAAGACTATATATAGTATACTTCTACTATATAATCTAACAACATGTAATTTCCAATTACAATAGGGACAAGATAATTACCTCGATAAGCCCATAATTATCCGAGTTTAATGTCGATCCTTAGCAAAGTTTTAGCTCCAACTCCGAGCGCCCAACCCATTCTAAACCACCCTTAGAAGTTCTAACCAACTTCTACACAATACTCCAACTGACTATGGAGATTTTCCTGTGGTTTCGGTTTCCAGGATCGACGGAAGTATAATAGTATTTCCGGCTTTTCAGAAAGGTATAACCTTAGAATACAACAAGGTATAAGGCTAAGGTAATTGGGCATAACAACAATACTTTTGAGAGTATTTCTACCAAGATGGGTATTTATACGAAAACACTAGCAGTGGGGTACCCCACGGCCACACCACAAAGGGAGAGTGGAGGCTCTCGGCCACAAAGGCCTATCTAGTGAGGGCTCTGGACGAGAGTCAAACAAGAGGAGAGGGAGGACTTTAACACTTAGGAAATATTTGGAATGGACGAAGTTCATCAACCTAGAGGGTATTTATAGCACAAGCCAAGGCCAACCAATGGCCAAGATCTAGCCAAGTGCCTAGCAAGTGTAGGCCAAGATTCACCCACGTGTCCTAGCCAACTTGCACACAAAATATCTACCAAAAATATCTCCCACTTGCCTTCCCCAAATCGCCCACGCCGCCACTTTGCCCACCAACGAGAGGTGCTGCCGCCTCTCGCTGGTCCAAAATGTTCCGCCTCTAAAAATCCGCAAAAATACTAAATGACATAGCCGAAATTCCCTACGAAAGTCGTGGAAAACGCTTTCGCCGAAAAACGACTTAACCGTGTCAGGCACAAACATATTTCGCCCAAAGCGTGCCACGGGGTGACACGTGTCGCCCGATTCGCCCAAAATATTTCGCCTTCCGAAAATATCCAAAACGGCCAAAATCTCAAAATCAAAGCTGCCCTACAAAATCAGAATTTCTCCCTGGCCCCACGTGACCATTTCCAAAAATAAAATTCCATAATTCTCTAATATTCCAGAAGTCCGAATACCAAACTGGGAATCCAATTCCCATTAACGAACCTTTTTCCTTCACAAAACCGAAACTTTTCCGTGGAAAAATCGCTCTTTCTTCCTTTCCAATCTTTCTCAGATTCTCGCACGCACGCCCTCGCATACATACTCGAACTACGGGTATAACATTCTCTCTTAGAAACATTCGCCCCGAATGTTCCTTCTAAGTCTCAAAACGAACACGCACAAGATAGTCTTCACTACTATACTTACGAAACAATCCCGCCACACCGCCATGGAAACACCGCGCAAAACTTACATCTAAGTCCACGAGGAAACACCTCTACATCACCACAAATAATACTACTTTTGTCACTTTGTCGCGAGCCTTGTTCCGACGACTCCAACAAATGGTACCGCCGCATGCGATCACCGCCGTTGTACACTCTGATTCTTATCACATTTCCGACATCGCTTAAGATCCAAAACTCTGGGTTACTATCTCTAACGTGGTCATCATTAATCGAACATTCTCGACGGATCTTCGATACTTTCCTAACATAACAATATGAAAGATCGGACGCCCCGCCTCCTAAGCTCTGACGGCAAGAAAGCTAACATATAGGCAACCCGCCTATTCTTCACATGAACTCGTGGCCCAAGTAACTCGCTAAGTTCCTTTGTTTCCAAACTCGCCACACCCTAACCGGTGGTACTTTCAAGAAGACCGACCACAACTCGAACTCTAAGCTGCCGCCGATTATCCGCACGATTTCTCCGAGCCGCCGTAACTTCTTCTAGACAAGCCGCACTATCCACACCGGGAACAAGCTCGAACCAACTATTCAACCCCGCCAACATCGAACCAATCGACCGCAACTTGCATTTCGCTTCTACAAGGCGCCACAAGACGACATCCGAACACCGAAATGGTAGCTTAAACACTTCAACCGAGACAACGATCTCACAAATACCTCGAAATCAAAACACCGCCCGGCGGCGAACGCGATACGAGACTCACCCGAAGTTCCTAGCCCCGCTCGTACAAACTCCCGTGAAGAGAAACAGCTGCACTGGCTCCATCCGTTCACATAAGGCGAAGGTAGGCACCTGCAACCTCACAACCTTTCAGATAACATCAACACCGCCGAGGAACGACTTCGATCAAGAACACGATAGTCGCTCATCGCCCGACCATTTGTCGAACGCATCCACGAACTTGCACGCTAACTAAACACGGGCCTAACACCCTCACGACTTAACACAAAGAGGGACCACCACAACCGACCCACCACTAAACCTACCGCTGGTTGACCCGACGTAGCCTCAACCCCGACCCGCAAGGCGCAAAATACCATCTCCCGAAGGAACAATCTTACTAAACACGCTATTTAAAACCCGCGCCTTCTTAGCTCGACTACCTTCTTTCAAATCACGCTACTCGTGACTTATCCCACGAACATAGCTCACGTGCACTATGCACTCCTATAAGGGTCAAACATAACACTACACCTTTCTCGAGACGGCCTTACCTCTAAGGTCTCTACGTATAAAACTCTAAGGCTCCCACCTTCTCTATCCCCAAAATCTTACTCTGCTAACCCACCATGATTCCTAATCACAACTCACACACCGCTATCGTAACGTAGCACTTAAGGTATACTCACCTTGAAAGTTACCGGGCGACTCCGCTTCCGCCCTCTTCTCGCCTCGTTAACCTGGCCGATCTCTACGCTTTCCACGCGCATAAGCCCGCATACGTGCCATGCTCGCCTAATCAAGAATTACTTTGCACAACCTCTTTAGATAGTCCTCAAGACTCGCAGACATCGGCAGATACTCCGTAGCCAAATCTATAGCTAGTAATGTGTTGTCCTCGCAATCTATATTCTCTGCTCTGGCCGTGGAATCAAGGTTCATATAACATGGCCGCAGTAAGCACCGCCGCCGCCGCACTAAACTCACTGGGCTAGTGACGCCGCAAAACTCCCCGACAGCAAAGACTACCCTAGGTAATGATCGGGCCTGCGCCTCGCCACCCTCTCGAACTCTACTCGCAGCCTTCTCGGCCGCTTTGCCTCCCGGGCCCGGTTGCCTCACGCGAGGCATAACGATAAGTGGAAATAATTTCGCCAGAGGTCCAACTTACAACACAGCTCTAAGGCACGATCTCGAGTGAGAAGAATAGAAACTAATCCTAAATATCCTATAGCCTCCTCGATTATTGGTGTGGTGCACAACACCCGATAATCAAAACTTCATCGATACGGTTCAGACACTTTCCGAGGATTAATCGCTCGATACCACTTTTGTCACGACCAACCGGCCCGTGGATCGTGCCTTACCCCGCACCCAAGTAGACATACATCGAGTAATCGAACAAACACAACAATATGAGATAATGTATATAAAACAATAATCAGGAAAACTTGCCTTTCTAAGATATATAAATGACAACTTTTAACATGACAGCTTAATCTTTTACAAACCCCGCCCACAACAAGATTGCTGCACTTAAGAATGATATGACAACAATGGCGGACAGGCCCCGCCAAACCCCGAATGTAAACACTTACTACGCATGGGACTACACCACCGATAAGCCTCGAGAAACGAGCTTCCCAAACGTCGAATCGGACTCGAGAGCTAGGATCAACGATCGGTGTACTCAACTCGCGCAGATGAACGCAGCCTCAAGGAGGTCAAGATAACAAAAATTTAGTATGTGAAACTAAAAATATCGCAAATGAAATCATAATAGTCTATAAAGCAGAGACATGTATGATAACCAAACTACGCTTTACAATAACTAAGCAAATATATCAAGTCGTGACTCACGCCTCAAGTCATCACCAAAGAACATAACAAGGTCTCACGCCCACAACATCAATCGTGCTCGTGGACACATTCTCACCGCATAGCTTTATGATATAAAAGTTCCAAGGAACACACATGAACACCGTGTCCCACTGCGGCATAATAACACCGTGACGGGTACGTAAGGCATAGCCGATTACTAACACCTACGCACTAACAAGGTCATGAATCAGATCATAAGATCCGCTTGCATCATTACATGATCAAAGCCGCCACTTGCCCGCAGATCTAATGCGCGGCTAGTCTCGAACTTCCCGCAGCCTCCGCATAGGCCAATCTCATCGCCCGCATGGCATCCCCGCATCGAGGGTAGCTACTCCCAAGATCGCCCCGACTTCGCACCGCATGGCCACAAGCGACCGCATGCCCATAAAGGACGACACTAACCGAACTCAGAGTTCCGCGATAGCCCCGACTCGCATGAGGTATTCTCAATCATAGTCCATCGACCCGCTCGAAGTCTACCCCGCACGGAGGGCTTAACCCCGAATCATCTCAAGAGATTTAATGCCACAATACTATCATAACGATCGATAGTTAATAAGCACAATCGCGGAAACCCTTCACACAAACATCACAAGATACTAACACACGTAGATCCCAACACGCTTACTTATCAACGCAATCAAGAAAGTATTACAAGGCTATCACAAACCAATACAATCAAGTTGTTCACACAAGGTACCTTCTACTATATGATTAACAAAATCGGTTTTTATCCCCAAAGTACTTCATACATCAACTCTTTAAAAGATACGTTATTTCACAATGTCACACAATACCCGTAGTATAAAATAGAGTAGTGACTATCCTTTTAAAGTAAATCAATTACTTCTCTTTGTAAAATCAAGTAGCAACATTCTTTTCCAATGATCAAGTTTGCCTAATTTCCAATGTTCAAGTTTCTCATTTTAGAAAGGTTTCGTAGTTCATAGTCTTATTCAATTAAGAATATAATTCTCTTTAAACAATCTGAGAAACATAAGCCTTATATGTGAGTAGGATATTCTTGTTTATAACAATCTTATTACAAAGCATGATCTAGAAATATCATTTTGTCTCATCTTAGCTTCTATGCAGATGGAAGTTTCTACCGTTTTAATAATACTTAATTATTCAAAACATTTCCTTTTATTAACGCCGCAGTGGTTTGTCGATACACATCCCGATTTCCAAAATCAAGAAACGTTTCTAAGCCGTTATACCTAACTTCCCATAAAGCTAGTATAACTCTTAAGTTCTCAAAACCAAGTATTACTTCTTTCAAAACGATTTCGTAAATCTTTTGAAATACTTCAAGTTCTTTATGATCACACATCAAGCCGCTTATAAACAAATCATTTACCTTTTAAAACCACAAAGTGTTTTCTTATCTACATAAAGTTGTTATAACCAACTTCCCATAAAGCCGTTATAACACTTTATGTTTTAAACCAATCGAATACATTTAGCACACGACGCTCACCGCACTACATAGTTCACACATATCATGCTAGAAGAGATAGGAAGAGGTTCACATACCGCGACGACATTATCGACTAATAGCAAAATGCCCGAGTACCTCAAGCCGCTACTCCTTAAGCCAAGTAACGCGCCACACGTAGTACTTCAACCTATAAGGCCACAAGCGCGCTTATTAACATCTAGATCTTATCGTAGAACATTCTACCAAAAATTGACAAAGACTCTCCCCAAACAGAAACCTCCTCTCTAACGAGGCCGGCTACCAAGCCAACCAGTGGGTTATACATCTAACCCTAACGGTACAATTCTACTCCACTGCATTACTACACAAGTCTATCAGAATACGCCCTATGTAATTACAACAAGACTATATATAGTATACTTCTACTATATAATCTAACAACATGTAATTTCAAATTACAATAGGGGGACAAGATAATTACCTCGATAAGCCCATAATTATCCGAGTTTAATGTCGATCCTTAGCAAAGTTTTAGCTCCAACTCCGAGCGCCCAACCCGCTCTAAACCACCCTTAGAAGTTCTAACCAACTTCTACACAATACTCCAACTGACTATGGAGATTTTCCTGTGGTTTCGGTTTAGGATCGACGGGAAGTATAATAGTATTTCTGGCTTTTCAGAAAGGTATAACCTTAGAATACAACAAGGTATAAGGCTAAGGTAATTGGGCATAACAACAATACTTTGAGAGTATTTCTACCAAGAGTGGGGTATTTATACGAAAACACTAGGCTAGTGGGGTACCCTACGCCACACCACAAAGTGGGAGAGGGAGGCTCTCGCCACAAAGGCCTATCTAGGAGGGGCTCTTGGACGAGAGTCAAACAAGAGGGAGAGGAGGGACTTTAACACTTAGGAAATATTTGGAATGGATGAAGAAGTTCATCAACCTTAGAGGGTATTTATAGCACAAGCCAAGGCCAACCAATGGCCAAGATCTAGCCAAGTGCCTAGCAAGTGTAGGCCAAGATTCACCCATGTGTCCTAGCCAACTTGCACACAAAATATCTACCAAAAATATCTCCCACTTGCCTTCCCAAATCGCCCACGCCGCCACTTTGCCCACCAACGAGAGGTGCTGCGCCGCTCTCGTTGGTCCAAAATGTTCCGCCTCTAAAAATCCGCAAAAATACTAAATGACATAGCCGAAATTCCCTACGAAAGTCGTGGAAAACGCTTTCAAAACGACTTAACCGTGTGTCAGCACAAACATATTTCGGCCCAAAGGTGCTACATGGGGTGACACGTGTCGCCCGATTCGCCCAAAATATTTCGCCTTCCAAAATATCCAAACGCCAAAATCTCAAAATCAAAGCGGCCCTACAAAATCAGAATTTCTCCCGTGGGCCCCACGTGACCATTTCCAAAAATAAAATTCCATAATTCTAATATTCCAGAAGTCCGAATACCAACTGGGAATCCACCCCATTAACGAACCTTTTTCCTTCACAAAACCTAAACTTTTCCGTGGAAAATCGCTTCTTTCTTCCTTTCCAATCTTTCTCGTCAGATTCTCGCACGCACGCCCTCGCATACATACCGGAACTACGGGTATAACAATATCACATACCGACTTGTTATGATGCCGAGGACTTGCCACCGACGCGAGGTATACCTACGCGTCCGCGTGGACTACGCGAGTCGGAGTTCCAGATTGATCATTCCGGTGTGTATCCCATGCGATGAATGCCTCATGAGGTCTTTGTGACTACGCGATCTGGTGGACTATGCGGATCGCGGAGTCGAGGATGCCGCGTTAGCCGCTCGACGCGAGGAATACCTACGCGGTCTGCGGGACCTATCAGCGATCATGAGTTCCGTGATTAGGCACGCATAATGATACTATGGGAGATTGGCCTTGCTTCGATCATTAGCGCCTAGAAAAGACCCGATTCGTTATATCTATTTTGCTCTTGTTTATGCCGTGGCACTATGTGCGCTTAAATCGTTGTTCAGACGTATTTGTAATTGGTTTTAAAATGTTATGATTTGATTTCAAGATTTACGCTTTCACATACTTGGTACTGTATCGACCTCCTTCGGGGCCGCGTTCATGCCGTAGCAGAGGTACACCGCCGCCGATCCTCGCCATAGGATCACGTCAGCTAAGCTCCGCTTTCTCCGAGGCTTATCTTTCGTATAGTCCCCTGTTGTGTAAATTACATTCGTGGTATGGCGGGGCCCTGTTTCGTCGTTGTTGTTATAACATTCGTAGAGGTCTGTAGTACTGTTGTAGGCAGAGTTTGTAAAAGGGATGTAACTGTTCGGGTTCAAGTTTTATTTATATATTCAGAAAGGTAACCATTTTGGTTAGCCAGTGTTCATTATGTGACAGGTGTCATCCCGGGGAATGTCGTCTTTTTACTGGTGCTTGTTTTACCAGCGGCCGTCAAGGCCATGTGGGGAGAGAATGTCCTAGTAGGAGGGATACAGGTGGGATGACTTAGCCTACCAAGTCGATGGATTCAGTGGCCTGGAGAGGAAGGGTGTTAGCTGGGATGAGGCCACCCCACCCTGGTATGGCCGGTGGTAGGTGTTCTGGGAGTGTCGACTACTTAGATAGCTTGTTAGGCTTCATGACGGTGGCCATTTTGCGAGAAATTGTCCGACCATAGGTGGCGCGAATGTTACGACTAAGCCTTCGGGATCAGTGGCTGGTTCATCTCACCTTCTATAGTTATGCGCCCAGCAGAGCAGGATTTGATTAGAGCGACAAAGGGAAACTGAGGCAGTAGTTACAGAGATATCTTCAGCCTTGAGAGACGTGTTTAGGTCGTTATGGTAGATATATGTGGAGTGTTATGTACGGATAACATTGTGTTAAGTTGTGATTAGAAAACATGGGTAGTTGAAAAGGGTAAGTCTGGGGACGAGAAAATGGAGAGCCTTAGAATTTATAACAGTTGGGACCTTGGATGCAAGGCCGTCCTGAGTGGATGTTACGGTTGTGTCCACGACCTGCCCGTTCGTGGATCGTGCCTTACCCGCACCCAAGTAGTCATACATCGAGAAATCGAATATAAAACAACCAAGATATGAAACAAGATAAATAAGACACGCTGGAAAGTTGCCTTTCGCATATATGTATATAAGTACCCCAAAATGAACAGTTACATCCCAACCTTACAACAGGTCTACAGACCTCTAAGAGTTTAAAACAACAATGGCGGGACAGGGCCCCGCCATACCCCTGAATGTAAATATCTATAACGACAGGGGACCATACCAAAATGCTAAGACTCCGGAGAAACGAAGCTTTCCCAACGCTGAAACGGTGATCCTAAGAACGGGAATCAACAGTAGGAGTACCTTTACCTGCGGCATGAACGCAGCCCCCTGAAGGAGGTCAGTACAACAGGTACCAAGTATGTGAAACTGAAAATACTGTAAATGAAATCATAGTAGTCTATATAAAGCAGGAGACATGTATGATAACCAAAATACAGTTCACAATAAATAAGCAGTCATGTCAAGTCAGGGACTCACGCCCTCAAAGTCATCATAAAACCGTACGGGGTAAGTACGAGGGCATAGCCGACTACTAAAACCCACAAGATAACAAGGTCAGAATCAGTATCATGAGATCTGTCTAGACCGCCACATGATCAAAGCCGCCACTCGCTCGCAAAGATCTAATACGCGCGCTAGCCCCGAACTTCCCGTAGCTCCGCACGGGCCACTCCAATGGCCCGCATGAGGTATTCCCGCATCGAGGGTAGCTACTCCCTGCAGCGCCCCGACTCGCCGTCCGCATGGCCACAAAGACCGCATGACCACAAGCGGCCGCATACTAACTCGAACACCCGTAGTTCCGCGATAGGCCATCTGCACTGCATAAGGTATTCTCGAATCATAGTCACTAGACCGCCCGAGTCTACCCCGTGACGGAGGCGCAACCCCTAATCATGAGTGATATAATATCAACATGACAGCTTATCGTTAAACAACATAAGCACAACAAGGGAAAACCCCTTTACACAAACATCACAAGATATTAACTCACGTAGCATCCTAACATGTTTACTTATCAAGTCAACAAGAAAGTATTACAAGACTATCACAAATCAATAAAATCAAGTTATTCACACAAGGTACTTTCTACATTATGTTAACAAGTTCGGGTTTTTAGCCCCAAAGTACTTCATGTATTACTCTTTTAAAAGATCCGTTTCTTTCACAAAAGTCACACAATACCCGTAGTATAAAAATAGAGTGATTATCTTTTGAAGTAAATCAACACTTCTCTTGTAAAATCAAGTAACAACATTCTTTTCCCAACGCTCAAGTTTGCCTAATTTCAATTACTCAAGTTTCTTATTTTGAAAGGTTTCGTAGTTCATAGTTTTAATCTTTAAAACAATTTGAGAAACATATACCTTATGTGAGTAGGTTATTATTGTTCATAACAATCTTATTACAAAGACCATGATCTAGGAAATGTAATATCATTTTGTCTCATCTTAGCTCCTATGCAGATGGAAGTTTCTACTGGTTTTAATAATACTTATTAGTCAAAACATTTCCTTTATTAGCGCAATGTGGTTTGTTCGACATTCATTCGATCAGAAACATCATTCCTTTTGAAAACCAAAAATACTATTTACTCACGAATGAGGTTTCACACTTTTTAACAAAATTCATATTAGTAATACTTAAGTCAAGTCTCTTATTTCTTAAGTCAATAAATCATTCTTTTTATCACTCTTAAGCCGTTATACCTAACTTCCCATAAAGCTAGTATAACTCTTAAGCTTTTAAAACCAAGTGTTACTCTTAAAAAGGTTTCTTAATTCTTTTGAACTACTTCAGATCCTTTTTATTCAGGCTTAAGTCAGAAGACATTGCCGTAATTATTATTCAGGCTTAAGTCCGAAGACATTGCCGTAATTATTATTCAGGCTTAAGTCCGAAGACATTGCCGTAATTATTATTCAGGCTTAAGTCCGAAGACATTGTCGTAATTATTATTCAGTTAACACACGACGCCTACCGCACTATATACATATTCTTTAAAATATCATGCTCAAGAGGATAGGAAGAATCACATACCTTCTCGAAATCCACGCCAAGTTGAATATGTCGTGCAGAGAATCGACTATAATACCAACACGCCTATCAACGCCTAGATTGTAATCGCATAAAGCTCTAAGCGAGGGTTCGTTATTCTATGGACATTTGGGCAGCACTTCCTACCCTGAGCTACTCAAGTTCATCAGAAAACAAATTCCCATGTAAGTACGCTTCTATTATTCTTCTTTAAACCCTTCTACCGTGATATCGCTCAATTCTATTCTTAATATCCTTCTAAGTACTTATACTTATTCCTATATTTCTACAAGATGTATTTTCTAATTACAAAAGGAGGATAAGGTTATTTACTCCTAAGCCCAATAATATCCTAGATAAAAGTCACACCGAGAAAGGTTTAGCTCCTAAGTCAGACGCTCCGATAGCTCCAAGAAAACCTTAAGTTCTTCACAACTTCTACTAAGGACTAAGGGATTTGGGCTAGGTATTTTGGGCATTATAACAATACTAGAAGGCAACTTTTCTACCAAGGAGGGGGTAGGTTTCGGCTAGGCAGTGGGTAGCCTCGGCTAAGCTTCTCCAAAGGGGGTGTTGGACGAAAGGCTTTAAGGGAGAGGAGAGGATTTTTAGACTTGAAAGTAATTGTGGATGAAGAACTCTTCATCTTAAGGGGTATTTATAGGTCAAGGGACGGCCAACCAATGGCCAAGATTTAGCCAAGTGCTAGGCAAGTGTAAGGCCAAGATTAGGCAAGTGTACCTAGCCAACTTGCACACAAAATATCCTACCAACTACTTGACAAAATCGACATCCATTCGCCCATGGACGCCACACATCCATCAATCGGAGGTGACAAGTGTCGCCTCCCGCTTGGTCCAAAGTGTTTCGCCTCTCGGGAAAAATCCGCAAAAATTTAGAAATGACATAGCCTAATTTATCCTACGCGAGTTTAGTAAAACGCTTCGTTTAAAAACGACTTAATCGTGTCATGCACAAAGTGAAATTCGCCAAGCCACCTGTGGGGTGACACGTGTCGCCTCCTACTGGCCCAAAATATTTCATCTTCCAAAATATCCACAATGGCCAAAATCTCAAAACAAAGTGGTTCTACAAAATCAGAATTTCTCCCGTGGGCCCCACGTGACCATTTCCAAAAATAAAATTCCATAATTCTCTAATATTCCAAGAAGTCCGAATACCAAACTGGGAATCCAATTCCCATTAACGAACCTTTCTCCTTCACAAAACCGAAACTTTTCCGTGGAAAAATCACCTCTTTCTTCCTTTCCACTTCATTGTCGTATTCTCGCACGCACGCCCTCGCATACATACCCCGAACTACGGGTATAACATTCTCCTCCTTAGAAACATTCGTCACGAATGTTCCTTCTAGGTCTTAAACAAACAGCGCCAAGATAGTCCTTACTGCTATACTTACGGAAACAACCATGCCACACCTGGCCACAACACAACAAGCGCACATACTTATCTCCAAGTCCACGAGGAATCACCTCAATCACAAAAGCTCCTACTCGAGGTCTAAAAATATACTCCCTTCGCACCTACTCTTTACAAACGAAATGATCACACCTATGCCTGTAATACATGTTCGCTTCTTCCCTTACTCGTCGTACCCTTCTCGTACACTCGAACTCTTCCTCTTAACTTACCATGTTTCTGGTACAGCTTCCCACTGACTCTGAGCTGCCAATGAACTCTTCTGGATAAGCTCCACCCTATCCACGCCCTGCTGAACAAGTACGAACCAACTATCTGCACCTTGCTTACATCGAATCAGTCGATCGACAATCTTACACTAGCGCTTATAAAAAGGCTCCAAATGGCGACACCCGAATACTGAAATGGTAGCTATATAATACATACTCAACAAGAGGCGAAGAGTCCTTACGGCTACTCCCGAAATCCAACCACTTGCCCGGGTGAACGCGACACCGAGATTCACCGAGTTCCTAACCTTGCTCGTAACTCTTCCGAAAAGAAATGTAGTAATTTGGACTCCTCAGCCATAAGGTGAAGGTAGGCACCGTGCAGCCTTACAACCTTCTTGAAATAATCATCTCGCAACTTACTACCGAGTACACGGTTTGACTAAAAGATAAGACGGTTGACCCCATCGCCCGACTCATCGTCGAACACATCCACTAACTCGCATAATGGTTAACTAAACTCGCCTAACACCCTCGTGATCCTAACACAAAGCGGGACCACCACAACCGACCCCATCACCAAACAGGCGTGGTCGACCGCAACACGACCTCAACCCGACCCGCAACGCAGAAACACTAGCTCCCGATCCGGAACAATCTCACCAATCACGTTACGAAAACCTGGCGGTCTTCTAAGCTCAACTACCTCTTCATTTTACATCACTCGTGATTCATCCCACAAAAATATCTCACGATACTATGCACCTCGATAAGTGGTCAAACATGAAATAATTCTTTTACCAAATATGGCCTCGCCTCACGGTCCCTACGTATATATTCTAAGACTCACACTTTTTCTATCCCCAATCTTTCCCGCTAACTAATCATGATTCCTAATCACAGTTAACGCAATGATATCTGAAAATAACACTTAAGATATTCGCTACACATATAAATCTCTAAAGGGTTAAGGATATACCTGTATCTACGCGCACTTCCCCTAGGTCGTTCTAGTCAATCCCGCCCTGCTGGGCGCATAGCTGGGGAAGGTGATGAACTATCCATCGATCCCGGCGTCGAGTCCTACATCCCCGCCAACTCTGGTTGGACAATTTCTCGCAAAATGGCCCTGCTGGCCGCAAACATAACAAGCTGACGCAGAAGCACGACACTCCCCACGATGACATCGACCACAACGGCCACACCGAGGTGGGGGTGGCCTCCCAGCTAACACCCCTCCTCTCCGAACCATCGCATCCACAATCGACCGTAGGCGAGCCTTCCTACTTGCATCCTTCCTCATAGAACATTCTCGCCATACGGCTCGACGGCCGCAAATAAAACAAGCACCAAGAAAGACGGCATTTCCGGACGACGCCACACTGCGTGAACACCGAGGAAAATCAACCCCGTGAGGGACACTGCGACCGGGCGAGGCGCATGTCTAATTCGCTCGAGGCGGTTCGCCGAGAGTTACCAAATGATCCTACCAATCGGGCCTCTTCACGATCTTGTTTAACTGCCGATCTCTACCTCTCTCACCACGCACATAACTCGAACGCAAGCCCGCTCGTTCTCGATCAAGAGCTACTTCTCACAACCCTTCTTTAGATAAGCATCAATATCCTTGGTATACCGGTACATAAAATACTGCCGCCAAGTCCTTGCTAGTAATGGGCCGCCTCTTCCAATCCATATTTTCGCTCCAAGTCGTGGAACCGAAAGTCCAGATGTCATGGCCGCAGAGGAATCGCCGCTGTACAAACTCGGCCGCTGTTGGCGACGCCTCGTAACTCCTCAGACAAGCATCACCTCAGTGATGATTGGGCCTGTGCCTTCTAAATCTCTCAGATTTACTCGCAGCCTCCTTCGGCCGCTTTGCCTTCTCTCGCCCGAAGCTGGCGCGAGGCATAATCGTAAAGGAAAGGAATACGTTAGAGGGGTCCAACTTATAACACTTCTAAAGCACGATCTCAGAGTGAGAAAAATGGAAACCAATCATAAATATCCTATAGCCTATCGATTATTGGTGGTGCACAACACACCGATAATCAAGACTTACTAGATACGGTCTGTAGACACTTTCCGAGGATTAATCGCTCGATACCACTTTGTCACGACCGTTCGGTTCGTGGATCGTGCCTACTGGGCACCCAATTAGTCATACATCGAGAAATCGAATATAAAACAACTAAGATATGAAGCAGTATAAATAAGACACGCTTTGCGGGAAAAGTTGCCTTCGGCATATATGTATATAAGTACCCCAAAATGAACAGCTACATCTCAACATTACAACAGTCTATGCACTCTAAGAGTTTAAAACAACAATGGCGGACAGGCCCCGCCATACCCCCGAATGCAAATATCTATAACGACAGGGACCATACTAAATGCTAAGACTCGGAGAAACGAGCTTTCCCAACGCTGAAACGGTGATCCTAAGAACGGAATCAATAAGAGGAGTACTTTACTCGCGCATGAACGCACTCCAAGGAGGTCGATAACAGTACCAAGTATGTGAAACGAAAATACGTGAAATGAAATCATAGTAGTCTATATAAAGCGGAGACATGTATGATAACCAAAATTACGCCACAATAAATAAGCGATCATGTCAAGTCGTGGACTCACGCCTCAAAGTCATCATAAAACCGCACGGTAAGTACGAGGCATAGCCGACTACTAAAACCCACAAGATAACAAGGTCGTAAATCGTATCATTAGATCTATCTGCACCGTTACATGATCAAAGCCGCCACTCGCCGCAGATCTAATGCGCGTCTAGCCCCGAACTTCCCAGAGCTCGCACGGGCCACCCAATGGCCCGCATGAGGTATTCCCCGCATCGAGGGTAGCTACTCCCCGGCAGCGTCCTGGACTCACCGTCCGCATGGCCACAAAGACCGCATGACCACAAGGGCCGCATACTAACCTAGAACTCCCGTAGTTCCGCATAGGCCATACAGACCTGCATAAGGTATTCTCGAATCATAGGTCACTAGACCCGCCTGAGTCTACCCCGCATCAGAGGGCAGCTTAACCCCCGGAATCATGAGTGATATAATATCAACATGACAGCTTATCGTTAAACAACCTAAGCACAACAAGGGAAAACCCCTTTACACAAACATCACAAGATATTAACTCATGTAGCATCCTAACATGTTTACTTATCAAGTCAACAAGAAAGTATTACAAGACTATCACAAATCAATAAAATCAAGTTATTCACACAAGGTACTTTCTACATTATGTTAACAAGTTCGGGTTTTTAGCCCCAAAGTACTTCATGTATTACTCTTTTAAAAGATCCGTTTCTTTCACAAAAGTCACACAATACGTAGTATAAAAATAGAGTGATTATCTTTTGAAGTAAATCGTAACACTTCTCTTTGTAAAATCAAGTAACAACATTCTTTTCCCAACGCTCAAGTTTGCCTAATTTCAATTACTCAAGTTTCTCATTTTGAAAGGTTTCGTAGTTCATAGTTTTAACTTTTAAAACAATTTGAGAAACATATACCTTATGTGAGTAGGTTATTATTGTTCATAACAATCTTATTACAAAGACCATGATCTAGGAAATGTAATATAATTTTGTCTCATCTTAGCTCCTATGCGGATGGAAGTTTCTACTGGTTTTAATAATACTTATTAGTCAAAACATTTCCCTTTATTAGCGCGGCTGTGGTTTGTTCGACATTCATTCTGATCGGTAAAACATCATTCCTTTTGAAAACCAAAAATACTATTTACTCACGAATGAGGTTTCACACTTTTTAACAAAATTCATATTAGTAATACTTAAGTTAAGTCTCTTATTTCTTAAGTCAATAAATCATTCTTTTATCACTCTTGCCGTTATACCTAACTTCCCATAAAGCTAGTATAACTCTTAAGCTTTTAAAACCAAGTGTTACTCTTAAAAAGGTTTCTTAATTCTTTGAACTACTTGCATCCTTTTATTCAGCTTAAGTCGAAGACATTGCGTAATTATTATTCAAAGCTTAAGTCAAGACATTGTCGTAATTATTATTCAGCTTAAGTCCAAGACATTGCCGTAATTATTATTCGTGATTAAGTCCGAAGACATTGCCGTAATTATTATTCGGTTAACACACGACGCTCACCGTACTATATACATATTCTTTAAAATATCATGCTCAAGAGGATAGGAAGAATCACATACCTTCTGGCGAAATCCACCGCCAAGTTGAATATGTCGTGCGCAGAATCGACTATAATACCAAATACGTCTATCAACGTCTGTAATGTCTCGCATAAAGCTCTAAGCGCAGGGTTCGTTATTCTATGGACATTTGGGCAGACTTCCTACCGGTGAGCTACTCAAGTTCATCAGAAAACAAATTCTATGTAAGTCTGATTCTATTATTCTTCTTTAAACCCTTCATCGTGATATCGGTTCAATTCTATTCTTAATATCCTTCTAAGTACTTATACTTATTTCTATACTTCTACATGATGTATTTTCTAATTACAAAAGGAGGATAAGGTTATTTACCTCTTAAGCCCAATAATATCCTAGATAAAAGTCGCTACCGAGCAAGGTTTAGCTCCTAAGTTGTACGCTCCGATAGCTCTAAGAAAACCTTAGAAGTTCTTCACAACTTCTACTAAGGACTAAGGATTTGGGCTAGGTATTTTGGGCATTATAACAATACTAGAAGGCAACTTTTCTACCAAGGGGGGTAGGTTTCGGCTAGGCTAGGGGTAGCCTCGGCTAAGCTTCTCCAAAGGGGTGTGTGGACGAAAAGGCTTTAAGGGAGAGGAGAGGATTTTTAGACTTGAAAGTAATTGTGGATGAAGAACTCTTCATCTTGGGGTATTTATAGGTCAAGGGATGGCCAACCAATGGCCAAGATTTAGCCAAGTGCTAGGCAAGTGTAAGGCCAAGATTAGGGCAAGTGTACCTAGCCAACTTGCACACAAAATATCCTACCAACTACTTGACAAAATTGGACATCCATTCGGCCCTATGGACGCCACACATCCATCAATTGGAGGGTGACAAGTGTCGCCCTCCCGTTGGTCCAAAGTGTTTCGTCTCTCGGAAAAATCCGCAAAATTTAGAAATGACATAGCCGGAATTTATCCTACGCGAGTTTAGTAAAACGTTTAGAAAAACGACTCTGTCGGTGTTGTGCACAAAGTGAAATTCGCCAAGCCACAGGGGGTGACACGTGTCGCCTCCTACTGGCCCAAAATATTTCATCTTAGAAAATATCCACAATGGCCAAAATCTCGAAAACAAAGTGGGCCCCACAAAACCGTAAATTTCTCCCGTGGGCCCCACGTGACCATTTCCGAAAATAAAATTCCATAATTCTCTAATATTCCAAGAAGTCCGAATACCAAATCTGGGAATCCAATTCCCATTAACGAACCTTTCTCCTTCACAAAAACCGGAAACTTTTCCGTGGAAAAATCACCTCTTTCTTCCTTTCCAATTTCAATGTCGTATTCTCGTACGTACGTCCTCGCATACATACCCTGGAACTACGGGGTATAACAGGTTGGTGCTTGTCGAAGTACTTGGTATGCGTGATATATATTGTGGGATAATTCCATGGGTAGTGTGAGATGGAAGTGGTAGCTTTCATGACGTGAACTGGTAAGATTGTTCGGACGGAACGAGTTTAGTACGAAGTGGGTCGGGTTGAGGCCATATCGCGAGTCAACCCGCAGCCCGGAATGTGGTGGGATCAGTTTGAGGTGGTCCCGCTAGATGATAGGGTCACGAGGGTGTTAGGCCCAAGATTAGGTAACCATCGTACGAGTTCGTGAATGCGTTCGACTAGTAGCCGGGCCGATGAGGTCAGCCCATCTTGTCTTTCAGTTAGGACTGTTTACTCGACGGAGGGTTATGCGAAATGTTATCAGGAAGGTTGTAAGGCTGCACGGGGTTCCTACTTTTATTATGGCAGGCAGTGGAGCCCAGTTTATGGCTATTTCTTTTTCGGGAGGTTTTACCAGGCGGGGTTAGGAACTCAGGTGAGTCTCAGTATTGCATTCACCCTCGGGCCGACGGACGAACAACGCATTTTATCCAGACATTTGAGGATAGGTTACGGGCCGGTGTTTTGATTTCAGGGGTAGCTGTGAGGATTATTTGCCTCTTGTTGAGTGAGTATTATATAGCTACCATTTTAGTATTCGGATGGTGCCTTATGAAGCCTTGTATGGACGGAAGTGTAGGTTGCCGGTCGATTGGTTCGATGTTGGCAAGGTTCAGATAGTTGGTCCGTACTTGTTTCAGCAGGATGTGGATAAGGTGAAGCTTATCCAGAAGAAGTTATTAGCAGCTCAGAGTCAACAGAAGTCGTGTGGATAATCGGCGTCGACACTTGGAGTTCAGCCGACGGGTCTTCAAGGTACCACCCGGCGGTGTGACGAGATTTGGATAGCAGGGGAAACTTAGCCCGAGGTACTTTGGGCATTTTCAGATCGTTGTAGAATAGGCCAGGTTGCCTATAAGTTAGCACTGTCGTTCGACTTAGGAGACAGTACGTCCGGTCTCCCAGGTTGCTATGTTTCGAAAGAGTATCGGAGATCCATCCAGAGTGTTCCCAGTTAATGATGACCAAGTTAGAGATAGTAACTCCGAGATTTTGGAAATCAAGCAACGATGTAAAATGCGTAATGATAGTAGGAAGAGTTCGAGTGTACGAGGAAGGTACGACGAGTAAGAAAAGAGGCTAAGATGTGAAGAAAGTATCCTTTAGACCATGGGTGGAGCTAATGGTATTGATATACGCTTTAGAGATGATTCTTCGTTGGCTTGGATTTGCGTTTTTGCGAGTATGTTGTATTATGGCCAGGTGTGGCATAATTGGTTTCGTAAGTATAGTAGTGAAGACTATACCGGCACAGGTGTGCTTGGAGACTTAGAAGGAACATTCGGGACGAATGTTTCTAAGGGGGGAAGAATGTTACACCCCGTAGTTCCAGAGTATGTATACGAGGACGTACGTTCGAGAATACGACATTTAAATTGGAAAGGAAGAAAGATGTGATTTTTCGACTAAAAGTTTCAGGATTTTGTGAAGGAAAAATGTTCGTTAAAGGGAATTGGATTCCCGATTTGGTATTCGGACTTTTGGAATATTTAAGAATTATGGAATTTTATTTCGGAATTGGTCACGTGGGCCCACGAGGAAATTTACTGTTTGTGGGCCCACTTTATTTTCGGATTTTTGGCTTTACGGATATTTTCGGAAGATGAAATATTTTGGACGAGTAGGGGGGCGACACGTGTCACCCCCGTGTGGCCATGTTGGCCGAATTGGAGAAGGACAAGTGGGACCATTTTTAGGTAGACAAGTGGCCCATTTTTGTGGTGGCCACTTGTCCCATTTTTGTGGTGAACAAATGGTTGGCCAACTACCCACACACATGTACCCAATCTTCACCATCCACTTGCCTAGATCTTGGCCATTGATTTCCCTATAAATACCCCTTGTGTGCAAGACTTTATTTCATCCACATTAGAAAGTTTCCAAGGCAAAAATTCCCCTCCCTCCCTTAGTGAGTTCTCGTCCAAACACCCCCCACACCTTGAGCAGAATTCTTCAAGTATTGTTGTTATTCCAAATACTTTAGCCTAAATCCCTTGTGGTATTCCAAAGAAATCCCAACATAAGAGCCCGGAAATACTACTTTATTCCAATAGTCATAAAACGAAACCCTAGGAAAATCTTCATAGCTTAGATGAAGTGTTAAGAGGAGTTGGTTAGAAACTTATAAGGGTCGCTTGGAGCGGGTTGGAGCGTAAGGATTTGGAGCTAAACGTTGCTCAGGATCGACTTATAAACTTGGATAATTTTGGGCTTATCGAGGTAATGATCTTTATCCCCCTATTGTAATTGGAAATTACATGTTGTAGTAATGTATAGTTGAGTATACTATATGTAGAATATATGGATAAGAATTGAATCAGATTTACATAGGGTGTATTTACGTAGACTTGTAGTATTATTGTGGAGTAGAATTGTACACGTCCGGTTAGGCGTGTAACCCTATGGGATTGTTGGTTCGTAGCAGCCTCGTTAGAGGAGATTTATGTGGTTGCGGGGAGGCGCGAATTTTCCGTAGAATAAGGAATCTTGTATCTAGAATTATTCTACGAAGAGATCTAGAGGTTGATAGACGTTGTGTGGCCTTTATAGGTTGAAGTACTACGAGTAGAGTATTCTACTTAAAGGGTGGAAAAGGCGAGCAAGGTTAGAGTACTTTGGAGCGTTTTGCTTATTGTCGATAATCGTCGCGAGGTATGTGAACCTCTTCCTATCCTTTCTAGCATGATATTTGTGAAATATATTTAGTGCGGTAGACGCACGTGTGTGTCACGACCCGAACCCGGCGCGTGACTGGTGCCTTACCCCGGGCACCTTAGTGATACAACATCAGAGAAAAACCAGCGGAAATAAAAACTTAAACATACAATTAGATATGGATCAAGATAAAAGAAAATAGGCCAACCAAAACGGTTGCCTTTCTGCAAATATATAAATATCGACATTTGAACAGTTACAATCCTTACAACCCTGCCCACAATTACTCTGGACTCTAAGATTTTTAATAACTATGGCGGACAGGGCCCGCCATACCGAATGTACAAGAACCTACGGACTGTGGTAACATACCAAAAGATAAGCCTCCAAGGAACGGAGCTTCCCAACACTGAAATGTGATCCTATAAGGCGGATCGGCAAGATGTACCTCTACTGCGGCATGAACGCACTTCAAGGAGGTCGATAACAGTACCAAATATGTGAAACTGAAAATACTGTAAATGAAATCATAATAGTCTATATAAAGCAGGAGACATGTATGATAACCAAACTACAGTACACACATATGAACAGTTATATCAAGTCAGGGACTCATGCCCTCCAAGTCATTACTCAAATATAACTATGGGTCTCACGCCCACAACGTCAATCATGCCCGTGGAATACCTTCTTCAATGCCGACAGTCTATGATATGATAACACCAAGAAGTACACCTGAACACCAGCTCCCACCTGTGTCATAGAAAGACCGTATGGGAACTAATCATAACATGAAGCTGACACGTGGAAAGTGCGATAGCCTCCACCAAATCCTCCCAGCGCCACGTAGCTGACGGGGGCAAGTAACCAGGCTATGCACCAGATCACAACCGTAAGTCACGAAGCTTCATCCAAACACTGACTCGCGAAGCTGACACGTGGCAAGTGCAATAGCCTCCACGGATCCTCCCGGCCACGCAGATGGCGGGGCAAGTAACTGGCTAAACACCAGATCACAACCGTAAGTCACGATGCGCGAAGGCGACACGTGGCAAGTGCAATAACCTATACGGATCCACCGCCACGTAGCCGACGGGGCAAGTAAGCAGCTATGCACCCGATCACAACCGTAAGTCACGATACTTCGCCATAAATAACCATAATGGTCACATGCCCGCAGAATCCATCATCGGTGTAGACATGCCCATGTAACAATAATAATGGAAGCATACGTGGAATCTTCCACATCGCTGTCGATGCGTCCAAGTAAGTTCTCAACAAGTCAACCGGCCCTCCATCGAGAGACGCGGTAGTATAGAAACACAATTCTTGCACAACAAAGGCTAGCACAACAAGCATAGGCAAGTTATACAACAACAAGCATAGGCAAGTTATACACAACTCAAGGTACTTTCATTTTATGTCAAAGTCCGGGTTTTAACCCTAAAGTACTACGTACGTTAAATTCTTTTTAAAGATCCATTTCTTTTACAAAGGTCACCCGATACCCGTAGTATAAAAATAGAGTGAGTAACATTGTTAAGTAAACCAAAACACTTCCCTTTGTAAAATCAAGTAACGACATTATTTTCCAAACGTTCAAGTTTGCCTAATTTCAAATGCTCAAGTTTCTCATTTTCGAAATGTTTCGTAGTTCATAGTTTTAATCACTTAATAAATATAATTCTCCTTTAAAACAATTTGAGAAACATATGCCTTATGTGTGAGTAGGTTATTCTTGTTTATAACAATCTTATTAAAGCAGCCATGATCTAGGAAATGTAATATCATTTTGTCTCATCTTAGCTTCTATGCAGATGGAGGTTTCTACTGGTTTTAATAATACTTAATTAGTCAGAACATTTCCCTTTATTAACGCTGCAGTGGTTTGTTCGATACTTATTCGATTTCGAAATCGAGAAACATTATTCCTTTTAAAAACCAAGTACTCATTACTCACGAATGAGGTTTCACACAAAATTCATATTAATTCATTTAAGTCAAGTCTCTTATCTTTTAAGATCAAGTCTCTTAACTTCTAAAATTTAATAAACCATTCTTTTTATCTCTCTTAAGTCGTTATACCTAACTTCCCATAAAGCTAGTATAACTCTTAAGCTTTTAAAACCAAGCTACTCTTCTTTCAAAAAGGTTTCTTAATTCTTTTGAAATACTTCAAGATTCTTATTATTCAGGCTTAAGTCAAAAGACATTGCCGTAAAACTACGTTCAGTTAACACACGTACGTCTACCTTACTATATATATTCTTTTAAAATATCATGCTCAAGAGGATAGGAAGAATCACATACCTCGCGACGATTAACGACTATTAGTAAATAGCTCCAAAGTACTGTAATCCTGCTATCCTTTTCCACCCTTTGAGTAGAATACGCTACTCGCAGTACTTCAACCTATATCGGTCATAAGAGTCTATCAACGTCTAGACTATTCTGTAAAAATACTTTTAGATACAAATTCCTTTATTCTACGGAAAATTGGGCAGCACTTCCCTACCCGTCAAACTACACCGCCATCAGAATACAGTCCTATGTAAGATCTGATTTCTTTTTTAATATTCTTCTGATGTGATATCAATTCAATTCTCTTCTTTTATACCATCCTTATACGTCTTATATTCATTTCTAGACTAATACAGTATGTAATTCCAATTACAACAGAAGGACAGTAGTATTTACCTCGATAAGCCTAAAATTATCCAAGTATAAACGTCGATCCTGAGCAAGGTTTAGCTCCTAATTGCACGCTCCGAGAAACCCTTAGAAGTTCTTCACAACTTCTACTTAAGTACTAAAAGGTATTTGGGCTAGGGTATTTAGGAATAGTAACTATACTTGGAAGACAACTTTCTACCAAGGGGTGGTGTACTCCAGGCCACTAGGCTAGAGGGGGAAAGAGGGGTGTTTCGTCTAGGGCTTGCTCAAGGGGGAGGGGGAGTGTTTGGACGAAACACTTCAAGAGAGGGGGAGAGATTTTCAAGACTTGGAGAAATGATTTTGTGGATGAATAAAACCTTCAAGTTAGGGGGGTATTTATAGGCCAACCAATGGCCAAGATGAAGTCAAGTTCCATGCAAGTGTAGGGTGAGGATTCATCCATGTGCCCTTATCCATCTACTACACAAAATATCCTACCTAACCTTGACTAAAGAAAAGCCAAGAAAATCGTCCCACTTTTGCCCATGTTGCCGTCCAATGAGGGTGACAAGTGTCACCCTCCCGTTGGACCAAAGTATTTCATCTCTCGGAAAAATCCGCAAAAATAATAAATGACATAGCCGGAATTTTCCCTTCGCAAAGTTTGTAAAACATTTCGTCGGAAAACGACACTTTTCGGGGGTTGTCCACAAATTTCGAACCTTGCCTACATTAAGACTTAAACTTTCGTACGTACGTCTTCACGTACATACTCTAGAAATACGGGGTATAACATTCTCCCCTCCTTAGAAACATTCGTCCCGAATGTTCCTTCTCAAGACAAATAACGATCAAGTTCCTCATAGCTTAACCAGTTTGCAAATGCCGCACATGGTCACAGAATAACACGCGCGCAAATACTTAAATACAAGCCAACGAGGAATCACCTCGACGATGCAAAATAGTACCAACTCTCGCTTCTGATCCAAAGGATACTCCCTTCGCACATTCATTTCACAAAAATGATTACTTCCATCTTTCATCACAAGTTCACTTCTTTCCTTTCTCGTCGTACCCTTCTTGAACACTCGAACTCTTCCTAGTAGACGTACCACACTTCAGTCAACGCTTTTGTTGCCAAAACCTTGGAGTCACTACCTCCAAACCTGGTCATCTTACTAGCTTCACTTTCCTCTAAGGCCATTCCCGGCCTTCACGAACCGATTTAGGTCGAACGCATCCATTAATTCATACGATGGTCATCTAAACTTGGGCCTGGCGCCCTCGTGACCCTACCACCTGGCGGGACCACCTCGAACTGACCCAACCCCACACCGGGCTACAGGTTGACCCGCAACATGGCCCCAACCCGACCCACTTAACGCATCAAGCTCTTGTTCCCCGATCCGGAACAATATTACCTATACAGGTCATGAAAGCTACCACTTCCATTTTAAACTACCCAAGGAATTTTCCCAAAATTACTCCACTTATACTTATACATTCTGACAAAGATCACCCGCAAAATCTTGTACTCAAGACGGCCTTACATTTAAGGTCTCAACTGTAATATTCTAAGGTTCATCATTTTCTCACCCCCAGACTTACCCTTTTCACTAACCAGGCTTCTAAATCACATTTTAGCACAAAGCTATCCGAACATAACACTAAACACATCATCATGACATCAATACATACAAATCTCTAGAGGGTTAAGGATATACAGAAAATAGGCGGTTCAAAGGACCGCTAAAGTCGGGAACTTCCACCGCGACCTCTGCAGTGGCTGCCGTGTATGAACATCTGCCTAGCTATGGAAGGTGAAGAACCATAATCGATCTAGTAGTCTGTGCTATCCCACCGGGTGCTACCGGTCTGGACGGTCTCGTCAAATGGCCTGTCGGCCGCAAGTATAGCAATCTCCCAAACGATCGACATTCCACATGGGCTTTACCACAGCGGCCACACCGAGATACGGTGGCCTCGTCCGCGAGCACTTCTACTCTCAAAATCAAACACAGGAGCCACGACTGCTCGAATATCCCAAACGTCCCGACGACGGTGGGGACCACTTAATCTTGGCGGAGGCGCATAATCGCTTTCTTTGAGGCGGTCCGCCAGAAAGTCACCAAAGGACCTCGCTTGCTCGCCCTCTTACGTTGATCTCGCCATTCCGTCGATCTCTCCGCCTCACATCAGTGCATAAGCTTTGTATGCGGCAATGTCCATACCTACAAGAGCTACACGAACAACTCTTCGCTAGGTAATCATCGAGCCTGTAACATATCGGTGCACTCGATCCTCCATACTAGCTACTAACGCGGACGCGTCTGGGCCAATGGTCGAACTCCACATTGTACTCCCGAACCGCACGCCTGCTTCGCCGCAACACCAAAAATTTGTCGGCGAGCCCTCCTCATCCATGAGGCAAGAAATGTGCAAGAAATGCCCGACGTCCCATATAGCCGGAAGTGCATTCTCTCCCGAGACAGCTCGCACGAATCAAACCCGATCATTGCGGTATCATGCACCGATGCGAACTAGACCACCGACTGGTCTCCGATGCCTTGATCACTCTCATGATCCAGAATCGCTTCGGATGAACTCCTGCGGATTATCCCGTGCCTCGACCCATAAAACTCTGGCGGCTACAACTCGGAAAATCGTAGCCTCAAACTATCGATCTAGGGTGAACCATCGGTGCTTATCGGGCTGCTGCGTCCGACCTATCCTCAAGTCAGCCACAACCTCGCCAATAATCGCCAACTCGCGTAACCCATCTCCTGCTTCCGGTGTGGACCGAGGCTCGTCTTGTGGTCTCAGAGACCGCATTTGCTCTACTCGCGACTCCTCTCGCCTTTGCTCTTACGGGCGGGTTGCCTTACGCGAGGCATAAGCGGTAAAACGAAATACGTCGAGAGGTCCAACTTATCACACGGCTCTAAGGCACGATCTCGTAATGAGAAGAATGGAAACCAATCCTAAATGTCCTGCGACCTCACGATTATAGATGTGGTGCACAACACATCGATAATCAAGACTCTACTAGACACGATGCAGACACTATCAGAGGACTAAGCGCTCACGATACCACTTTTGTCACGACCGAACTTCGGGCGTGATCGTGCCTTACCGGGCACCCTGGTGATACAACATCGAGAAAACCAGTGAAATAAAAACTTAAACATACAATTAGATATGGATCAAGATAAAAGAAAATAGGCCAACCAAAGCGGTTGCCTTTACGCAAATATATAAATATCGACATTTGAAGCGATTACAATCCTTACAACCCCGCCACAACGATGGCTCTGGACCTCTAAGATTTTTTTCAATAACTATGACGGGACAGGGCCCCGCCATACCCCTGAATGTACAAGAACCTACAGACTCAGGGTAACATACCAAAAGATAAGCCTCTGAAGGAACGGAGCTTCCCAATATGCTGAAATGTGATCCTATAAGCGGGGATCGACAATAGATGTACCTCTACTGCGGCATGAACGCAACCCCAAGGAGGTCGATCAACAGTACCAAGTATGTGAACGAAAATCGTAAATGAAATCATAATAGTCTATATAAAGCGGAGACATGTATGATAACCAAACTACGATACACATATAAACTTATATCAAGTCGTGGACTCACGCCTCCAAGTCATTACTCAAATATAACTATGGGTCTCACGCCACAAGCGTCAATCATGCGTGGAATACCTTCCTCCTGCGCGATCTATGATATGATAACACCGAAGTACACACGAACATCGGGTCCACGTGTCATAGAAAGACCGTCTGAACTAATCATAACATGAAGCTGACACGTGGCAAGTGCGATAGCCTCCACCAAATCCTCCCAGCGCCACGTAGCTGACGGGGGCAAGTAACCGGGCTATGCACCAGATCACAACCGTAAGTCACGAAGCTTCATCCAAATAACGACTCGCGGTGACCGTGGCAAGTGCAATAGCCTCCACCAGATCCTCCCAGCGCCACGCAGATGACGGGGGCAAGTAACCAGGCTAAACACTAGATCACAACCGTAAGTCACGATACTTCGCCGCGAAGCTGACACGTGGCAAGTGCAATAACCTATACGGATCCACCGTCCACGTAGGCGACGGAAAGTAAACAGGCTATGCACCCGATCACAACCATAAGTCACGATACTTCGCCATAAATAACCATAATGGTCACATGCCCACAGAATCCATCATCGGTGTAGACATGCCCATGTAACAATAATAATGGAAGCATACCCGTGGAATCTTCCGTCACCGCTTTGACGTCCAAGTAAGTTCTCAACAAGTCAACCGGCCCTCCATCGAGAGACGCGGTAGTATAGAAACACAATTCTTGCACAACAAAGGCTAGCACAACAAGCATAGGCAAGTTACACAACAACAAGCATATGCAAGTTATACACAACTCAAGGTACTTTCATTTTATGTCAAAGTTCGGGTTTTAACCCTAAAGTACTACTGTTATACCCCGTCTTTCCGGAGTATGTACGTGAGGGCGTACGTACGAAAGTTTAGCCTTAAAGTTTAGGCATGGGACGTTGTTTTGGGCATAACTCACACAAAGAATCATTTTCCGACGAAACGTTTTACAAGACTCGCGTAGGGTAAATTCCGGCTATGTCATTTCTAATTTTTGCGGATTTTTCCGAGAGACGAAACATTTTGTACCAACGAGAGGGCGACACTTGTCACCCTCTCATTGATGGACGTGGGGCGGCAATAGGGCCGAATGGATGGGCATGGAGTTGGTAGGATATTTGTGTAGTGGATGGATAAGGACACTTGGGAAAATCCTCACCCTACACTTGCCTTGCACAGCTTCGTCTTGGCCATTGGGCCATGGCTTGACCTATAAATACCTCTTAAGATGAAGAGTTCTTCATCCACAAATATTTCTCCAAGTCTTGAAAAATCCTCCCCTCTCCCTTGTGAGCCTTTTCGTCCAAGCCTTGATCCTCCCCCTCGAGTGAAGCTTAGCGAAGCGACCCTCTAGCCTAGCCGAAACCTACCCCCCCTCCCTTGGTAGAAATGTTGTCTTCCAAGTAGTTACTATTCCTAAATACCCTAGCCCAAATCCCTTAGTACTTAGTAGAAGTTGTGAAGAACTTCTAAGGGTTCTTGGAGCTATCGGAGCGTACAAATTAGGAGCTAAACCTTGCTCGTGAAGCGACTTTAACTTGGATAATTTTTGGGCTTATCGAGGTAAATGTCACGACCCATTCCGGGGCCCGTGACTGGTGCCTTACCGGGGCACCCAAGTAGTCATACATCAGAGTAATCAGCGGAAATATAAAACAAGACATGAAACAATTTATAAAATAAGACGCAGTTTCAGTGAGAAAACATCGCCTTTCGACATATATATATATAAACATGGTTTAGCAGTTACATCCGGTACTGTACAACATGACTACAGACCTCTAAGGAAATATACAACTATGGCGGGACAGGGCCCCGCCATACCCTGACTGTACAAAACTATCTACAACAGGGAGATCATACCCAAAAGTAGAGCCTCCAGAAAAGATGGAGCTCCCGACACCAACGTAGAGATCCTAAGAATGTGGATCTAGCACCTGCTTGCCCTTACCTGCGGCATGAACGCAGCCCCCCGAAGGAGGTCAGTACAACAGGTACTAAGTATATGAAATCAGAAATACTTAAATGAAACATATCATTTTAAAAAGTTTTGCAAGTATGTATGAAACAACCAAGGAAACCGCATAGTGCCACATCACAAACAAGAGCGAATAGGTAAATCGAATGTGTCTTTTCTAGGCCGCGAATGATCAAGCAGGCCACCGCCCGTAGTATCACCATGCAAGCCTAATCTCGACTCCGTGAGTCGCGTAGGCCAATCACATAGGCCCGTAGGGTATATAACCCGCATCGAGGTAGCTACTCCTCGCATCGCCCCGACTCGTAGTCGCATGGCCACGTAGACCGCATGAGGTATAACCCCGCACACTAACTGGAACTCCGTAGCTCCGCATAGGTCCCTTGGACCCGCATGAGGTATTCTCGAATCATGGTCCCATCACCGAGTCTACCCCCATCGGAGGACAACCCCTAATATGTCAAGAGGTGAGTGATGTTACACTAACCTAACACTTATCGTTAAACAACATAAGCACAACAAGAATACTCTTTTACACAAGCGTTACAAGACACTAACACACATAGCATCATATCATGTCTACTTATCAAACCATCTTATTATTCTTTCACAATTCAATATAAGTCTTATAAACACATAGGCAACCTGCTTTTATCAATCTTAAGTGGTTATACTTAACTTCCCATAAAGCTAGTATAACTCTTAAGCTCTGCTTAAAACCAATTAGTTCTCTTCATAAAAATGATTCAAGTATTCTTTTGAAATGCTTTGATCTTTATTATTCAGCTTAAGCGTGAGGCATTCTGTAAGTAATATTCAGGCTTAAGCCGTGAGGCATTGCCGTAAGTATTATTCAGGCTTAAGTCAAAGACATTGCCGTAGTTATTATTCAGTTAACACATGTACGTCTACCGTACTACATATATATTATAAAATATCATGCTTTAGGAAGAATCACATACCTTCTCAGCGAAAACCACCGCGAGTTCAATATGTCGCAGCAGAGTCACCTATAATAGTCACGCACATCTATCAAAGACTACTCGAAGGTCATTCTAAGCGGAGGGTTCACAATTCTACGGAAAGTCGGGCAGCACTTCCTACCCGTGAGCTATATAAGTCTCATCATGAAAACAATCTATATAAGCATAGTTCAATTATTCTTCTTTAAACCCTTCTACCGTGATAGCAGCTCAATTCTATTCTGCAATATTCTTCTAAGTATTTATACTTATTCTTATACTACTACAGTAAGTATTCTCTAATTCAAAAGAGGGTTAGGATTAGTTACCTCGGTAAGCCCAATAATATCCTAGATAAAGTCGCGCCTGAGCAAGGTTTAGCTCCTAAGTTGTACGCTCCGGTAGCTCCAAGAACCTTAGAAGTTCTTCACAACTTCTACTAAGGATTAAGGGATATGGGCTAGGGTATTTTGGGCATTATAACGATACTAGAAGGCAACTTTTTCTACCAAGGGAGGGGGGTAGATTTCGGCTAGGCTAGGGGGGGTAGGCCCTCGGCCAAACTTCACAAGGGGAGGGGGGGAGTGTTGGACGAAAGAGGCTACAAGGGAGAGGAGAGGGTTTTTCAAGACTTGAAAGTAATTTGTGGATGAAGAACTCTTCATCTCTAAGGGGGTATTTATAGGTCAAGAAGTGGCCAACCAATGGCCAAGATTAAGACAAGTGCAAGGCAAGTGTAGGGTGAAGATTTACTCCACACAAATATCCTACCAACTCCTTGACTTGTGCACAAGGCACAAAAACGCACTTGAAGTCCAATTCGTCCAAATGGGCGATTTCAAGTCCATAAATTGGAGGTGCCAAGTGTCGCACTCCCGTTGGTCCAAACTGTTTCGTCTCTCGGAAATATCCGCAAAAATTAGAAATGGCATAGCCGGAATTTACCCTACGAAAAGCGTGGAAGCGTTTTCGGAAAAACGATTCTTTTTGTGAGTTGTGCCCAAAAAAATCGTCCAAGCCTAAACTTTAAGGCTAAACTTTTTGTACGTATTCCCTTACGTACATACTCTGGAAATACGGGGTATAACATTCTCCCCTCCTTTGAAACATTCGTCCCGAATGTTCCTTTCCAAGACAGATAACGATAAGGTTCTTCATAACTTAAACAGTTTGCAAAAGCCACACACGGCCACAAAACAACACTTAGGCAAAAAATGATAACGAAAATTTACAAGTAGGAAAGTGAATTACACGAGGTGTGGGAATAGGTGAGGATACTTCGCCTCATGTCCTCCCGGCTTCCCACGCCATCTCCTCCCGAGCTCGTTCCGCCACAAGACTTTGACGGAAGCCACGCCTCGTCCGCAGACGCCTAACCCGACGATCGACTATCGCTATGGGAACCTCCTCATACGATAACCCCCGGTCACTGACATCGTCAATCGGGTGTACCACTAGATGGATCCGATACATCTCATCGGCATAGATCGTGAAAAACCGGATGTCTCGCCTCCGGATCGGACGGCAGATCCAACTCATAGGCAACCTTGCCTACCTGCGGACAATGAAACGCCCGATGTACCTTGGGCCGAGTTTCTTCTTCCGAATCTCATCACACCTTCATGGGTGACACCTTAGAAAACCCAATCATGAACCTCGAACTCAAGATCCGACGACGATGATCCGCATGACACGATCGACTACGGTGTCAATAGCCGCTCTCGGATAAGCTTCACCTTATCCAGCGCTCGCCGCACCAACTGGTCCCACTAGCCGCACTCGCCCACATCGAACCAACCTATAGGCGACCGCACTTCCTCCCATACAAGGCCTCATGGCGCCATCTGAATACTGGTGTGGTAGCTTTTATTATACGCGAACTCAACTGAGGCAAATGATCCTCCCAACTACCATCGAAGTCAATAACACAGCTCGCAGATATCCTCGCAGTGCGGATAGTGCGCCGCCCGTCCGTGCATGCGTGGATGAAATGCACGACTGGGCTCACTGCGTCCTAAACCCTCTGGAAGGACCTCAGGAAGTTAGCGATGGCGGGCTCCTCATGCGATATGATCAAGTAGGACTCCATGCGACCGACGATCTCGGATGTAAAGTGCGCATAATCCTCGGTAGAAAAAGTCGCCCGACGGAAGAAAGTGGGCAGATTTAACACCGGCCGACGATAACCCATATAGAATCATGTCTCTCCGAGTGCGAGGTAATCCGTGATAAAATCCATGTTGATTACCTCCCACTTCCGTGTCGGGATCTCTATTACCGCAACAAACCACGGGCCTCCGGTGCTCTACCTTCACTGCGACAACACGGGCAACGAGCCACGAACTCGCAACGCCCCTCTTCGCCATCCCACCAATACACGATCTAAGGTCGTGGTACATCTTGGTCGACCAGAATGGATAGAGTAACGCGTACCGTGCTTCCCAAGAACTCGTTGCCAAGTCACGAAACATCCGAACACACACCGCCCTCAAACCTTAGCACCCCATCGTGCTGCCTCAAAAGCGACCCTTGCCCTCACGAAGAGTCAGTATCACGATAACGTGTCAAACCGATCCTCGAATCGTTGCCTCTTCACCTCGACGATGGAAGACTCGGCAACCTCACGAACTCTAACCCCACCGCTATCGTAATCAATCAAGCGGACACCAAGGCTCGCTAACCGATGCAAATCACGAACCATGTCCTCCTCTCTAGTTGCACATCCGATAGGCTCCCATCGACTCCACGACTAAGAGCATACGCCACAACATTGGCCTTCCGGTGATGCAGGATATCAACATCGTAATCCTTAAGCAACTCTAACCACCGTCTTGTCGTAAGTTCACTCCTCTGCCGAAGATATCTGAGGCTCTTGTGGTACGTAAAAATATCCACGTGAACCCCATACAAATAGTGCCTCCAGATCTTCAAGGCGTGAATCACACCGCCTAACTCCAAATCATGGGTGGGTAGTTCCTCTCGTGTTTCTTCACCGTCGATGATATGCTATAACCCCGCCATGCCGCATCAACACATCCCAACCCGATGCCCGATGATCACAATACGACATAACCATCCGACCTCCGGAAGAGTAAGAACGGGCGCTGCGGTCTTTCTTTCAAAGAATCGAAACCTCGCCACAAGCATCACCATCAAACTTGGTCGCTTTCCGAGTCGGCCTAGTCAATGGTGCAGTAGATAGAAACAAACTTCTCCACGAACCGATAATATCTGCAAGGCCCGTAAAATGCGAACCTCTGCCGAGTAAGAGGTTCAGGCCAAGTCCTCGACCGCTCGATCTTGGCCGTATCCACTCGAATGCCATCACCCACAATATGCCCAAGAAACGCCATCAAGTCAACCAAAACTCACATTTGGAAAACTTGGCGCATAAATTGCTGGTCTCGAGAATCACAAGATACCTCAAATGCTCCGCATGCTCCGCTCGGCGAGAATAAACCAAGATATCATCAATGAACACTATCACAAACGTGTCCAAAATGGTTTGAACACTCGGTTCATCAAATCCATGAATACCGCTGAGCATTGGTCAACCCAAAAGACATGACCACGAACTCATAATGCCTGCACGTCAGGAATGCGCTGTGGACATCCACCTCTCTCGACTTCGCACTGATGATAGCCCGATCGAGATCAATCTTGAAAAACATCTCGCACCTGCAATCGGTCGAACAAATCATCAATCTCGGGAAGGGTATTCGTTCTTAATGGTCACCTTGTTCGGGCCTACGTAATCAACACATGCGCAGCTGGCCCCGCCCTTCTTCTTCACGAACAATACCGGCGCCCTGGGGAGAAACACTAGGCACGATGAAGCCCTTCTCCAAAGAAATCCCTAAGCCGATCCTTCAACTCTCTCAACTCGGCAGTGCCATTCTATATGGCGGAATGGAAATAGCCGAGTGTGCGCAATATGTCAATACAAAACTCAATCTCCTCTCGGAGGGATACCCGAGGTCGCGGAAACACGTCTGGGAACTCGACTACCGAACAGGCGATGGAAAATGCACCGCAGCCTTCAGATCAAACACCGAACGAGATGGTAGATATACCCTTCCGCACCATCTTCCTAAACTCGAGGTAGGAAATAAACCTACCCGCGCGATACTGTGCTCCTCCCACTCAACAACCGCTCCTCAGAAACTGAACTGTATTACTTCTCTCTCATAGCTACATTGGCGTAGCAAGAAGCTAGCCAATCCATCCCCATGATCACGTCGAAGTCAATCATCTCCAACTCTATCAAGTCGCCAGGTCTTCCGATCAGAACGGTCACAGGACAAGCTCTATATACCTGCCGAGCTACCACTGAATCACCCACTGGCGTAGCTACCTCGAAAGGATCTATGGACTCAGGCTCTATCCCTATCCGACTAGCAACAAAGGGAGATATATAGGACAGAGTAGAACCCGGATCTATCAAGGCATAAACATCAAACCCGTAAACCGATAAGGTACTGTGGCGACATCGGTGAGGCCTCCGATCCCGCTTACCGACAAAGCATAAATGCGGTTACGAGGACCGCGAATCGACCCGCGCCACGACCGCCGCGACTGCCGGTCCATGAGTACCTTGCCTCTGGGCGAGTAAGCTTCGGGATGATGAAGACCGCGAAAGAACTCGTAGGTGACTCTACCATCAGCCGCGCCTCGGTCGGACAGCCGCATAGTGACTCGCTGCCACAATCAAACAAACTCGTAGCACCACAACTCCGTGGGATCACCGCGCCACACTGGCGGGGGTGGTCCGTCGCCGAACCTCTCGCCGCTGGATGTTCAAGTCCCGGGCCCCGGTGCGCCTCGAATATCCCGGTTGTCCTGAGGACGGTGCATGAGTGCTCGAAGCCGCGGCACCTAGATCGCTGGCGAGGCCGCCACCACGATAGCCACCAAACGACCGCCGCCCGGTCTTCATTCTTTGCTGTCACAACCCGGCGTCTCTACGCCTCACATCCAAGAGCATGAGCTCGCATGCGGGTAATGTCCATACCCGGCCGAAGAGAAACACCGCATTACGACTCGCCATATAGTCATCTAGCGGTGACGTGGCGGTGCACCCTATCCTCCATAATCGCTACTAATGCCGGGACATATCGAGCCAATGAATCAAACTCGACATTGTACTCACGACGGTCGCCTCTCGCCTCAAAGAAGAAAAATCTATCGCCCGCGCCTCCTCATCCGCAAGGAGGCAAGAAGTGAGAAAGCCTCCGAGAACTCATCCTGAGTAGGCGGGACGCGTGCTCTCCCGATAACTCCCATGAATCAAACCAATCGATCGCGGTATCACGCGGCCGATGCGAACCGGCGTCACGACTGCTCGAGGCCTTGATCACTGCATGATCCTTCAGAATGACGGATGAACTCCGCGGATCATCCTCGGCCTCGACCAGTAAAACTCGCGGGCTACAACTCAAGAAATCTCGTAGCCTCAAACTATTCGCCTCGGGTACCACGGCGCGACCGCGCCGAGCTGAATCGAATCGCCAGATCCACCTATCTCGATTCGCCACAACTCTAGCCAATAGTCGGGTTATCTCCTTGTACTTAACCCTCCGCCCCAGCCGTAGGATGCGAGGTGCTGGTACCGTGGTCTCGTGGTCGGGCGGCGTCATAGAACCCGTCTGCCGCGTATAGATCAGGCCGAGCCTCGTAAATCCTCGGTGTCCGATCGCGCCTACCGCTTTGCCCTTCCCAGGCTCGGTTGCTTTACGTGGAGGCATAATCACATGTAACAAGGAATACGTTAGAGGGTCCAACTTTAACACTGACTAAAGCACGATCTCAGAGTGAGAAGAATGGAAACCAATCCTAAATATCCTATAGCCTCCGATTATTGGTGTGGTGCACAACACACCGATAATCAAGACTCTACTAGATACGGTTCAGACACTTTCCGAGGATTAATCGCTCGATACCACTTTTGTCACGACTCATTCGGCCCGTGGATCGTGCTCACGGGCACCGTAGTCATACATCAGTAATCGAAATATAAAACAAGACGTAACGCCTAACCCGGCCCACATCGTGCCTTACCCGCACCCTAGTGATACAACATCGAGAAAACCAGCGAAAATAAAACATGAATCATGAAACAAGAGATATAATAAATAAACAAGCCAACCAAAACAGTTGCCTTCAAGATATACATAAAACCCGACAGTTTAACCTTTTACAACCCCGCCACAGCTTCTACAGACTCTAAGATTTACAACAACTATGACGGACAGGCTCCCGCCATACCCCGAATGTACAAGAACCTACAACTCGTGGAACACATACTAAAAGATGAGCCTCGGAGAAACGGAGCTTCCCAACACGCCGAATGTGATCCTATAAGGCGGATCGACAATCGATGTATCTTACCTGCGGCATGAACGCAGCCCCTGGCGGGGTCGAGATAACAGTACCAAGTATGTGAAATCAGAAACATCAGAATGAAATCATAATAGTCTATATAAAGCGGAGACATGTATGATAACCAAACTACAGCTCACAACATAAAAGTAGTCATGTCGTCGTGGACTCACGCCTCAAAGTCATCCTCACGCCCGTGGAACTCCTTCCTCACCGCAACCATCTAGGTATAAATCATGTGATACGAGACAGGTCTCGCCCATCTTATGGACCCAATATAAACGCATGTGGAATACATTCCGGATGAACCAGAGTCAAGTGAAATACATTCGGATGAACCTGGTAGTCAAGTGAGATACATTCGGGTGAACCGTGTAATCAAGTGAAATACATTCGGATGAACCTTCAAGTGAGATACATTCGGATGAGCCGTGATACATTCAGTGAACGTAATCGAGAACACGATTTGCACAACAAGGCTATCACACGTAACATGGTCAAGTTTCATAACAACAAGCATAAGCAAGTTACACACAACTCAAGGTACTTCCATTTTATGTCAAAGTCCGGGTTTTAACCCTAAAGTACTACATACGTTAAGTCCTTTTAAAAGAGATACATTCCTTTTATAAAAGTCACCCGATACCCGTAGTATAAAACTAGAGTGATTCACATTATTAAGTAAACTAACACTTTCTTTTAAACTCAGTACCAACATTCTTTTCCTAAAGTTCGGCTTGCCTAATTACAAATGCCAAGTTCCTCATTTTAGAAAAGGTTTCGTAGTCCATAGTTTTAATCCTTTAAAGCATAATTCTCCTTTAAACGTTTTGAGAAACATATGTCTTATATGGGAGTAGGTTATTCTTGTTTATAATCAATCTTATTAAGCAGTCATGATCTAGGAAATGTAATATCATTTTGTCTCATCTTAGCTTCTATGCAGATGGAGGTTTCTACTGGTTTTAATAGTACTTCATTAGTCAATACATTTTCCTTTATTAACGCCGCAGTTGGTTTGTCGATACACATTCGATTTCAAATCAAGAAACGTTCTAAGCCGTTATACCTAACTTCCCATAAAGCTAGTATAACTCTTAAGCTTTCAAAACCCAAGTACTCATTCTTTCAAAACGATTCATAAATCTTTTGAAATACTTCAAGTTCTTTATTAACACATATCAAGCCGCTTATTATTCAAATCGCTTACCTTTAAAACCACAAGGTATTTGCTTATCCACATAAAGCTATTATAACCGACTTCCCATAAAGCCGTTATAACACTTTATGTTTTAAACCAATCAAATACATTTAGCACATGACGCTCACCGCATTACATAGTTCACACATATCATGCTAGAAGAGATAGGAAGAGGTTCACATACCTCGACGATTATCGACAATAAGCAAAGCTCCAAGTACTACAACCTTAATAGCCCTTCCACCCTCGAGTAGAATACGCTACTCTTAGTACTTTCACCTATAAAGGCCACAAACGTCTATTTAAATCTTAAACACAAGTTCCCATCTTTCTACGTAAAATTCAAGAAGACCTCCCCGCAACAGCGAATCTCCTCCTCTATCGAGGCCGCCACTAAGCCAACTGTGGTCTACACGCCTAACCTGGACGTACAATTCTACTAATACTACACAAGTCTATCGCACACACCCCATGTAAATACAATTCGCCTTTCTTGAGCTTAAGTCAAAAGACATCATTGCGAATACTAAGTAGTTCCATATATAGTATACTGCAACTATATATTCAACACCCATGTAATGTCCAATTACACGAGAGGGACAAGATTATTTACCTTGATAAGCCCAAAATTATCCGAGATAAAAGTCGATCCCGAGCAAGGTTTAGCTCCTACTCCGCGCCCAAACAACCCTTAGAAGTTCTAACCAACTTCTACTTAAATACTTCAACCAACTATGAAGATTTCCTTAGGGTTTTGGTTTGAGACTTAAAGGACAAAAGGTAGTATTTTCTGCTCTACGATAGAGGTAACTTTGAATACTACAAGATATGAGGCCAAGGTATTTTGGGCATTATAACAATACTGAGAGTATTTCAATACCACAGGGTACCTCACGAAAACACTCCAAGACGTGGGGTTCTGCCAAAGGGCCTTGACAAGGAGGGGAACTCTCGCCACTAGCGACCCAAAGGAGTGGGCTTAGGGCGAGAGCAACAAGAGGAGAGGAGGATTGCAAGACTTAGAACACATTTGGTTGATGAAGTCTTCAACAAAGGGAGTGGTATTTATAGGAAGCTGGCCAACCAATGGACAAGATCAAGCCATGTGCAAGGCAAGTGTAAGGCCTTGATCTGGCCAAGTGCACCCTAACCCCTACTCCACAAAACATGGAACAAAACAATGCACAAAACAAGGCCAAAACAAGGCACAAAACAAGGCACCAATAAGGCACAAAACGCGAGCCAATCGGGCCATCAACTGTTCACCATGAGGGTGACAAGTGTCACCCTCCGTTGGTCCAAAATGTTTCGCCTCTAAAAATCCGCAAAAATAGTAAAAGACATAGCCGGAATTTTCCCAACGTAAGTTGGAAACGCTGCGTAAAAACGACTCAAATCGCACCGGTGCCCAAAATTCGGTCCTAGCCAATTCTTAAGGCAAAATTTAATACGACGCCTCACGCACATACTGGAAATACGGGTATAACATTCTCCTCTCTAGAAACATTCGTCCCGAATGTTCCTTCTCAAGGCGGATAAAGATGAAGTTCTTCTAACAAGTTTCCACCGCCACACACGGCCACAAACATAACACACGCTCTCTTCTTCCTTACTCGTCGTGCCTCCTCGATCACTCGAACTCTTCTAGTATACTCACATACTCCATCATCGCTTAGTTTCCAAAACTTTGGAGTCACCACCTCCAAACTTGGTCATCTACTAGCCTCAATCTTCCTTAAGGCCATTCCCGCCTTTTACGACCGCCTCGTCGAACAGCCCACGAACTCATACGATGATCATACAAACTGGGCCTAGCATCCCCGTGACTCCTACCACCTGGCGGGACCACCTGAACTGACCCCACCTCAAACCGGTTACGGTTTAACCTTAAATGGTCCTCAACCCGACTTCAACCGCGCAAACTCTTGTTCCCGATCCGAACAATCTTACTATCACATCATGAAAGCTACCACTTTCATTTACCCAACCTGTGGACTTATCACACAATACTTTAGGCATAAAATGCACTCACATGATCACTCGAAAAAATCTTGTACCCAAGACGGCCTTACATCTAAGGTCTCAACCGTAATATTCTAAGGTTCATCATTCCCTCACCCCCAGGCTTACCCTTTTTCCCAAACCAGGTTCCTAAATCACATTCTAGCACAAAGCTATCCGAACATAACACCTAACACATTAACATAACATCAAAACATACAAGCCTCTAGAGGTTTAACGATATACCGGTTACCGCCCACTCTAATCGTGTTCGCCGCAGGCGCATAATCAGAGACGGCGATGAACTCGCCATCGATCCGAGCGCGCTGCCGCCGGCATTCCTATAAGCTACGCCTTCGTCACATGGCTCGACGCCGCAGTGAAGCAAGCACCGCGAAAAGACGACATTCTCGGATGATGTTTGCTACATCGCGCATTGAGGGACGTGAATCTGCTGGCTAGAACCCATGTATACCGCAACGAAGCCCGAGCTCGGTCAGCCCCAATACCTCAACGCCCCGACGATCGCTGGGGACTACTCCATCGGGCGAGGTACATAACTAGCTCACGCCGGCGGTCCGCCTTGAAAGTTACCAAGGACCTCGCCCCGCCTCTTCTCGCCGATCTCGGCCATTCCGCCGATCTCTCCGCGCTCACATCCTAGTGCATGAGCTCGCACGCGGCAATGTCCATGCTCGATGAAGCGGCTACACTCGAACAAGCTCGCCAAGTACTATCCACCCGTGACGTAGCGGTACTCGGCCCTCCATGTCGCCATTACAATGGGACATACCGGCTAATGAGTCGAACTCACATTGTATTTCTAACCGCCCGCCTGCCCCGCTCAACGTCAAAAATTGTTTACCGAGCCCTCTCATCTGTGGGGCAAGAAATGTGCAAGAAAAGCCTTGAGAACTGCCCCACGGGCTGAAGTGCATGCTCTTCCCGACAACTCCCACGACCAAACTGGGCCAATCGCAGATCACGCAATGATGCGAACTCAATACCACCGACTTCGCTCGAGACTCGATCACTTTACGATCCGTCAGAGTCGCTTGATAAACTCCCGAGGGTCGCCTCGCCTCTCGATCCATGTAACACCGCGCTACAACTCGTAAAGTCACGAGCCTCAAACCGCTCGCCGGTGAACTACGGTGCTGCGGGCCGAATCGCCAGATTCAGCCTATCTCATATTCGCCACGATCTCGCCAAGAATCGCCATCTCCTGTACCCATCTCATCGGCTCAGCCGTGGGATCGGGGGCTCGTGTATCAGAGTCTCGGCAACCATCGCCGCGCTCTAAACTTCGCTGCGCGGGCGTCGCTAAACCCGGGCCGTCAAGACTCGCTCATCGACGCTCGCGCTCGCATCTCTCAGATCTCGCCACGCCTCCTCGATCGCTTTGCCCATCTGGGCTCGGTTGCCTTTACGCGGAGGCATAGCGGTAAAAGAAAGGAATACGCCGGAGGGTCCAATTTATCACACACTCTAAGGCACGATCTCGATGAGAAGAATGGAAACCAATCCTAAATGTCCTATAGCCTCCGATATAGATGTGGTGCACAAGACACCGATAATCAAGACTTACTAGACACGGTTCAGACACTTTCCGAGGACTAATCGCTCGATACCACTTTTGTAACGCCCAACCGGGCCTCATCGTGCCTTACCCTGCACCCTAGTGATACAACATCGAGAAAACCGGAAAATAAAATATGAATCATGAAACAAGAGATATAATAAATAAGCAAAGCAACCAAAATGAGTTGGCTTAAGATATACATAAAACCCGAGCAGCTTTAACCTTTTACAACCCCGCCCACAACAGCTTCTATGCACTTAAGATTTACAACAACTATGACGGACAGGCCCCGCCATACCTCAATGTACAAGAACCTACAACTCAGTGGAACACATACTAAAAGATGAGCCTCCTGAGAACGGAGCTTCCCAACACGCCAATGTGATCCTATAAGCGGATCGATGGCCGATGATCTTTACTCGCAGATGAACGCAGCTTTGGCGGGGCCGCACAACAGTACCAAGTATGTGAAATCAGAAACATCAGTAAATGAAATCATAATAGTCTATATAAAGCAGAGAGACATGTATGATAACCAAACTACGTTCACAACATAAAAGCCATGTCAGTCGAGCTCACGCTCAAAGTCATCCTCACGCCCGTGGAACTCCTTCCTCACCGCCAGCCTAGGTATAAATCATGTGATACGATAATGTGTCTCGGCCCATCTTATGGACCCAATATAAACGTGTGGAATACATTCTGGATGAACCTGTAGTCAAGTGAATACATTCTGATGAACCAGAGTCAAGTGAGATACATTCGGGTGAACCCAGAATCAAGTGAAATACATTCCGGATGAACCGCTTTAAGTGAGATACATTCCTGATGAACCGTAATCGAGTGAACACAGATTTGCACAACAAGGCTATCACACGTAACATGGTCAAGTTTCATAACAACAAGCATAAGCAAGTTACACACAACTCAAGGTACTTCCATTTTATGTCAAAGTCCGGGTTTTAACCCTAAAGTACTACATACGTTAAGTCCTTTTAAAAGAGATACATTCCTTTTATAAAAGTCACCCGATACCGTAGTATAAAACTAGAGTGATTCACATTATTAAGTAAACTTAACACTTTCTTTTTAAACTCAAGTACCAGCATTCTTTCCTAAAGTTCCGCTTGCCTAATTACAAATGCTCAAGTTCCTCATTTAAGAAAAGGTTTAGTAGTCCATAGTTTTAATCCTTTAAAGCATAATTCTCCTTTAAACGCTTGAGAAACATATGTCTTATATGAGTAGGTTATTCTTGTTTATAATCAATCTTATTAAGCCATGATCTAGGAAATGTAATATCATTTGTCTCATCTTAGCTTCTACGGATGAGGTTTCTACTTTGGTTTTAATACTTCATTAGTCAATACATTTTCCTTTATTAACGCCGCAGATGGTTTGTCGATACACATTCTGATTTCCGAAATCAGTAAAACGTTCTTAAGCCGTTATACCTAACTTCCCATAAAGCTAGTATAACTCTTAAGCTTTCAAAACCCAAGTACTACTCATTCTTTCAAAACGATTCATAAATCTTTTGAAATACTTCAAGTTCTTTATTAACACATATCAAGCCGATTATTATTCAAATCCATCTTTAAAACCACAAGGTATTTGCTTATCCACATAAAGCTATTATAACCGACTTCCCATAAAGCCGTTATAACACTTTATGTTTTAAACCAATCAAATACATTTAGCACATGTACGTCTACCGTACTACATAGTTCACACATATCATGCTAGAAGAGATAGGAAGAGGTTCACATACCTCGCGACGATTATCGACAATAAGCAAAAAGCTCCAAGTACTACAACCTTGCTAGCCCTTCCCACCCCTCGAGTAGAATACGCTACTCTTAGTACTTTCACCTATAAAGGCCACAAACGTCTATTTAAATCTTAAACACAAGTTCCCATCTTTACGTAAAATTCAAAGACTCTCCCCGCACAACAGAAATCTCTCCTCTATCGAGGCCGCTACCAAGCCAACCAGGGGGTCTACACGTCTAACCGGACGCGTGTACAATTCTACTCAAAGAATACTACACAAGTCTACCTGAATACACCCTATGTAAATCTGATTCATTCAGCTTAAGTCAAAAGACATTGCCGAATACTAAGTAGTTCCATATATAGTATACTTCAACTATATATTCAACAAACATGTAATTTCCAATTACAATAGAGGGACAAGATTATTTACCTTGATAAGCCCAAAATTATCCGAGATAAAAGTCGATCCTGAGCAAGGTTTAGCTCCTACTCCGTGCGCTCCAAACAACCCTTAGAAGTTCTAACCAACTTCTACTTAAATACTTCAACCAACTATGAAGATTTCCTTAGGGTTTGGTTTGAGACTTAAGGACAAAAGGTAGTATTTTCTGGCTCTACGATAGAGGTAACTTTGGAATACTACAAGATATGAGGCCAAGGTATTTTGGGCATTATAACAATACTTGGAGAGTATTTCAATACCACAAGCTGGGGTACTCACGAAACACTCCAAGACGTGGGTTCTCACCCAAGGGCCTTGACAAGTGAGGGGGAACCCTACCACTAGGGGCCACCAAAGGGGAGTGGGGCTTAGGGACGAGAGCAACAGGAGAGGAGA
>JAQGDG010000559.1:0-112374 GCA_029844215.1 Przewalskia tangutica | reverse complement strand
GATAGTAACCATATATCGGGTATCGGCGGCGCGTAGCGCGTGCCACGAGAATCTGCATCCGGTGTAGACATATCATGTAGCGTCAGCAGCCAAGGCGTGTGAAATGAGCATGCGGTGGGATTCTCATTCAACGCGTGCGTCGAGTAGGTTCGACCGATCGTGACCATACGCTCGGAGCGGGCGCCCTCGAAATACCCGGCCCAGCGTGAGGCTGTCGTCAGCGTAGGCAAGTTTCTGACAACGGCGCTAGGCAGGTTTCCCGCAGCCAGCAAACGCATAGGCAAGTCTTCACAACAACAAGCATGATAGGCAAGTTTCATAACAACAAGATAGTGCAGTTTCACACGACTCAAAGTACTTTCATTTTATACCAAAGTCCGGTTTTTAACCCCAAAGTACTACATATCGCAAGTTCTTTTAAAGAGATCCATTACTTATAAAAGCCACCCGACACCGTAGATTAGAATGACCAACCCACATTCCTTTTCAAAATCAAGTAACAACATTCTTTTCCTAAGTTCCAGTTTTCTAGTGCATTACTCAAGCTTCCTTTTATATTTTCAAACGGGTTTCATAGTTCCCAAACTTAATCACTTGATTCCTTTTTAGAACAATCGAGTAATATATGTCTCACGCGAGTAGGTTATTCTGTTTACAACATTCTTATTACAAGACCATGATCTAGAAATGTAATATCATTTTGTCTCATCTTAGTTTCTACAGATAGGTTTATATTTCATCGTTTTAATACGATACATCATTATTCAATACATTTTCCTTTATTAACGCTAAAATTGGTTGATACACATTCGATTTCCAAATCAGAAACATTATCCCTTTAAATAAAACCAAGTACTCATTACTCACGAATGAGGTTTCACACAAACATTCACATTAAAACAAATAAGTTAAGCCCTTATCTTATAAGATCAAGTCCCTTAACTTCTAACATCGCGAAACCATTTTCTTAACCTCTCATAAGACATTAAAACTAACTCCCCATAAAGCTAGTATAACTCTTTATAAAACCACAAAGAATTTTCTAACATACATAAAGCTGTTATAAACAAATTCCCATAAAGCCGTTATAACACTTTATGTTTTAAGAACAATCAAACACAGCTAACATAATGCATGCGTCTACCGTACTACATAGTTCACATATCATGCTAGAAGAGATAGGAAGAGGTTCACATACCTCGCGACGATTTATCGACAATAAGCAAAATGCTCCAAGTACTACAACTCATAGCCCTTTCCACTCTCGAGCAGAATACGCTACTCTTAGTAATTTCCACCTATAAAGGTCACAAACGCCTATTAACCCCAAACACAAGTTTCTATCTTTCTACGTAAAATTCGCAAAGACTCCCCTCACAACAGAAATCTTCTCTCTATCGAGGCTACCAAGCCAACCACAATGTGGTTTACACGTCTAACCTGACGGTACAATTTACTCAAAGAATACTACACAAGTCTATCGCAATACCCATGTAAATATGGTCAGCTTCTTTCTTTACATTCAGCTTAAGTCAAAAGACATTGCATGCACAATAATGTTCGCCTATATATAGTATACTTCAACTATATATTCTAACACGTAATTTCCAATTACAAAAGGGGACATGTGTTATTTACTCGACAAGCCCAAAATTATCCAAGTTATAATGTCGATCCTGAGCAAGGTTTAGCTCCTACTCAGCGCGCCCAATCCGCCTAAACAACCCTTGTAGTTCTAACTAACTTCTACTCAAATACTTCAACCAACCATGAAGATTTCCTTAGTGGTTTCTGTTTGAGACTAAAAGGACAAAAGTAGTATTTCCTGGCTCTACGAAAGAGGTAACTTTTGAAATACTACTAGGTAAAGGCTAAGGTATTTTGGGCATTATAACAATACTAGAGAGTATTTCTATACCACAAAAGCGGTATTATACGAAAACAACTAGCCAGGGGTACCCCACCAGCTAGCACCACAGTTTTAAGAGGAGGGTTTCGCCATGCCAATTTTAAGGGAGAGGAATTTGGAAGAGAGTCAACAAGAGGAGAGGGTTTCCAAGACTCGAAGATTGACGAATGAAGTCTTCAAGAGAGGTATTTATAGGAAAGCCAGTGCCAACCAACGCAAGATCAAGCCATGTTCAAGGCAAGTGTACGGGCCTTGATCAAGCCAAGTACACCCTAACCCTACTCCACAAAACATTTCACCAAACAAGCCAAAACAAGGCACAAACAAGGCCAAAACAAGGAACCAGTATAGGCCAACGCCCTCTTGGACGCCTAAATCGCCCAAAGCACCCACTTGCTTCCAATGTGAGGTGACATGTCACCCTCCCTTGGTCCAAATGTTTCATTTCTAAAAATCCGAAAAATACAAAACGACATAGCCGAATTTTCCTCGCAAGTTACGCTGAAAACGCTTCGCCGAAAACGACTCTAACCAAAAGTGTTGTGCACAAATGTCATTCGCCAAGCCATTTCCAGGCTGGGTGACACGTGGTCACCTCCTAATGGCCCTCATAAAACGCCTTCCGAAAAATATCCACAATGGCCAAAATCTCAAAACAAAGTGCTCTACAAAACAGTAAATTTCTCCTGGGCAACCACGTGACCATTTCAAAATAAATCTCAAAATTTAATATAATCTATGAAGTCCAAATACCAAAACCGGGAATCCAATTCCATTAACGAACCTTTTTCTTCACAAATAACCTAAACTTTTCCATGAAAACTCACATCTTTCTTTCTTTCCAATTTTTTTTGTCGTACTCTCGACGACGCCCTCGCATACATACCCGAGAATACGTATAACAAGGGGCATGGCGGGGCCCCGCCATAGTTGTCGCATTCTAGAGGTCCAGTAGACGCAGTAGGCGGTGGTTTGTAAAAGTTAAGGATTCGCTCACTTTGTATATATATACGGAAGGCGACTTTCTCTCATAAAATGTGGTTCATTTTACAATTGTTTCATGTCTTGTTTTTATGTTCCGCTGATTTCTCTGATGTATGACTACTTAGGTGCCCGGGTAAGGCACCAGTCACGGGCCCCGGAACGGGTCGTGACAATATCGGATGATACGTTTCACGGCATTTAGGTGAGATAATTGGGATGGCTTCGAACCTAATGCAAACACACACACTAAACATGACGTCACGGCGGCCGATGAAGGTATAAGAGGCTACCTATCATAGATCGGCATAACGTTGGTCAACATCTGGTCCCATCATCGTCTTTACATACCTGTTGCATAGAGCCCATAAGAGTCTTCATATGTTCAGCATTTTCCAGACCAAATTTTCTAACCAGGTTCTTAGCATACTTGCTTTGAGATACAAAGATCTCATCTTCATTCATTTAATCGCAAGCCTAAGAAAAAGTTAGTTCTCCAATCATGTTCATCTCAAATGTTGTCGGTATTGCTCGACAAAAGACTTCCAAAATTGATTGAAGTCAACCAAACATAATATCATCAACATAGATTCGAGCCATTATTACATCTACACCGTGCCTTTTGATGAACAAGGTTCGCAACTTCTCCACTAAAACCAAACTCACAAGGGTTAGTTGCACGATCATGCCATGCACGGAGGGCTTATTTCAACCTATACAAAGCTGACCTTGTATACATAATGTGGATGGTAGGATCCTCAAATCCTTTTCGTTGTTCAACGAACACTTCTTTGTCCAAATATACATCGGCGAAGGCTCTTTTAAAGTCCATTTGGTGTAAGGTAATCTTTAAATAGCAAGTAGAAATCTTATTGATTCAATTATAGCCTCTGGAGCGAAGGTCTCGTCATAATAAATTCCTTCCACTTATGTATAGCCTTGAGCAACAAGTCGAGCTTTATTTCTGATAATCTTCCCTAACTCATCTGATTTGTTTTTGAATATCACTTGGTCCCAATAACATTTGTGTTGTTGGGTCGTGGTACCAAATCCCAAACCTCAATTCGGGTAAATTATTCAAGCTCTTCTTGCATTGCTTGAATAAAGATTATCTTTAATGCTTCCCAATATTTTTAGGTTCCAAAGTAGATGTAAGACAAGAAAGACTAACATGTTGGTATATAGTGGACATACACACGTACCTTACCATTTCACGATAATTGATTGGCTCTTTCTCTCTTGTCCGTATTTTCTCAAAAACTCCCCCTATCACCTGGTCAGGTGGATGGTTCCTTCTAATCCTTGCTGGAGGATCTCTTCTTACTTGATCATGTAGTTCAGTAGCAGACTCCTTCTCGACTTTGATCCATGTGATCTCTTCTTGTGGCTCAGATGTTTCCTCTGATATTGGAACAACATCTGGGACTTCAGTTTGTTGCTCTCTTTCTACTGCAACCACAATGTTGTTTTCTGATGACTTACCAGAGATATCCAAAAATCATCAAAAATAATATTAACAGACTCATGTATGGTTTTTGTCTTAAGATTGCATATCCGGTAAGCATGGCTATTCTGAGAGTAGCCAACGAATATTCCCTTGTCACTTTTTGAGTCAAACTTAGCCATTTGGTCTCTGTCATTTAGAATATAGCAAACACATCCAAAGACATGAAAGTAATGTAAGGTAGGTTTCTTTCCATTTAACAGTTCATAGGGTGTCATCTTGGTGCCTGGCCTTAAATAGACTCTGTTAGTTATGTGACATGCAATGTTCAAGGCTTCTGCCCAGAACCTCTTTGACAATAGTTTAGAACTTAACATAACTCTAGCCAATTCTTGTAATGTTCTGTTCTTTCTCTCGAAAACCCCATTTTGTTGAGGTGTCTTTGGTGCCGAGAATTCATGGAAAATGTCTTTCTTTTCATAAAATTTTGCAAAAGCTTGATTTTCAAATTCCTTTCCATGATCAGATCTGATTCTGAAAATAGAAGAACAAAACAAATTCCTAATCCTAGAGTAAAGTGTTCTAAACATGTCAAAGATTTGTGATTTTTCTTTTAGAAAATAAATCCAAGTAAACCTGGAAAAATCATCTACAATCACATAGGAATATCTCATCCCTCCTAGGATGTCTACTTCAATAAGACTCGTAAGATCCATATGCAATAATTGAAAACAATGAGACGTACCTGAATGTTGTCTGTCATGTTAGACAACATTGTGAGAAACACGGGTCTGCTTTCCTTTCAAACAATCTTCGCACAGTGTTTTATCTTTTGGATTCAGCCTGGGAATGCCTCTAATAGCTTCAAACGAGATTAGTTTCTCCAAGATCCTGTAGTTGACATGTCCCGACTTCTGATGCCAAAGTGTCAAGTCACTTACCCTCGCAAAATTACAAAATTCTTGTCCACCGATGAGATAGCAATTGTCTCTGGTTCGGGTACCAGACATGACACATTTATCTGCAGAATTTGTAACTTTGCATCCATGTTTGTTGAATTTCACCTCAAGGTCGTCATCACATAGTTGTCTTATGCTAAGAAGGTTAGCAACCAAACCTTCTACATGGCGACATTCTTCGTATCGTACATCCTAACATCGAGAGTTCATCTACCATTATCTTACTCTTACTTCCTCCTCCAAAGGTCACATATCCTATTGAATGCTTCATAATCCTTCAATAGGCTTTTGGTACCTGTCATGTGTCGTGAGCAGCCACTATCGGAATACCAAGAACCTATAATGTTAGTACGTAAAGCAGTTATGCACACATTACACCTCAGGTTCAGTTTAGGTACCCACACCTTTTCTTTCTTCTGTTCTCAGGCTGATTGCTTTGCGTGTTGTCATCGATGTTGGGCAACATTGATGACTTACATTTTTGGCAATGATGAGTGCATAGTTTTGAAGTTTGGAGAAATAGGACATTAGACGCCCTAAATTTTTATAATTTGCGATCCAAACTTCGATCCATCCTTAGTGTTCTGAGAGTTATTATTAGTATTTTCTTTGACAAACTTTATCCTCTCAGATTTACTATAGATCCTGGAAGTACTTGTTTTAAAAGGTGATTGATACCCAAGCCCTGCCCATGTAGGTTTACTGAAGTTCAAGACTTCATCCATTGAGGTTCCCGTGTCGAGTCTTTGAAAGGTGGTCTCATTTAAGTTCAATCGCGCTTAATCTTATCAAGTTCTAGGTCCTTCTTGGAAAGTGCCACCTCTAATCGATTGACTACGCATTTGATTGCTATTCTCAAGAGCCGAGATTTTACTTTCGAGTCTAGTTGATCGATGCGTGATCAAGGCTTTACAAAGATCTTGTAATTCTTTTATCACTTCGTCTTTGGAATCAACTAGATCCAAATCTATAGCCTCAGATGAAGAAATAAAATCACTAAAACAATTAACATCAGAATAATCAAAGTACACATACCTCTCTGATGTTGCATGCATTCCAGATGTTGTGCCCAATGTTGTTCCTGATGTTGTCGCAACATTGTCAACAACATCTTCATTGTCAGACAGTGAGTGTTCGAACATTGCTGTCAGCATTGTCTGTGATTCTTCTTCTTGATCTCCTTCCTCCTTTTCGTTCTCATCATCACTGAGGGTTACCCACATAACCTTACCAATTTTTCTAAGGGTATTTGCACACTCATTAGCATAGTGTCCCCAACCCAAGCATGCATGACACTGCACTCCCTCGAGTTGTTTAGGATCAAAGTTGATACTGTCAGAGTTGGATTTTGTCACGACCCGTTCCGGGGCCCGTGACTGGTGCCTTACCCCGGGCACCCTAGTGATACAACATCAGAGTAATCAGCGGAACATAAAGACAATACATGAAACCAATGTAATAAGACAGTGAAATAAGAAGACAGGCTAACCAAAAACGGTTACCGTCAGTATATATAAATAACAATTTGAACAGTTACATCCCTTTCTACCACTCTGCCCATAACAGTACTACAGACCTCTAAGAATGATATGACAACAACGACGGGACAGGGCCCCGTCATACCCCTGAATGTAAGCATCTACAATCAACAGGGGACTATACCAAGATAAGCCTCGGAACGAGCTTCCCAACGATCGTGACCACAGAGTGAGGATCAACGATCGCGTACCTTTACTGCAGCATGAACGCAATTTCCGAAGGAGGTCAAGATAACAGTGTACCAAGTATGTGAAACATGAAGATCGTAAATGAAATCATAGTAGTCTATAGAAAGCGTGGAGACATGTATGATAACCAAACTACGATTCACAATAAATAAGCAAATATGTCTAGTCGGTGACTCACGCCTCAAAGTCATCATTCCAATATAACAACGGGTCTCACGCCTACAAACATTAATCATGCCCGTGGAATACCTTCTCACCGGCGTACCAATGATAGAAAAGCACCAAGGAATACACATGAACAGCAGTCCCACGCGTGTCCAAATAAAACCGCATGCAGGGTACGTAAGGCATAGCCGACTACTAACACCTACAGACTAACAAGGTCATAAATCAGATCAAGATATCTCGCTTGCACTGTCACATGATCAAAGCCGTCGCTCGCCGCAATATCAAATGTGCGCGTCTAGCCTCGAACTCCCGCACTCGCATAGGCCAATCTCATAGGCCGCATGAGGTATAACCCGCGTCGGTAGCTACTCCGGCATCGCCCCGACTCGCGATCCGCGCATGGCCACATAGACCGCATGACCATAAAGGCCGCGACACTAACCCGGAACTCTCGTAGTTCCGCATAGGCCGGGACCCGTGAGGTATTCTCGAATCACGGTCCTGCATCACCGAAGTCTACCCGCGACGGAGGCGACTTAACCCCCGGAAACATGGTGAGTGGTATAATACCAACATAACAGTTTATCGTTTAAACAACATGAGCACAATCAAGGGAAAACCCCTTTTCACAAACATCACAGAATACTAACACACGTAGCATCCTAATATGATTACTTATCAAATCAACACGAAGGTATTACAAGGCTATCACAAACCAATACAATCAAGTTATTCACACATAAGGTACTTTATACAATAACTCTTTAAAGATATGTTACTTTCACAAAAGTCACACAATACCCGTAGTATATAACAATAGAGTGATTATCTTTTGAAGTAAATCAAAACACTTCTCTTTGTAAAACCAAGTAACAACATTCTTTTTCAAACGTCCAAGTTTGCCTAATTTCAAATGTTCACGTTTCTTATTTTAGAAGGGTTTCGTAGTTCATAGTCTCATTCATTTAAGAATATAATTCTCTTTTAAACTATCTGAGAAACATAAGCCTTATATGTGAGTAGGATATTCCTGTTTATAACAATCTTATTACAAAGACCATGATCTAGAAATATCATTTTGTCTCATCTTAGCTTCACGCAGATGGAAGTTTCTCTGGTTTTAATAATACTTAATCTGTCAAAACATTTCCTTTTATTATTTGCGATGGTTTGTCGATACATTCTGATTTCAAATCAAGAAACATTCTTAAGCCGTTATTACCTAACTTCCCATAAAGCTAGTTTAACTCTTAAGTTTTCAAAACCAAGTATTACTTCTTCTGAAATGATTCAAAAATCTTTTGAAATACTTCAAGTTCTTTATTAACACATAACAAGCCGCTTATAGTTCAAATCGTTACCTTTTAAAAACCACAAGTATTTTCTTACCAACATAAAGTCGTTATAACCAACTTCCATAAAGCCGTTATAACACTTTATGTTTTGAACAATCAAATACATTTAGCACACGTCTCCGTACTACATAGTTCACACATATCATGCTAGAAGAGATAGGAAGAGGTTCACATACCTCGCGGCAGTATCGACTAATAGCAAAACGCTCAAGTACCTCCAACCGTCGGCTACTCCTAAGCCGTAGATCGCGCCATACGTAGTACTTCAACCTATAAGGCCTGGCGCAGCTTATTAACATTTAGGTCTAATCGTAGAATATTCTACGTAAAAATTAAGACCTCCCGCAACAAACAGAAATCTCCTCCTCTATCTGGGCGGCTACTAAGCCAACCAGGGGTTATACGTCTAATCCGACGTGCACAATTCTACCCTACGTAAAAGCTACACAAGTCTACTGTAATACACCCCATGTAATTACAACAAGACTTTTCTTCAAAAGGTTTCTTATTATTCGTGCTTAAGTCAAAAGACATCCGATAACAACGCTCAAGATTATATATAGTATACTTCAACTATATAATCTAACAACATGTAATTTCCAATTACAATAGTGGGCAAGATAATTACCTCGATAAGCTCATAATTATCCGAGTTTAAATGTCGATCCCGAGCAAGGTTTAGCTCCTACTCATGCGCCCGGCCCGCCTCCAAACAACCCTTAGTTCTAACCAACTTCTACTTATAACTTCAACTACGGGTGAAGATTTACTTAGGGTTCGGTTTTGTGGATTGACGGAAGTATAATAGTATAACTGGCTTTTTGTAAAGGTATAACCTTAGAATACTACAAGGTATACGGCTAAGGTAATTTGGGCATTATAACAATACTTTGAGAGTATTTCTACCAAGATGGGGTATTATACGAAGACAACTAGGCTAGGTGTATACCTCTACTACCCCCACTGTGAGGGGAAACTCTCGCCATGGGGAAAGTGGCTCTCGCCAAGGCCTCACAAGGGGGAGGGGGACGAGAACTATACTACAAGGGAGGGAGGAATTTTAGACTTAGGAAAGTATTTGGATGAAGAAGTCTTCAAAAGGAGAGGGTATTTATAGGACAAGCCAAGGCCAACCAATGGCCAAGATCTTGCAAGTGCAAGGCAAGTGTAGGCCAAGATCTTGCCAAGTGCACACTAGCCAACTAACACAAAAATATCCTACCAACCCTCGACCACAAAGGCCACACTTTCGCCACCACTATTACCGCTGGTGTTCCAATGAGAGGTGACAAGTGTCGCCTCTTGTTGGTCCAAAATGTTTCGCCTCTCGGAAAAATCCGCAAAAATAAAAATGACATAGCCGTAATTTACCCTACGAAAGTGGAAACGTTTTAAAAACGACTATAAACGGGTGTTGTGAACAAAATAATTCGCCAAGCCACTTTAAACTTCAAAATTTCTACGCACGCCCCACGTGCATATACTGAAATACGGGTATATGATTTCCTCGAAATTGTGATTTCTTTGCTCATGAGGTGACCTAGTTGGTTGTTTATTGAATAGTGGATTTTAGTGTTGTTTATATTTAGCCTTATTGTGATCATTGTTGATCTTTCTCACCATCAAATTAAATCGACGAGTGAGTAAGGCAACAGTTGCACCACTTCCTAGTTCCTCCAGGTTTTCCTCCTCGTTTTCATTATTAGTTTCCGAGGTTTGTCCTTGGAGTGCCAATGTCTTGTCTTGATATAGATCTCTTTAGCTCTTCATGTTCATCTCATAAGTTTGAAAGATGCTCATTAAGGCATGTAGATCCATAATGGCAAGATTATGGGCCTCTTCAATAACACCACTTTGTATTAAATCTTTTAGGGAGAGATCTGAGGGCTTTGTCCAAAAGTTGTGTGTTGATCAAAGGAGAGTCAAGCACTTGACACTGATTTGCAATGTCAATCAACTTTTCAAAGTAGGATTTTATGTCCTCATATTCTTCCATCCTCAAGCGTTCATATTAGCTCAAGATCATGCTTAGCTTTGTTCGTCGCACCTTTGATGTACCTTCACAATGAGTTTGCAAGGTCTCTCAGGCGTCCTTAGCCGTTGTACAATTCTGAATGAGTTTGAACATGTATAGATCAACCCATCCAAATATAGCATTTAAGGCTTTTTCGTTAAAGTTAGCACTGTTGATCTCTTCCGCGGTCCATTCAGATTCGGGTTTGGTGAGAACGGCATCATCCTCATCTACTTGATACTTGGGAACCACATAACCTTTGAATACATATCTCTATGCTCGAACATAAATTGATTTGATGTGCGAACGTAATCGAATTTTCCAATAGACATAATTGATTCCATCAAGAATTGGAAGTCTACCAACGTTTTGAATAGCTGAGTCCATAGCCGTAATATTCAGGATCAAACACTTATTGTATTAAGTGTTGGCTCTGATATCACTTGTTAGTTCCGGGGCTACGGATAAGAAATATAAATAAGATTAAAAATAACTTGAACAGTAAAAATAATTTCTGGATGTTGCCTTCAATGTTGTGTCAACATCTGAGGCAACATTATGATAAAACATTGATAAACCTTTAAAAAGTAAATGCAGCGGAAAAGTAAAGTACACAAGGTTTATATTTTCAAGGGTATATATTAATATATCACTTGATGGTCAATGACCGAAGTATTGTATATATTATATACAATTACAATTGAATTTCTTTTTACAAGTTTGAGCAATAAAAACGAAAAAGAAATTACAAATAAACAAAGTCGCAGATGACTTCAGCTTAAAGATAAAACATCTAAAAAGAAACATACAACATCTTCATTACAATTGCTTCAACAATAATCTTGATCTAGAATCTAGGCAGCAATAGTAATGTTGGACTAGATGTTGTTATACTACTTTAGGCTAGGTGTTGATCCAGTTTATAAGGTGAATATACGAGATTTCTCTTGGTGATTCTTCTCGTTTAATTCTGGATATCGATATTCTGAAGTTTCCCCTCTATTTATAGTGTGAAACTTCCCTTGAAATCCTCATTGTTGGTTGCGGGAGTTGAGTGAAATAAGGTTGCAGATTGGACCGGTTCTTCCTCCATGAAAATCTCAACAATCTGGACTTGGTCTTCACGCTGCTTTTCCTCCAAGCTTGACTGCTTCTTTTCTCACATTTTAAACACAACTTCATTGTAAGCTTGCCTAGATCATTTTTTAACTCACAGTAACACAATCTATTTTGACCGGAAAAATAAACAAAATCATTTACTGAAATGTTATCACAACATCACGCATAACATAACATCATGAGCAATTACAGATGTTATCACAATATCCATCCAACATCAACATACATCTGCTGGTGGTTCATCAAAAAGAAGCAGATGATGTGCATCAGTTAAGTTCCGTCCATAATTGCGAGTTTATCTGCTAAGGTGTTTTGTTCCCTGTAGACGTGACTGATTCTTGTCCTACTCCAGGAAGATGTTAGTGCTAATTTCAGCACATTTTGACTAAAAAAACCTCTTGTTTCAGTTTTGCTTTTGATGATTTTTTTAACCAAGTAAATTAGGAAAAAACTGTTGAATACAAGTGTTAGGCTAAGTTATATATTTCTAGAGGGTATTTGGCCAAACCTATTAGTACTTTTTAGTTTATTTATTTATTTGGTAAATACCATAAATTCTTAAAGTCAATACCCCAACTTATGACTTTACATCCTATAAGCATTTTTAGTTTGATCAATATCTTTAATAATCTTCAAAATATTCTTTCTAAATCATAATTATTAATTGCCTCTCTACTTTATTATTGGCATCCGTTCTTGTTTTATTTTATATGAAAATACTTTAAGATTTTTTTTTTTTGTAAATAGCTTTAAGATATTTCACTCATTTAATAAAAAAAGTATTTATTAATATTGTTTTACCAAGCAAATTAAGTGCTTATTATCCAGTTTGAACATTTTTATTTAAATAAGTAATTGTATATTTATAAAACCAGTTTGAACACTTAGGGCTCGTTTGGTACGTCGCACAGACTGTACTAATTTCATTGGACTGGACTGGATAATATTGGACTGGACTGTATTAATATATAATGGACGTATTAGAGTATTAATATATAATAGACTGTATTTTTTATTTTTTATTATTTTTAGTATAGTCGAGGGGAGACCCACCTGCTAGATGAGTCTAAAAAATGACAGTTTGGACTGTACTATTTCTAAAAATAGTACAGTCCAGTGCGGCTGAAAACGTTCATCAAACGCTGTATTATTTTTTTGTCCAGTACAGTCCAACTTAATACAGCGTACCAAACGTTCCACTAAAGTGTTAATCAACGTTGTTTATTAGCTACTCATTTTTTATCAGCTAACTCAAACATGCTCTTACAACTTCACTTTCATTAGAAAGCTAAAGTAATATAGTAATTTACTCTTATTTTTTGTGTCTCCCTTATGATTTTTAGGTAAATAAAATAACATTGGAGGAAATCATTGACGAGTGAACTCAAAGTGACGATGTAGACTATTTCTCTGTGTCCTCATGTAAAATGTATTCTTCACATCAAGTTGATGTATCGGCCAGTGATTGTCCATGGCTATGCTCAGAACTGTGCGAATGGTAGCCGGTTGACAACTGGGCTGAATGTCTCACCACAATAAATGCTCTCCTGTTGATTTGTGTCATTAGCCACAAGTCGTGCATTAACCTCTCAAGATCTCCAATGTCTCTGAATTTGTGACGAAAAAGCCACATACAACGGATCACATTCACCCCCTCCGGCCTAGGTACTAGATCTCATGTGTGCTGCTTAGTCAAAACATTGAACTCCTCATACCAATTCGCATTTCAATTAGGGTCTTTTTTGTCCAATTTGAGGTTCTTGGGAAGTGGAGAGATGGTTTGGGCAGACAGGTTAAATTGGACTTTAGGTTTGAAGATTCCTTATTTGGCACGAGTTTCCATATGGTGAGTAGGGACAGTGGGTATATGTGGTGGCTGAGTGGTGAGATCCGATACAGAGGGTAAGATCGGATAAGGAGAGGGTGGATGAAGTGTCTTCTAAGGCGCCGCGGCTACCGAGTCTGATCTCTCGAAGTTTTGGCGTCGCGACTCACTCGCGGGCGTGGCGACGGCGTGAAAATTATTTTGCTTACTGGAAGGTTGGCGCATGGCCGATCGATGATGGATCACCGCGTAGAAGGTGATTTTTCAGCGGTGCTATGATCTAGTTGACTGAGAATGAGAGGAGAGATGACATGCTCGTCAAGAAAGGAGTAATCCGGTTTCTGGAATTTCTCGGGATTCGAGAACGGGAATATGGTCTCGTCGAATGTGACGTGACGAGAAATGTGGATTTGACGAGTGGACAAGTCATAGCAGAGATAGCCCCTATAATTCGGCGGAAATCCTAGGTAGACACATGGAGTGGATCGTGTGGCTAGTTTGTGAGGGGCGGTAGAGGCAAGGTTAGGGTAACATAGACAACCGAATATCCGTAAATGATCATAGGAGGGGACTCTATGATAGAGGATTTCTGTAGGGGTCATATTGTGAAAAGTGCTAGTTGGGGGAATATTTAGAATGTATTATGACATCTTAGCAGCATATACCCAGAAGGACGGAGGGATGGACATATGAATCAATAGAGTGTGAATCATATTGTTAATGGTGTGAATGATTCGCTCAACTTACTGCTTTTGCGGGGAAGTGTGGGGATAGAAGAAGCGAAAGACCATGCCATTATTAGTACAAAAGCGGTGAAACATAGAGTTGCTGAATTCACGACCATTATCGCACTGAAATGATTTTATACATTTTTCAAATTGTGTTTGAATGAACTTTCGAAACTCAAAAAATTTGGCAAACACTTCCGATTTAAATTTGAGAGGATATAACCAAACATAGTGGGGAAAATCATCTAGTAAGACAAAATAATATTATGACTGAGAGAACTAACAATAGGTGATGTCCATAAATCGGCATGTATAATATCAAATGGTGCAAAGATAACACTAGTAGATGATTTAAATGGAAGACGAGTATGTTTGCCTAAAGACAAGAAACACAGTTTTGGGCAAGCTTCCCATTATTACAAGTAATGAAATTATTGTCTTTAAGAAAATTAAAAACTGGGGCTCCTGGATGACCAAGCCTATTATGCCATGTTGATGAAGAAATAACCGCTAGAAAGACGGGAGAGCAAGATCTGGCAGCGGAGGTAGAAAGGAATGGATAGAGACCCCCCGTGCTATTGCATTTCGTAAGAGGTGTCCCCATATGAAGATCATTCACAATGAAACCAAAAGGGTCAAAGTCAACAGAGACAGAATTATTACGAGTAAATTTGCGGACATAAATTAGGTTCTTAATGATGTGTGGGCATATAAGACATTCTTAAGGGAGAAGTATGGATGAAGAGGTTGTGTGTAGGATGTACCATAGCCCTTTATAGGAATGCGGTGGCCACAACCAACTGTAATAAATTGAGGATGCTTTAAACTGAACAGTTTGAGAATATTACCTGCAGACCAGGTGAGCTGAGATGTGGCTCCGGAGTCCATATACCAATTATTGTCTGGTTGTTGCAGATTGAGGCTACTGAAAGCCTGACCCAACTCAGTGTGTGCCATGCCGGATGAGGGTTGCTGGAATTGTCCTTGCATGAAATGGGCTTGCTGCAGGTACTGGGCTTGCCGAGAGGCTGGAGCTGAGCCTAATAACCCGTCTTGAGAATCTTTGGTTGAAGGGTTCTGCATCGAACGGCGCCATGAGTCTGTACTAGTACTATTGAGGCATCGCGGACCAGTTGTTCTGCGGACCTTACTGTTGATGCTACTGCTGCTGGTTCTGCTGACTGTGACCCTTACTACGACCACGACCTCCTCTGCCGCCGCGGCCCTTCCGCGGTTGAGAGTTTTACGGCGGCGTCGGGTCTTGGAGTTGCGTGTCGACAGCTAACGCCTGCTGATTGTGCTCATTTTGCTTAGCACGACGGGTTTCTTCGAGCAACAACTGCGAGCGAGCTTTGTTAAAATTGGGTAGCGGATCCGCCTGTTGAATCATGGTGACCAAAGTATCATATTCACCTTTAGGAAGATCTACAATTATTTGTAACACCATTTTAGTTTCAGAGACAGGCGTGCCAACGTTGGAGAGTTGATCCGCCACAAGTTTTAGCTGTTTGCAGTACTCAGTCATGTTGGAGAAGTTTTCAAGAAGTGTTTTGTTAAACTGTTCCTCCAAATACACAGCACGAGTGTGCTTGTTATCCAGAAAAATTTCCTCCAAACGAATCCACAATTCACGGGCGGTGGCGCCAGATTTCATGATAGTCAAGAGAAGATCCTGAGAGATACTACCATATATCCACTGTTTGATGGCAGCGTCGAGACGATGCCATGTAGAATCATCAACCTCCGGGGGGCGAGGAATAATGTTATCGATATGATCAAACACGTTATACACACATGCATGAATGTGAAACAATTCAACCCAATGAGAATATTGACCGTTTTCTTGATCAAGAAGAATGAGTATGCAGTTTTTGATATTGATAACGGTTAGGGCTGAGTGAAAAGATGATTTTGGTGTTTCGGGAGTGATATCGGTGGAGGAGGAGACTGTAGGGAATTCAGGAGGAGTCATGATAGTAGATGTAATTTAGAAGAGAAGAAAAGAACCCTAGAAATTGGAGATGGCACCGCGACCGAGAAGGAGAAAATGAGGGGGGTCCGCGGTGCAGGAAATAATTTAGAGAGAGGTAGGGTTTTGGCTCTTGATACCTTGAGGAGTCTTTCTCATTAATATCAATATATATAGTGTACAATATTCATTCCTTATACAAGAGGAATCATAGTCCTAATTACAAGAGGAATCATAGTTTTATCATAATTATATTTACACAATATATAAAATATATTCTAATTATGGGTATAATTTTTTTTTAGTATTATACACGTTTACAATTCGTAAGTACTTACTTATTAGGAATTTGAAGTAGAATCTTTGATACATGTATTTGGCATAATTTTATACTAATGTATAAATGTAAACTCTTATATTTGTAGGTAGAAGGACCGGTGCTATTACCTCCAGGACGTCTGGATAATACCAATGAAGTAGTCAGACACAAATCTAAATATTTGGGTTATAAAAAAAAAGGAGTTTGCAAGTGAAAGTGAACCCCAAAAAGCAGCAGAGTGATAAAGAAACTCCAAAGGTTAAAAAGAAAAAAGAAAAGCTTTTGCATTTCTCCTCTATTTTTTTTTATAATGCAGGTCTCGGAGTGGCCTTAGTACCTCCATATCGCTAGTACCTGCACAAGTACTGATACTATGCTCCTGGAGGCGAATGGAACCCGTTCTTAGCCGCCACCGCCAGGTAAATCGCGGGATGTGCGCCCCCGCATTCAGTGTCTGATCGCCACCAACGGATCAATGCTAAGGTCGAGCACCCCAAGCGGATTGTGCGAGGAGTATCAAACTCACACTGCAATATGCCCGCGCGGTTAAGCTACCAGACTTTAATACGAGGCATATGCTTCGGAGAACGTATCCGCCGAGAATCGAACTTGTGACCCTAAGGCCACAAATTTAACTAATGGCCACTGGGCCACTGTTGTTCGACTCTCCTCCATTATTTGACAGTATCTTTTAAGAGCTCTGAGTACTTCACAACCTCCCAAGCTTGGTACCATGCCCCCATTGTCAGCTCAGCTGTCTCCTTTTCAGTGTGTACAAAGTACAAACTGTCCTCAAAGTCCCTCCCCCCACCCCCCCAAAAAAGCCATTTGATGTTATATCAGTGGCTGTGATATAATTTGTTTATACTATTAATGGGAGTATAATTTAACTAAATTTTTAAAGCTATACCTAACTATTCTACAATAAATTGTACACTATCATGGTTTATTTATTTTTGTTATCATCATTTTCATACTGTTTTAAATTTCTTGTTCGGGTCTCACAGTTTCTCTTGTTTTGCTTGTGCTTATGTGTTATACCCCGTATTTCCAGAGTATGTACGTAAGGACGTACGTACGAAAGTTTTAGCCTTAAGATAGGCAAGGATCGAAAATTTTGTTCACAACTACCGAAAAGAATTGTTTTCCGCAAACGTTTTCCAAACTTGGCGAGGAAAATTACTGCGACTTTAATAATTTTTGCGGATTTTTCCGAGAGATGAAATTTTTGGATTAACGAGAGCGACACTTGTCACCTCAAGTTGGCGGTTTGATGGCCGATTGGGTGCTCATTTCGTGGCATGTTTATGGCCTAAACCATGGGTCGATGTTTGGAGTGAATTGTGAGTAGATGGCTAGTGGGCACTTGGGCAAATCCTCACCTTCCACTTGCCCCACTTGTCTCTGATCATGGCCATTGAATTCTCTATAAATACCCCACCCCCTTAGTGCAAGACTTCTTCATCCCAAAAACATTTCCTAAGTCTTGAAAACCCTTCCCTTTGGAGAGGCTCTCGTCCATGAGCACCCTCCCCTGTGAGGCCTTTTGGCTGAGAAGTACTCCCCCCCTTCCTAGTGGTGCTAGCCGAGAATACCCCCCCCCCCTCTTGGTAGAAAATACTCTCCAAGTATTGTTACTATTCCAAAATACCTTGGTTCAAATACCTTGTAGTATTCCAAGGTTACCCCTATACTAAAAGCCCAGAAATACTAGTATACTTCCCTTCAGTCACAAAATGAAACCCTAAGGAAAATCTTCACAGTTGGTTGAAGTATTAAGAAGAAGTTGCGTAGAACTTCTAAGGGTTGTTTGGAGCGGGTTGGAGCGCTCAGAGTAGGAGCTAAACGTTGCTCAGGATCGACATTTAAACTTGGATAATTTTGGGCTTATCGAGGTAAATATCTTGTCCCCCTATTGTATTTAGAAGTTTGCATACTGTTGAAGTATAAGAATTAAGTATAAGTTATATACAAGGAAGGTATTATAGAAGAAGAATTAAAGTACTTTACATGGGATGTATTTGCGATGAGACTTGTAGTTTAACGTAGGGAAGTCTGCCCGATTTTCCGTAGAATAGAGAACCTCCGCTTAGAATATTCTACTGAGTAGTCCAGACGTTGATAGACGTATATGGCCTTTATAGGTTGAAAGTTCTGCGAGTAGCATGCTCTACTTGAACGGTGGACAAGGCTAGGGTTATAGCGTGAGCGCTTTTGCTAATAGTCGATAATCATCGCGAGGTATGTGATTCTTCCTATCCTCTCGAGCATGATATTTTAAAAGAATATATATATAGTACTAGACGACGTGTGTTAACCGAACGTGGTTTTACCAGATGTCTTTTGACTTGAGTTTAAATAATAAGAATCTTGAAGTATTTCAAAAGAATTAAGAAACCTTTTTGAAGAAGAGTAATACTTGGTTTTAAAGCTTAAGAGTTATACTAGCTTTATGGGAAGTTAGGTATAACGACTTAAGAGTGATAAAAGAATGCTTTCTCGATATTAGAAGAGATTTGATCTTAAAGATAAGACTTGACTTAATATGAATTTTGTTAAAAGTGTGAAACCTCATTCGTGAGTAATGAGTACTTGGTTTTAAAAAAGGAATAATGTTTCTTGATTTCGAAATCGAATAAGTATCGAACAAACCCCTGCAGCGTTACTCAAGGGAAATGTTTTGACTAATTAAGTATTATTAACCAGTAGAAACCTCCATCTGCATAGAAGCTAAGATAAGACAAAATGATATTACATTTCCTAGATCATGGTTGCTTTAATAAGATTGTTATGAACAAGAATAACCTACTCACACATAAGGTATATGTTTCTCAGATTGTTTTAAAAGAGAATTATATTATTCAATGATTAAGACTATAAACTACGAAACCTTTCGAAAATGAGAAACTTGAGCATTTGAAATTAGGCAAACTTGAACGTTTGGAAAATAATGTTGTTACTTGATTTTACAAAGGGAAGTGTTTTGGTTTGCTTAAAAAGATAGTCACTCTATTTTTATACTACGGGTATTGTGTGACTTTGTGAAAGAAACAGATCTTTTAAAGAGTTAATGTATGAAGTACTTTGGAGATAAAAACCCGAACTTGTTAACATAGAGTAGAAAGTACCTTGTGTGAATAACTTGATTGTGTTGGTTTGTGATAGCCTTGTAATACTTTCTTGTTGATTTGATAAGTAAACAAGTTAGGATGTTACGTGTGTTAGTATCTTGTGATGTTTGTGTAAAGGGTTTCCTTGTTGTGCTTATGTTGTTTAACGATGCATTATGTTAGTATTATATCACTCACCTCTTGACATGATCAGGGGTTGTCGCCTCCACGCGGTGTAGACTCAGTGATGCAGGACCATGATTCGAGAATACCTCATGCGGGTCCAGGGACCTATGCGAGCTACGAGTTCAGTTAGTGTGCGGCCTTTGTGGTCATGCGGTCTATGTGGCTACGCGGATCGCGAGTCCGGGGCGACGCCGGGAGCTACCCTCGATGCGGGAATACCTCATGCGGGCCTATGCGAGTGGCCTATGCGGAGTCGCGGGAAGTTCGAGGATTAGACGTGCATTTGATCTGCGCGTGGCGGCCGATCATGTGGCGATGCAGACAGACCTCGTGATACGATTTATGACTTTGTTGATCGTGGGTTTTAGTAGTCGGCTATGCCTTCGTACTTACCGTGACGGTTTTATTATGACACAGTGGGACACGGTGTTCATGTGTATTCCTTGGTGCTTTTATATCATAGAATGGCGGTGAGGAAGGTATTCCACGCGTGATTGATGTTGTGGGCGTGAGACCCATAGTTATATTCGAGTGTTGACATTGAGGCGTGAGTCCCGACTTGACATATTGCTTATTTATTGTGAATCGTAGTTTGGTTATCATACATGTCTCCGCTTTATATAGACTACTATGATTTCATTTACGCATTTTCGATTTCACATACTGTACTGTTGACCATCGACTTTCGGGCTACGTCATGCGCAGTAGAGGTACACCGCCGTCGATCCTCGCTCTTAGGATCACGGTTCAGCGTTTTGGGAAGCTCCGTTTCTCGGAGGCTTATCGATGGTGTAGTCCCTGTCGTTGTAGGTACTTACATTCGAGGGGTATGGCGCCCTGTCCCGCCATTGTTGTTATATCATTCTTAGAGTGCCAGAATCTATTGTGGGCAGAGTTTGTAAAAGGGATGTAACTGTTCGGTTTCATGTTTTTATATAAGCCGAAAGGCAAATTTTTCTCAGATAAAATGTTTCTCATTCATATTATTTTATGTCTTGTTTTATATTCCGCTGATTACTCTGATGTTGTATCACTAGGGTGCCCGGTAGGCACCACGCCCGGTTCGGTCGACAAAAGTGGTATCAGAGCAGTTAATCCTCGGAAAGTGTCTACAGACCGTATCTAGTAGAGTCTTGATTATCGGTGTGTTGTGCACCACACCAATAATCAGAACACCAATAATCAGGAGGCTATAGGATATTTAGGATTGGTTTCCATTCTTCTCACTCTGAGATCGTGCTTAGAGTTGTGTTATAAGTTGGACCCTCTAACGTATTTCTTTCCCTTACCGTTATGCCTCTGCGTAAGGCAACCCGGGCCCAGGAGGGCAAGCGGCACATGAGCCGCGAGTAGAGCATGAGGGTTACGAGGCACAGCCCAATCATCACCTGGGTGGCGCTGCGTCGGGAGTTCGCACACGGCCCAAGCAGAGTTTAGCCTGGCAGCTTCCTCTGCGCCATGATTGAACCTTCGCCCACCGATGAGCGTAAAGTATGGATTGCAAAGAGACGACATTACTAGCTATGGAGTTAGCAATCAGAGAGTATTTTATGTACCAACTTATCACGGGTCTTGATGACTATCTAAGAGAGGGTTGTGCAAGAGTAGCTCTTCAGTCAGGCTTGAGCATGGCCTGCGTACGGGCTTATGCACAGCAAGCCGAGAAACGTAGAGATCGACGGGTTGACCAAGATCAGCAGAAGAGGGCCAGAACAACAGGGTCCTTTGGTAACTTTCGAGGCAAATCGCCTCAGCAGCAGACTGGATATGCGCCTCCGCCAGTGCAGAGTGGTCCTCCACAGGATTCGGGACGTTCGGGGTATGCCGGAGTTGGTCAGAACTCCGTGGCTCGGTTCACGCTACACGTAGTTCCGGCCCGGATTCATTTTTCCCAGTGTTCAGCGATGACAGCGCCATCCCGGGAATGTCATCTTTTGTTGTCTGCGGCCCGTGGCCACGTGTCGAAAGCGGTGTCCTAGTAGGAGGATGCAAGGAGGACTCACCTACCGATCGGGCGGATTCGGTGGCTCGAGAGGAAGGGGTGTTAGCTGAGAGGCCACCCCACCTCGGTGTGACGCGTTGTGGTAAGTGTCATTGTGAGTGTCGACTTCTTCGACTTGTTATGCTTGCGGCCAGCAGGCCATTTTGCAGAAATTGTCCAGGCAGTGGCGCGGATGTAAAGACTCACCAGATCGGTGGCTAGTTCGTCATCTTCCTAGCTATCGCCGCAAGAGCAGGTTGATTAGAACGACAAAGGGTAGTGAAGCAGTAGATACAGGTATATCCTTAACCCTCTAGAGATTAGTATGTAAGATGAGTATATCTTAAGTGTTATATTCTGATAGCATTGTGTAAATTGTGATTAGAAATCATGGTTAGTTAAAAGGGTAAGATTGGGGATAGGAAAAGTGTGAGCCTTAGAGTTTTATACGTGGAGACCTTAGAGGTAAGGCCATCTCGAGTAAAAGATTTATATTTTTATGTTTGACCCTTATCGGAGTGCATAGTACACATGAGATATGTTTGTGTGATAAATCCCGGAGTGGTATGAAATGAAAGAGGGTAGTTGAGCTAAGAAGACCCCTAGGTTTTCGTAACTTGATTGGTGAGATTGTTCCGGATCGAGGAACTAGAGTTTTGCGCGATAGCGGGTCAGATTGAGGCCGTCGCGGGTCAACCCGCGGCCATTGTGGTGGGTCAGTTCGGGGTGGTCCCGCCAGGTGGTGGGGTCACGAGGGTGTTAGGCCCAAGTTTTGTTAACCATCGTACGAGTTCGTGGACGCGTCGACCAAGAGGTCGGGCCGATGGGTCACCATCTTATCTTTCAGTCAGGACCGATTACTCGGCAGAGGGTTATGAGAGATGTTATATCAGTAAGGTTGTAAGACTTCACGAGGTGCCTGCTTTCACATTATGACGATGGAGCCTGTGTTACTACTGCTTTCTTTTCCGGAGGTTTTACCAGCAGGTTGAGGACTGGTGAGTCTCGACGCATTCGCCCTCGGGCCAGTGTTGGATTTCAGGGGTAGCTGCGAGGATTGTTGTCTCCTGTTGAGGGAGTGTTTTATAGCTACCATTTCAGTATTTGGATGTCGCCTTATGACGCCTTGTAGGGGCGGAAGTGTAAGTTGTCGTTCGATTGGTTCGATGTTGGCAAAGCGGTCCGATAGTTGGTTCATACTTGTTCACAGGATGTGGATAGGTGAAGCTTATCCGTAAGAGGTTATTGGCGGCTCGAGTCACCAAGTCGATGCGGATAATCGGCGACGACGCTTGGAGTTCGGACGGTGGTCTTCGAAGGTACCACCGGAAGGGTGTGACGAGTTTTGGAAAACAGAGGAAACTTAGCCAGAGTTACTTTGGGCCTTTCCAGATCATGTGAAGAATAGGCCAGGTTGCCTATAGTTAGCATTGCCGTCCGACATAGGAGGCAATACGTCCGGTCTTTCTTGTTGCTATGTTCGGAAAAGTATCGAGATCCATCCAGAGTGTTCGATTAATGATGACCAAGTTGGAGATAGTAACCGAGATTTTGGAAACCAAGCAATAGCAGAAATGTAGTAAGTTATAAGAAAGAGTTCGAGTGTAATGGTATGGTACGAGTAAGGAAGAAGCGAGCATGTGTTAAGAACATAGATGTGATCATTTCTTTTGTAAAGTGAAGGTGCGAAGGGAGTATATTTTAGACTTTGGGTAGGAGCTCTTGTGACGTTAGAAGTGATTTCCTCGTGGACTTGGATTTAATATTTGAGCGTGTGATATTTTATGGCCAGGTGTGGCGTGATCGTTTTCGTAAGTATAGTAGTGAAGACTATACTGGCGCATGTATGTTTTGAGACTTAGAAGGAACATTCGGGACGAATGTTTCTGGAGGAGAATGTTATACCGTATTTCAGTATGTACGTGGGGCGACGTACGAAAGTTTTAGCCTTAAGATAGGTAAGGATCGAAAATTTTGTTCACAACTACCGAAAAGAATTGTTTTCCGACGAAACGTTTTCCAAACTTTGCGAGGGGAAAATTACGGTTGCGACTTTAGTAATTTTTGCGGATTTTTCCGAGAGATGAAATTTTTTGGACCAACGAGAGGGCGACACTTGTCACCCTCAAGTTGGCGGTTTGTGGTGGCCGATTGGGTGCTCATTTCATGGCATGTTTTATGGCCTAAACCATGGGTCAATGTTTGAAGTGAATTGTGGAGTAGATGGCTAGGGGGCACTTGGGCAAATCCTCACCTTCCACTTTCCCCCCACTTGTCTTGATCATGGCCATTGAATTCCCTATAAATACCCCCCCTTAGTGCAAGACTTCGTCATCCCAAAACCCTGTTCTCAGTCGTGAACACCCTTCCCCCCCTTTGGAGAGGCTCTCGTCCATAGAGCACCCTCCCGCTGTGAGGCCTTTTGGCGAGAAGTACTCCCTTCCTAGTGGTGCTGGCGAGAATACCCCTCTTGGTAGAAAATACTCTCCAAGTATTGTTACTATTCCAAAATACCTTGGTCCAAATACCTTGTAGTATTCCAAGGTTACCCCTATACTAAAAGCCCAGAAATACTAGTATACTTCCCTTCAGTCACAAAACGAAACCCTAAGGAAAATCATCACAGTTGGTTGAAGTATTAAGAAGAAGTTGCGTAGAACTTCTAAGGGTTGTTTGGAGCGGGTTGGAGCGCTCAGAGTAGGAGCTAAACGTTGCTCAGGATCGACATTTAAACTTGGATAATTTTGGGCTTATCGAGGTAAATATCTTGTCCCCCTATTGTATTTAGAAGTTTGCATACTGTTGAAGTATAAGAATTAAGTATAAGTTATATACAAGGAAGGTATTATAGAAGAAGAATTAAACTGTACTTACATAGGACTGTATTTGCAGTAGACTTGTGTAGTTTAACGGTGAGGAAGTCTTGCCCGATTTTCCATAGAATAGAGAACCTACTGCTTAGAATATTCTACAGAGTAGTCTAGACGTTGATAGACGTATATGGCCTTTATAGGTTGAAAGTTCTGCGAGTAGCATGTTCTACTTGAATGGTGGACAAGGCTAGCCGGGTTATAGTCGTGGAGCGTTTTGCTAATAGTCGATAATCGTCGCGAGGTATGTGATTCTTCCTATCCTCTTGAGCATGATATTTTAAAAGAATATATATATAGTACGGTAGACGTACGTGTGTTAACTGAACGTGGTTTTACTCCGATGTCTTTTGACTTGAGTTTAAATAATAAGAATCTTGAAGTATTTCAAAAGAATTAAGAAACCTTTTTGAAAGAAGAGTAATACTTGGTTTTAAAAGCTTAAGAGTTATACTAGCTTTATGGGAAGTTAGGTATAACGACTTAAGAGTGATAAAAAGAATGTTTTACTGATATTAGAAGAGATTTGATCTTAAAAGATAAGAGACTTGACTTAATATGAATTTTGTTAAAAAGTGTGAAACCTCATTCGTGAGTAATGAGTACTTGGTTTTTAAAAAAAGGAATAATGTTTCTTGATTTGGAAATCAGAATAAGTATCGAACAAACCACTGCAGCGTTAATAAAGGGAAATGTTTTGACTAATTAAGTATTATTAACCAGTAGAAACCTCCATCTGCATAGAAGCTAAGATAAGACAAAATGATATTACATTTCCTAGATCATGGTTGCTTTAATAAGATTGTTATGAACAAGAATAACCTACTCACACATAAGGTATATGTTTCTCAGATTGTTTTAAAAGAGAATTATATTATTCAATGATTAAGACTATAAACTACGAAACTTTTCGAAAATGAGAAACTTGAGCATTTGAAATTAGGCAAACTTGAACGTTTGGAAAATAATGTTGTTACTTGATTTTACAAAGGGAAGTGTTTTGGTTTGCTTAAAAAGATAGTCACTCTATTTTTATACTACGGGTATTATGTGACTTTGTGAAAGAAACGGATCTTTTAAAGAGTTAATGTATGAAGTACTTTGGGGATAAAAATCCGAACTTGTTAACATAGAGTAGAAAGTACCTTGTGTGAATAACTTGATTGTGTTGGTTTGTGATAGCCTTGTAATACTTTCTTGTTGATTTGATAAGTAAACATGTTAGGATCTACGTGTGTTAGTATCTTGTGATGTTTGTGTAAAGGGTTTCCCTTGTTGTGCTTATGTTGTTTAACGATAAGTTGTTATGTTAGTATTATATCACCACCTCTTGACACGATCACGGGGTTAAGCTTCCTCCGTCTGGGGTAGACTTCAGTGATGCAGGATCGTGATTCGAGAATACCTCACGCGGGTCCAGGGACCTATGCGAGCTACGAGAGTTCGAGTTAGTGTGCGGTCTTTGTGGTCATGCGGTCATGTGGCGGCCGATTTGCGAGTCGGGGCGATGCCGGGAGTAGCTACCCTCGATGCGGGGAATACCGCATGCGGGCTCATGTAGTGGCACATCGCGAGTGCGGAAGTTCCAGGATTAGACGTGCACATTTGATCTGCGGCGGCGGCGGCCGATCGTGGCGATGCAAGCGGACCTCGTGATCTGATTTATGACTTTGTTGATGCGTGGTTTTAGTAGTCGGCTATGCCTTACTTACCCCGTGCGGTTTTATTATGACACAGGTGGGACACGATGTTCATGTATGTATTCCTTGGTGCTTTTATATCATAGGCAGCGGTGAGGAAGGTATTCCACGGCGCATGATTGATGTTGTGGGCGTGAGACCCATAGTTATATTTGAGTGTTGACATTGAGGCGTGAGTCACGACTTGACATGATCGCTATTTATTGTGAAGCGTAGTTTGGTTATCATACATGTCTCGCTTTATATAGACTACTATGATTTCATTTACGATATTTTGATTTCGCCACATACTGTTATCTTGACCTCGCCCGGGGCTACGTTACGCCGCGGTAGAAGTACGCGATCGTCGATCCTCGCTCTTGGATCACGATTCAGCGTTTTGGGAAGCTCCGTTTCTCGGAGGCTTATCGGTGGTGTAGTCGTCGTTGTAGGTACTTACGTTCAGGGTATGGCGAGCCCTGTCCCGCCATTGTTGTTATATCATTCTTAGAGTCAGTAATCTTGTTGTGGCGAGTTTGTAAAGGATGTAATCGTTGGTTTCATGTTTTTATATCAGCCGAAAGACAAATTTTTCTCAGATAAAATGTTTCTCATTCATATTATTTTATGTCTTGTTTTATATTCCGCTGATTACTCTGATGTTGTATCACTAGGGTGCCCGGGGTAAGGCACCAGTCACGGGCCCGGGTTCGGGTCGTGACATTATGCTTGATCTTGAGCCGATGGTCTATCGAAAACAGTCGATCTACCTACCAAAATAGAATTAATGTTTGCGTACATTCTATCATTTTCAAACCCCACGTTGTGAGATTTCACTGGGAATGTGTTGTTATTGTTATCATAATAAAATGATTGGTTATAACAGATTATTAGTACAATTTTCAATTTATTAAACACTGTTTATATATATTCAAAGTCACCTACAACAACTCATTAACTAATTGAAATGACACTAACATTATTTTGTAATTTATCAATATACTTTATTTTTGGTAGGAACTCATACTTATTATAGTAGCGCGCACTTATTTATAGTCGGTGTTAACATAATAATGTAAAATGTGTGCGTCATTTAAATAAATACAATCAACATAATATACATAGCTTCTACAGTACGCAATAGGTATCAAGCTGATACGGCTTCTGAAAATTAAAGTGATTATATATGATGATAAATTAACTAATTACCCTATATATACGATGATAAATTAATGACACTATTAATATTTTAAAATTACTTTCACCATCTCAAATTATCTGTCGTGTTTTTCTTTTACACATCTTTAAAAAGACATCAATTAGGAGGTATTTTTTTTATTGTTTTACCCACTTTTGTATCTTAAGATATAATAACTTTTCATTAAATATTTACTTTATTAAGATATTTATAGTCTTTAAAAATAATAATTATTAAAAATAAAATGAAAAAAGAATAATTAATTTTATCGTGAACTTCTATGATATCAAATAATTTAAAATAAGTATTTTTAAAGATAATTAATTTGAAACAAAGAGAGTATATAGTAGGTACCCCCAACTTAAAATCTTACCACAATGCTCAGTTTTTTTCTTTTATAGAGGGTACCCCTAACTCACAAATATTCACATATTTATATGGAGATTATCAGAAAAGAAAAAGATTTTAGTTTTTTAGAAACAACGGGTGCTTGACCATAAAGGTAAATGTCGTCAGTGAACATTTTGAAAGATCTGTTCTAATTCGTAAAAATGATTTCTAAATTGGGTTAAAATATGCAAATTAATTTTTTTTTACAATAAATGTTAATTAATACTACTTAATAAAAAATAAAAATAAAAATCTAATTTTTTATTTTTCGAGGTGCTGACAGGGCAGGTGTGTTGAACACCTTTTATGATGATATAAGGTTGTAATGAATGAGGTGAGTAAGTCGGAAATGGAACTGGGTTCAGCTTCTGGAAACTCTACTTCCCCCGACGGTGTCAAGTTTGGTAAAAAAATCTACTTTGAACATGTGTTAGGTGTTGCACCTCAGCCCAAATCACCTACTCCTGTGAGTCAACCCAAGAAAGGAAGGGGTGGGTTGGTACAACAAGGTGGTAGGCAGTCACCTAAGTGTCAAGTTGAAGGTTGTGAAGCAGATCTGAGTGATGTTAAGGCTTACTATTCCAGGCACAAAGTTTGTGCTACTCACTCCAAGTCTGCTACAGCCATTGTTGCTGGTCTTGAACAAAGATTTTGTCAACAGTGTAGCAGGTCACTTTATTTAATAAATTTTCTATTTCTAATAATTACTCCCTTTTATTAGTATATATAGCTAGCTGCATGCATATGATTGAAAATATTGAACTATTGCTAGCTCTTTATTTCTTTTGCTTATGTACTTGTGTGGTCCTATAAACGGGTTTGCATATTCGATTATTGAGTGGTTCATTGCTGCAAGAGGATTTATATAATAGTATTATTCTTTTGTCTAGTGAGAAGGTGTCTCTTTCTCCCCTAAATATAAGCTAGCTGTGAATTTAATTATGACTTGGTTGAATGTGATTTGAGTTTGCAAATCTTGTAATATGATCTTTTTTCTTATTAAATTATTTGATTTTTGTTTATAGATATCTGTTCACTGCAGTTTTCTGCTTCTTGTGGACGACTCAGCAGAAACTAGATGCTTCTTTCCGTAAATGGCTTATATAATTCTTGCTCCCTTAATCAGTTAACTCAGAGGGCTTTATCTTTTAAGCAATTTAAGTGTAAAATGGGACTGTTAAATGCTACGATTACTACCTAATCAAGATTCAATTTTTTTAAACCACAATTCGCATTTTGAAAAGAAAGTTTAACTATTCAGAAATTATGTAAAATGTATGTTCGTAGAACATTTCTTGTTTCAAAATGATTGTTTCATACATTATTCATTGAAAGAAAAAATGTCTGTATTTGGGAAGCGACAGGAGACTAATTTTGGAAGAGAGGGTGCACTCCAATTATAGTACATTAGTACGCCTACAACTGCAAGATTGATAATGTTCGAAAGTTCTAGATATGATCATGGCTAAACGGTCTATTATAGTTTTCAGGAATGTACTTTTGCTGGTTCAGGATGGCTGTGGTAAGGTGGTGTTTGGTTCTGTGATTCACTAAAAACATGCATTTTGTCGCTAAGTATGAAATGTAGAAGCATAAAAGATTATGTAAATCAGTGTTTTGAAGCCAAGTTACTAGTCAAAGAAATGGGGTGCCTAAATTGATGTGGTTAACACAATGGAGGATTTCCTCTTCGGGAATTGGTCTGTCTCTACTTTTGGACTAGTTCATTGAGCATACAAACAAATGTAGTTACAAGTTAGCAAAAATATTGCATGGTTCTTAAGAGAAGACAGGGGAAAAAGAGAGGAATAACTCCAAAGTTATAGCATGCAAGTAGCATGAGCTGTTGCCCAAGGCTAATGCATATATAGTGGCAAGTACTTGATCAGGTTGTTCCTCTGTCGGTGTACCTTGATTGGCTTTATTGTTCTCTCTCGGCATCAGATAAAGTAACTACAGTGCCTTTCCAAGCTGAAACAAGGACATAATAGCTCCAGTTTTAGCACTCTAATTGTCTGCAGAACAAAAACAAATCCTTCATAATGCAAGAAGTACCCTTTCAAATGGTCCTGCATGGATAAGTTACTACATTACATTGTCTAAACTGCAACAACAACATGCCCAGTGTAATCCCCCAAGTGAGGTCTGGGGAGGGTAAGATGTACGCAAACCTTACTTCTACCTTTGTGGGGTAGATAGGTTGTTTTCGATAGACCCTCAGCTCAAAGGAAGTAATCTAAGCGATAATGAAAGTAAAATGATGATAGCAAAGGCACACACACAAAGTAAATAAAGCAACAGTAGTAGTAAGAAATGAAGAATATGTGCGTACTACGTGAATACTAAAGATATACTACTAAATACGAAGAAGATGAGTAGAGGAGACTAAAAAAATACTACTACGGTTACGACATTACTCGGCTACTTACTACTCTTTTACTTTAATCCTCGACCTTCATACCTCCTATTTAGGGTCTTGTCCTCAGTAAGCTTAAAATGGGTCATGTCTTGTCTAATTACCTCCCCCAGTTCTTTTTCGGTCTACATTTACCTCTTCTAAAACATGCTATTGTCAGTCTCTCACACTTCCTCACGGGTGCATCCGCGCCCTTCCTCTGTATAACTTCATTCCTAATCCTATCCATCCTAGTATACCAACACATCCATTTGAGTATCCTCTTCTCCGCCACCTTCATATTCTGAACATGTACATTCTTGACTGGTCAACACTCTACCCCATACAGTAGAGTAGGCCTAACCACCACTTGTAGAACTTATCTTTAAGCCTTGGTGACACCTTCTTATCACATAATACCGTAGATGAACATTGTCAACATTGGCTTAAACTATTTTGATAGGACACTCGATTTAGTGTTTTGATCTAACAATGTGGTGTTCTTGATGCAATGGTATTGTCTTGCATAGATCTATTTTTCTACTATTATATAGAGATAGTGTTGATAATCATTCCAGTGAGCTTATTTTTCTACAACAACACCATACCCAGTGAAATCCCACCAACGTGGGGTTTGGGGAGGGTAGAGTGTACGCAGACCTTACCTTTACCTTGAAAGGTAGAGCGGCGGTTTTCGAAAGACCATCGACTCAAGACATCTAGAGAAGTGCTAGGGGGCCTCGCGGGGTAACCGTGGTGGGCATCGAGGGGACTAGTGATGGAATGGTAAAGTTCAAGAGAAGGTAAAAGCGAAGAAAGCGGTGTATGCGAAATTGGTAGAAAGCAAGAATGAGGTGGAGAAGTGGACGAATAGGGAATTGTATAAGATGGCGAGGAAGGAGGCAGAGCTAGCAATTACGGAGGCAAAAATGGCGGCTTTTAAAAATTAGAGGAGAAAGGTGGGGATAAGAAGTTGTACATACTAGCCAAGGCAAGGGAGAGGAGGGCTCGTGACTTAGATCATGTGAAGTGCATCAAGGACGAGGGACAGAGTACTAGTGGAGGACACTCATATTAGGCAGATGTGACAGTCTTACTTTCATAAACTCTTGAACGAAAAAGGAGATGCAGACATTGTTTTGGGAGATCTGGAGCATTCTGATAGGTATTGGGATTTTGGGTATTATAGAAGCATTAAGGTTGAGGAGGTTAAAATTCTAGAAGAGTGCAGGCGGGCGAGTGGAGTCTTTGATTGAGTTGTTTAACGCCATTTTTAAGGCAGCGAGAATGCTCGAAGAATGGAGGTGGAGTACAATGATATCCTTGTACAAAAACAAAGGTGATATCTAGAGTTGCAACAACTATTGGGGTATCAAGTTGCTGAGCCACACTATGAAAGTTTGGAAAAGAGTCGTGGAGATGAGAGTGAGGAGAGACATGTCTATTTTCGAAAACCAGTTTGAATTCATGCCGGAGCGTTCGACTACTGAAATCATTCATCTTATTAGGAGGTTGGTGGAGCAGTATAGGGAGAGGAAGAGAGACTTGCATATGGTTTTCATCGACCTCGATAAGGCATACGATAAAGTTCCTAGGGAGAAACTGTGGAGGTGTTTGGAGGTTAGAGGTGTACCTACAGTAGGGCGATCAAGGATATGTATGATGGAGCCAAAACTAGAGTACGGATAGTAGGAGGAGACTCGGAGCACTTTCCAGTGATGATGGGGATGCACCAGGGATCAGCTCTTAGCTCATTCCTATTTGTCTTGGTGATGGACGGACTGACGCGACAGATCCAATGAGAGGTACCATGGTGTATTTGCAGACGACATAATCCTGATTGATGAGACTCGCAGCAGAGTGAACGTCAAGATGGAGGTTTGGAGATAAACTCTGAAGTCTAAAGTGTTCAAGTTGAGTAGGACCAAGACATAATATTTAGAGTGCAAGTTCAGCGGGAACGACCCTGAGACAGTCGTGAAGGTGAGCCTTGGTACTCAGGTCATTCCAAAGAAAGAAAGCTTCAAGTACGTCCGATCTATTATCCAAGAGAATGGAGAGATTGATGATGATGTCACACATCGTATTGGGACAAAGTGGATGAAATGGAGGCTCGCATTTGGAGTTGTGCGACAAAAAATTGTCACCAAAACATAAAGGCAAGTTCTATAGGGCGGTAATTAGACCGACTATGTTGTATGAGACAGAGTGTTGGTCAGTCAAGACTTCACACATTCAACAGATGAAAGTTGTGGAGATGAGGATGCTGAGATGAATGCGTGGGCATACAAGGAGAGATATGATTATAAATAATGATATTCGGGACAGAGTGGGAGTGGCCTCGGCGGAGGATAATATGCGAGAAACGAGGTTGAGATGGTTCAGGCACTGCAGAGCAAGCAGATGCCCTCAAAGAGGTGTGAGAGGTTGGCTATGGACGGGTTTAGGAGGGGTAAAGGTAGGTCGAAGAAGTATTGAGAAGAGATGAGTAGACTGGATATGGCGCAAATGCAACTTACTGGGAACATGATCTTAGATAGGAGGTGTGGAGGACACGAATTAGGGTAGTAGGTAGTCTAGCGTAGTCCTACTTACGCTTACAAAATGATAGTTGTAGTGTTATTACTGTAGGTCCGATTAACCTATCACACTTATAGGCGCAATATTGATTATAGTCTCCTGTAGTTTGATTTTTGCTACTATGTGTTCTTTAGTGTACTTTATTTATCTTATTTATATGTGTTAGCTATTGCTTTCTTTTGTCAGAATGCGCTACCATGACGTATTCGATTTTGTTATTAACATGTTCATATTGCTTTAATTTCTTGTCTGGATCTGACCATTTCTCTTACTTTGCTTGTGATTATGCTTTTCCTTGAGTCGAGAGTCTCCCGGAAACAGCCGCTCTACCTACCAAAGTAGAGGTAAGGTCTGCGTACACTCTACCCTCTCTCAGACCCCACGTTGTGGAATTTCACTGGGTATGTTATTGTTTATTTTGTCCAATGGGTTAAGAGATTGCCATAGCTAAGCTTGGTTTCCCATAACTTAAATGGATAGCTGAATGATTTACTGTAAACAAGGTGGGTTAATAATACATCACTATGTTTATTAATAATGAAAAATGCTACTCCCTCCGTTCCAATTTATGTTTAAAGTAAATTGTTGTCAAATAAGGAAATATGTCATTCTTTTTTGGACCGACTAAAAAGGAGAGTGTATCATATAAATTGGGACAGTATTTTGCAATTGGCAATAGGAGCTAACAATATCTTTGATCAGTTGCTTCTCTTTGCTTGGGATTAACTTTTGGTACCTTGCTCCAGGTTCCATCGGTTGCCAGAATTTGACGAAGGGAAACGCAGTTGCCGCAGGCGCCTGGCTGGCCATAATGAGCGTCGCAGAAAGCCTCCAGCTGGATCTCTTTTGTCTAATCGCTATGGAAGTCTCTCGTCATCAATCTTTGGTAAGTGTCCGTCCATTTCCCATTCCTTGCACGAGGACTTTATAAAGCTTAAACATTTCTTTTTTTCTTTTTTTACTTTATGCTGACCGGGGTTATGTAATCTGCATCTGATAGAAAACAATAGCAGATCTGAAAGCTTTCTGGTAGACATCACTGCCTACCCGAATCTCACTGAAGGTGCATGGCCAAATAGTAGAACATCTGAGCAAGGATGGGATAATCAAACCACTGCGTCGGGGAAGTTTCTACAATCTCCTTGGCTGAACAGTTTGGAAAATTCTACATCCGACCTTATTCTGCAAGGTTCAGCTGGTAGGACCAGTTATTCTGGTCCCGGTATTCCTTCAGGAAACTGCTTCCCTGGAATCTCAGATTCCAGTGGTGCTCTCTCTCTTCTGTCAAATGAGTCCTGGGGCTCAAGAAACCAACCCTCTAGCCTTGGGGTTAACACTGATGGTGGCGGACATAACGTTCAACCATCAGGTTCCCCTGCTGCCCATATCAATCACTACTCAGGCCCTCTATGGGTTAAAGGAAATGAAGGTAGTAGTAGTTCGCATAACATGCCTTCTAATCTGGGTTTGGATCAAATATCTCACCATGCTGTCAATCAATACTCAGCTGAGACTGGAATGGCTCAGCACAGTGGAAGACAATTCATGGAACTGGAGCACTTGAAAGGTTATGATTCTTCTGTCCAGAATGTGCACTGGACGCTTTGAGAGTCATCTCCATCGTATCTACTATCATGGTTGTATGAAGAAGACTTTTGTTCAATTAAATGGTATCATTTGTAAGGCTAATGGCAGTTTTATGATGCTACTTTTGTGCGACTCTGCTTCTAAACTTGCTAAAACATGACTTCATGTGTGTTTCCTTAAGAATTGTGTATGGCTAACGACTTGTTGCTACCGTTTACTTAGCATCTCCTTTTAATGATGTGTCATGTTTCTTCCATTTTCCTTTCTTGATATATGCACATTGAGGAGAATATCCATCCTCCACTGCTTAGGTGCTAGTAGGTGGGACTTAATAAGGTGGTTTCTTAAGGCAGCTCCACCGTTGCTTTTCACCTACCAGACGGTCATGTTGCTACCATTTCCTTTTGGCAGCGCCATGTTTCTCCCATTTTCTCTTTCTTGATATATACACATTTGAGGAGAGTATCCATCCTCCACTGCTTAGGTGCTAGTAGGTGGACTTAATAAGGTGGTTTCTTAAGGCAGCTCCACCGTTGCTTTTCACCTACCAGACGGTCTTTGCCAGTAGTGCCATCCTCCCGCTGATTGTGTAGGCATATTGTTCCTTGCTGCTGCATTCTTTTTAGGTATGGATTGGAAGATCAAGAATCTGGAGATAAAAAATATTATGTTTTTCATTCCTGACGAGCCACTTAGATTAAGTTTATCTTCTTCATTTTTACCAAGAAGTTGATTTTATATATCAAGACTAAAATCATGTTTTGGAGTCTTATTCGACGAATGGTCGACACCTCTCAATGCCAATTTTATTATTTACAAATCGTCTATGAGAGCCATTGGCTTAGTGTGGCATTAGTGAACCTTGACTAGTCTTCTATATTATGAGTTAATTACCAAAGGGCAGGGCTAAGTGGGGGCCATAACTTAATACATTTTTCATACTCGAGTTGCTCAAATTTAGAAAGAATAACAGGAAAAGCATACTCTCTTCATTTTTATTTCATGTATCACTGGGTTTTTTTAATAGCTCCCCTCCTGGCATGAGTCCAGGCAGGATCAACCCAGCTGCTGAGGAATAGACAAGATATTGTTCATGGTGGGTACCCTCCTTGTGGAGAAATGGAATATGATGCTAACATTACAAATGATATCAATATAAAGGCTCGTGGCTCGAGAAATGCAATTCAAAGCTATGGGAGATGCACCAATATAATCTTATCACTGGATTCTGCTTTCAATAAACTATTGAGAAGCCACATTCACCTGAAAGGAATTGTCATTCTGAGCTCTTGTTTGCAGCCAATATGCATGATTAGGACAATGAATCACTGCTCCTGTCATCCCTGGAATTATCCACCCGTTGTAGGAGAATCTAAATCCTTTTTAAGGTGTTTCTGCTGAGGCCTACTGGGAGATGGCATCTAGTGGTCCTCCTCGGGTATCCCAGGGCAGTTAGACAGCAGTGCATCGGTTGACTCATACTGCAAAAAGAAAAAGAAAATTAGCAATAAGATGCAGATACAGATTGACGAAAGCCTTTCTCTTCAAGAGAATGTGCGTGCTATTCCCTGTTTCCTTTCCACTCCCTTTTTACATGATACCTCTAACTAGAAACTGGAAACCCGAGAGTCCAATAACACATATTCTCTCCAATCTCTAACAGATCGACAAACCATGAGATAGAGAATTAGTAAATAATCAATGTTACCAGTTTTTTTTTTTTAAAAAAAGAATTAGTAATTAATTAATTATAGTAGCAAAGATTGAATTTTGAATTTAGTTGATTGGATCCTTTCTCTTCAAGGAAAAATGTGGGGGTGATTGCCTGTTCCTTTCCACTCCCCTTACATTATATCTCTAAGTAGAAACTGGAAATCCCAGAGTCTCCAACAAGACTCTCTCTCTCTCTAACGGATAGGCAAAGATTTACCCAATAGATGGAGAATTAGTAATTATAGTAGCCACGCATTTCTTCTTTACCTCTCCTCGGGTTTACTCTGCTAAGCTCATAATTTTCACCACCCAATGTTCTCAACAGATCCTGAACCCTTTCCGCAAATCCAAGGGGGGTGTTAACTTTGGAGTGAGTTTGGACTGCACTATCTTGCATACCTGAAGATCAAGACATTTTATGGTAGGAGACATAAAGAGCTAAGGTGTTGGTGACAACACAATTCTTATCTTCAATATCATCTCACCACACCAGTTCAAGGCTAAATTTGGGTTTTGAACCATAATTAGATACGGGAAAATAAAGTGCTACTCCCTCCGTTTCAATTTACGTGTCTTACTCTCCTTTTAAGTTTGTTTAAAAAAGAATGTCTCTTCCCATGTTTAAGTTTTATTTTACCCTTAATGACACTCATTTATAGAAACAAAATCAAATTTTAAGATCACAAGATTTAAAGGTATTTTATTATACACATCTTTAATTTAAGACCACAAGCGTTGTTTACCGTCTTAAACTTCGTACCCAATCAAACTAAACACAGAAAATGAAACAAAGAGAGTACTATTTGTCTAAGATATTCCTCTACTTACCTGACATCCACAGAAAAGACAGTAATGATACTCATCTCTCAGCTTCATCAATGTATTGAGCAAATCCTGCATTATAAGTAGTGAAGTAGTACCCAAAATCAGTAGCAGGTTCAACCAGAGAGCACAATCATTTCAACCTAAATTCATCATCAACAATAGCAGCAAACAAGCTCCAAGTTGAGGAACATAACAATTTTTAAGATAAATAGGAAAAGGAGGGGCAATGCTTATGGAGAACAACTCTGGTTTCTTAAATCTCAAGAAACATCCCATAAACCTAAATTCAGCACCCTTATTTCTTCTTTTTTCCTCCATGCAATCTCTTGGGACCTACGGAGTAGAGTAGGGTGAACCTCTTTTAATGACCAAAAAGGAGTAGGGAGAACTCTTGTTACTTCCAAAAGTTTTAATTCAAAGAAGTTCAGAATTTGCACATACTCAAATGATCAAAATGGTCAGGACAGTAGAAAAAGTGGGAAGAAAGTTTTCTTCTTGTGCACAAATAAAGAAAGAAGATGAAGATGAGTGTTACAAACTCAAACAAGGCCGAGAAAAGCACCATTTGGAAGAATGCACTTATTGGGAAGTCAAAATAGAAAACATAAAATAAGAAAATCAAGAGTAGTGCAGTTTTATGTTTTCTTCCAGAAAAGAGCATCCACATTCAAGACAAACTTGAGTCATAACTACAAAATAAAATTTTAAAAAACGATTTACAAGAGAGATTTGACATTTGTAGGCCATACATAAAAAAATTAAAATAGAACTATACATAATCTAAAAGCAAGCTAGCAAGAAACTATGCATCTTGTATTGTTAATCACTAACTGCCCTAGAATCATTTGCAGTACAAACCTAAGCCAACTCAGTTTCTGCACAAAATGGATTAAAAGGATAAGGGAACCAAACAACAACTTATTTAAGAAAATCAACAAAGATGATAAAAATACCTCTTCGGTAATGGGTTCTTCTTCTTCCTCTTTCTCATCCTTTTCTCCATCCTCTTCTTCCTTTTTCTCCTCTACGACCTCCCTATTCTCTAACTGAGCCAGCACTGCCTCAGCCTTGTGAAAATTGCTGACAGTCCTCTTTTCCTTCCATCGCTCCTTCATGTGAGATCCAAAATTTTCCATTAGCTCTTCTTGTGTCCTTCTATCCCTGTCAGCCTTCTCCATTTCCCTCCTCATCTTCTCTACCTTATCATCTTCTTTCCCAATCCCAGCACGTCCCCTTCGGATTTCCAGCCACACAGGTTCAGACCTACCAGAAGCTTCCTTGCCTAATGCTGATCCCGGAGTATAACCCATTTGTTTCAACATTTTGAATCCAATGTTGCTCTCAGGAATTGCCGACTCTAAGTTAACTAGAGTTTTTTTGTCCTCTTCAATTTGCTTCTGCTCTCTCTTGAGCTTTTTCCGTTCTTGCCAGTTCAACACCTTACGTTTCTTGTTCGAAACTACAGGCTTTGATGCCTAGAAACCCAAGACAAACAGATTAGGGCCGGAAGCAACTCATACTATATGATCTGTTTGACACCATTGTCGTATTTGTATAATGTATCCACTGAATTTAGACTCAGTTTTGCAATGAAAAGCTAAGCAAATAAGAAAGTAAAAAAATTGATAGTCCGTCCAAAAGTTTAATAACGGAGTAACTCGGGCCGTTGGAAAGCTATGGAAACAAAGGTTCTACTTGTTTATTTTATATGGTTGAGTTATTTTCATCCTAGCAGCATTCGAAGAAAATATGCATTTCTAAAGAAATGAAAACCAAGAAGTGATAATAATATAGTGACTTGGTATGATTGGGAGTTGGTTGACCTACCTGAATTACTTAAAAGGTTGGAGAGTTGCACATTGAACAACCAGACAAGGGACAAACCAAAGGGGGGCAACACAAATGAAAGCTCTTATTCAGTTAGAGCAGGGTATGCACACTCATGACTGTGAAAATTAATTTCTGCTTCTGTTGGACAGCTTTAAATTAGCAGCAGACCTCTTAAACATGTGTTTCTCTATTTTCATGACACATTGTTATAGATGCCTATGAGAGATGGAAAGTTGATACATCCATCAAGAATATATGGATTATGGTGCCAACAATTATTTTATTTGGTGTATACGGTCAGAGAGTAATCACATATGTTTTGATGGTATCTCTCTAACTTCAAATTTCTCCTTAAATAGGCTAAATGTTTGCTTAATCTCTTTAGCTGGATTAATATTTCACCTGTAAATAGCACTGACCATTTAACCTTGCTTGTTCACCCAATCCAACTTTTTCGTCTTTCCCAACCTAGAGCTTAGATTGCCGAATATTGAAAGTCCTTAAAAAATAAAAAGCATAAAATTTTGAGTAAACAACTTTCAAGTAATTATAGTTGAGATTTGGGGAAATCTGTGAAATGGATGTACGGGAATAGTATACAACTACAACTAGTGCTTTGAAAGGATAAACTAAAATGGTTATAATACAACAGGCTTGAAGCCTAACAAGAGTTGTGACAACCACAACAAGTTTGATGATCTTGGTCTTCGGTATTGAATGCGTCTTTGAGTCTTGGATCTTGAGATCTTCGTCTTAAATATTCACATAGGAGCATATGTCCAAGTAGTCGAGGCCTTATACTCACAAGACATCCAACTACTTTTACTCAATTTGAGTATCCATTTTTACAACCCAGAGGTTCTTTTTCCGGAGGAAGATCAACCATCACACAAGTGTGGTTCTATCTGATGGAGTTTATTTCTCTCTTGTTAGGTTCTTTCCAAAGCAGCCCTTCTGGAGATGACAATTCTCAATTGTCCATGGTTCATTCTCAACCATATAAGCTAGAAGGCATGTAACAAGTCTTTGTCCCCTCTTTTTGCTCTGTCTCGGTTCAACATCTAGAATCATTGTGTTCTATAGATCTGGAACCATAAGTTCCGGATAGTCAGCAACTTCCGAGTCCTATAGATCTGGAACATCTAGTTCCGTACAATCAGACACTCACGGGTTCTTGTTAACCTTAAGCAATTACTACTTTTTCCTTTCCCAAGGAAAGTTATCTTCAAAGAATTCAGCATTCTTTGGCACCAAGATGCTATAAGCACTACTGTTCTTTGCAGATCCAGTTGATATACAATCTACAATCTTAGGTACGACTTGACCTGTTTTGGCTTTGGTATCTCAACACTTGTCACACTACCCCATATCACAACATTTGTATATGGAATTCTTTTCATGTTTCACATGGAGAATTATCCTTATCCTTATGCGGAGCTGTTGAGAATTGCATTAGCGGTAAGGATCTCCTTGCCCCACATATCTTGGGCGTACGGATCTGCGCTTGGCTAACACCGTTATACTGAGGTGAGCAAGGAGCAGTCGTTTTATAAATGATACTTCACATTCTCCCCCTCTATCCCTACGAATTCCTCAATCCGTAGGATTTTCAACTTCTACTTTGTAGCGCTCATCAGCTTCAACAAGTTCATCTTTGTTCTTCAACAAAGGATGCAATACGTTTTACCATCGTCAATGAAGATCACAACGTACTTGTCTCCTCTATTGTACTGGCGTCATAAATCACCCACGTAGGCGTGACTATGTTATAGAGGAGCGGTGCTTCTTTCGTAATTCCTTTCGACGGAATGGAAAGGTGATTTTGCCTCTTCGCCTACCTCATACTCATTTTGAGGATTTATGTCGACAGACAACAACAATCTCAATTTAATTAGTTTTGAATGACTTTCTATTTAACGTGTCTTAATCTATGAAGGCATAGATGCACGGATTACAAATATATCATTCGTTTGGCAACAGACATACTTCACCAATCTTAATTATTACGCATCGGTTGAACTAGTCTCAAGCCAGTTAGACCAACAGCGTCCTTGAAATCAAATTTGGGACATGTATCACCTCTCGTTAGAGTGATCCCATTCCCTTAAGTTCCTTTTGAGGACAACCTCTTCAACTCCTTTTACTTTGGAGGTGACGTTGCTTCACACGAACAACCTCTTGCCCGTGGTTAGGGCGTAACCGGATCGTATGAGATCTAGATACTCTGGCCCACTCTAGTTGCCTTGGTTGAGTGTCTAATGTCTTTTCTGCCTTTCTTTTGGCATTCAGATCATTTAAGATCTGGAAACTCTGGCCCACTCCAGTCGCCCGTAGCTTTGTATGACTGAGTGTCCAATACTATCCTGTCAAAAGACGGATCTTCTGTCGGAAACGGAGACATGTTTGTCTCTAGTCCTCTAGTCCTCTTCCCTTGCTTAGGATTGTCCATAAATCCAATTTATTATAATCTAAGTCCATTCTTTTTAGGCCGTTGTTTATAACAGTCCAATCATAAACGGGAAGGTAAGTGAGATTAAACTTCTGATTATAAAGTGTAGAGAATATAAGTCTTAACAAAACATTTCATATTCCTAGCCTTACTTTATTCACTTTTATTCAGAAATTATCTTTTAATCTCAATTTTGACAAGGAATCAAAAGTTAACTCATACCTTTGGAATATGGCCCACATCAGTCTCTTCGTTGAACTGAGTGTCCATATCCTCCTCACCATTCTTCAGATCCTTTGTCTAGGACAGATGTAGACCTTCTGCTGATGCAAGATAGAACATCATCTTCAGTGTTCTCTTCTTGAACTAGTTGATATCCTCCACCTCTCGGGGGCGCTTTCCACCATTCTCGGGAGCAGTGACAACAACTCTTCCTTGATCCTTAGCCTTGCCAGTATGACCATTAGCAGTATCTTCAAGTTCAGGATCAGCAACAGAGATCTCATCTTTGACGGAAAGAGATATGTAGCTATCGTCAAAAAGAGATCCAAAACTAGAACCAGACTTGTTGCAGAGCAGTGTTTGAACCGCTTATAGAATCACAACATAATTGGTTTCAATAAGAAAACAACCGCGATTCGGGATCATATCTATCGGCATACATCTTTTTAGCACTAGTACAAGATAATGTCTTAAGATTGTGATCTACAATGGATGTACGAGAATAGTATACAACTATTACTAGTGCTTTTAAAGGATAAAGTAAAATGATTACAATACAATAGGCTTGAAGCCTAACAAGAGTTGTGACAACCACAACAAGTTTGATGATCTTGGTCTTCATTCTTGAATGCATCTTTAGTCTTGGATCTTGAGATCTTCGTTGGAACTGCAAGCCCCTTGATCTTTATAACCTGAAACCAAAGGACACTAAATCTGGTAGTGTTACAAGGGCGATGCTGAGTCGAGTAACATTCACTATGTCCTTAAGACATTATTGTCCCGTATATATCCTTTTACGATATGGGCAACTGTCTTCCGAGATAAAACAACAACTAAAGAAATGAGCAAAGAAAACTCAAGTGTTTCTCAAGAGAACCTTTGAGTGTGTGAAAGTATGCTAGAGAGGAAGAGTTTTTAGAAAATCTGAGAATGAGCAAGTGTTAGAGATTATCTCCAATTGAGCCAAAGGCCTCAATATATAATTGTGTAAGAATGTCTTTTCAAGTGCCCATGTATTGGCCCTTTAAGTGTCATGTAATGACCACTTAATTCACTAAGTAATGCAACCAAATAATGACTGATTTATGAAGGAAAACGATGTTTGAACACTCCAAAACGCCCCATAATCGGTCAAATTTTTGGACTTCCATCGCACGCAAATCGCCGCTTCCAATGACCAGAAGACCATCCAGCGTCGCGGCCCTTGTGGCTTGGACGTCGCGGCTCTCCGACTCCGCGGCCCTTTTCCGACCCGTTTCGATATTTACATTTCATACATTTCTTCCTTTATTTACCAACGTGAAACACTCGTCATTTGACCAACAATTGTCCATCATTCTAGGTTTCAAACATTTCACTTACGCATCAACATCTCTTTTACTAATAAAATTTACGATACTTGGCACCACGTGTGCACTGTGGAAACGACGCGTTTTCGACGCACGAGACCTCAATTGTTCGAGTCATAAATAATGGGTTAAACTTATTTCCAACAAAATCTTGTAAATACACAAATAAATAAACAAACTAGGGTTTGTATGGGTACTGACCGTTTTAGAGGAGGGTTTAGGGCGAAGAGAAGAAGGTTCTGGAGGAAGAAAATGAAAAAGGTCTCCCATGTAATCGTCTTCTTCTTTTTCCGCCATTCCTGCTATGGACAAGCCCACTGATAAACGCGTTACGTTTTGATTCGACTACGATCGGATCCTGCTAAATTGAAAAATGTCTTCCCCTTTACAAAAAATTGAATATCAAAAAAGAATTAAACAATAGTTTTGTAATCCAAGTTCAGCGACAAATAAATCACTGCCTTAGGGTGTATGAAAGGACAATGTTTTTAATAGAAAATATTTTTTTGAAAAATGTTTTGTGCGAAAATAAATGGGTTTCTTACTCTTTTTGTGTATGTGTGCAAAAAATATCATTCTAATAATATTTATATATAATCTAGACAAATATGTTAAAAATCTGGAAATCAACAAAGTAATTGGCTTGCTGAGTCGATTGAATTTTTAATTTATCCTTAAGATAATATTGCCCCGTATATTTCTTTCAACGGTGTAATGACAACTTAAAAAACATCAATCAATCAAAAGAGCTAAGGAGACTCAAGTGATCGCGTTAGGAAGAAAGATCTTAGAGTATTTGAAGATTGCAAGAGATGAAGAATATATTCTGAAAATGTGTGTCTTCCAATGATGTCAATGGCATCAATTTATAGGTTGATGAATATGTCCTCTCAATTAACCAAATAAATGGTCATCAATGTCAAGTAATGACCATTGATTTTGAGGTTAATTCAGCCTTGTAGTAGTTGAATTCATGAGCCAAATAATGGAGAGTTATTTCTCCAAAGTCAGCCTAAGAATCAGTTTCAATTCGCCTCCAACAGACTGAAAACAGTCGAAGTGTCGCGATCCTTCGGGAGAGCGTCGCGGCTCTAAATGCCCAGATACTCACTGGAGCTGAGGAGTCGCGGCCCTACGGGAAGGCACCGCGACGCCTAAGTTCCAGTGACTTCGTGATTTCCGATCCGACGCCGCGGCTCAGAGGAGGCGTCGCGGCCATCTGGCGTCGAGGCCACGACTTAGTCGCGCGCGATCCTTCCGGCTCATGGCGATTTCTGATTCGTTTCATCTTTTACACATTATACTCTTCTTCCTTTCATTTACCAACGTGAAATCATTGTCATTTGGCCAATAACCGTCTATTATTTTATGTCTCAACAATTCGTATACGTACAAATATCTCTTCCATTAAGGAAATTACGATCATTGGCACTTTATGTGCACGTGTGTGGAAATCATGTTTCCGACGTGCGGGGCCCCAATTATTCGAGTCATAATTAATAAATTTTCAACATTACATATGTTATTTTAGTTTTATTATACATTTCACAAAAAATCATGAAAAAACAACACTAGAAATTTGTGTGAAGTCACATTCTTTTATTCAAATTGTAAGTGAGCATAAGAGGTCACTCAAATACAATGAATCACACAAATTATTTATTTCTTTTATACACTGGTAACGTTAAGAGATTTTATATATAAATAAATTGTTTACAATAAGATGAGTTACTAAATTTAAAAATAAAACGATAATATAATGATACATTGGTTAAGGGTGTGTTTGGATTAGCGATGGACAAAATTGATTCTCTAAGGTTGATTTATGTTTGGATGCAACAATGTAAAAGTGATTCTTATAATTGATTTATGTTTGGATAATTTTGATCAAAATTGCTTTTGAATGTAGAATTACCAAAATGGACATACATATAAATAAAAATATACATATAAATAGATGGAAGTATGTAAATAAAAATTACAAATAGATAATAGAATTTAAAGTGCAATACAATACTTAAATATTAGTAGAGTATTATTACAATACTAATTTAAAGTGTAAATAGTATTTAAATATTATTACAATACTCATTTTGCATGTACTCTATAATGTATTATTAAAAAGGAATAATATTATACTTAATAGTTATTTTAAAAAGTAACTTGAAATCGGTTTTCAGTTAAAATTATAGAACACATTGTGTTGTATTTCTCTGGACTAGCTTCATTTAAAATTCTTGGACTAGCTACATTTATATTAATAATACATTATAGAAAAAGGAATAATATTATACTTAATAGTTATTTTAAAAAGTACTTTGGAATCGGTTTTGCTTAAAATTGTAGAACACATTTTGCGCATTTAAAATATTAATAATATTCGAGTATTTGAAAGAAGACACTAGAAAAAGGAGAAGGATAATCCAAATGAGTTGCACTATTCTCATTCCTAAGTACGAGAAAGGTCCTAAAATTAACAATAGCATACTCAAAACAGAACATGAGTAGTAAATTTGATTTTTTTAGTAATTATTTCTAGATATTTAAAGAGTATAATGAAAGTTGTATATTTAAATGTTTTTTTAGTAATTATTTTTATATATTTAAAGAGGATAATGAAAGTTGTATATTTGAATTTTTTATTAATTATTTTTAAATATTTAAAGAGGATAATGAAAGTGGATAGAGTTATTGATGAAAATTAAAGAAGTCAATAAAAGAAAGTTTAAGCAGAGAGTTTCTAATCATAATGCCTCTTATTCCACTTTGACAAACGGTGTAAAATTAAATTGATTCTGGACCAAAATTGATTCAGACAGAGAGAGAGAACTTTCCCGCTCTCCTTTGAGGAAGGTGGGGGCCCACATTTCTATTACTATTAACTAACTAACCGCAAAAGATATTTCCTCCTTCAGTTGTTAGTGAATAGAGCCCTCCATTTCCTTTCTCTCAACAAAAAGAAGAAGAAGAATTTCTTTCTGGGTAGCCTATCTCTTCCAATTTTGTTCTTCTTTGTAATATGGATTTCTTGGTTAATTTGTGATAGATTCATACATGCGAAAGTACTATTACTTGTAGTATTTTATCTTTCTTTTCTGATGATTATCTCTCTTGTTTTGAGTTGAAGGATCTCTGGTGCACAATGGCTAAGAAGAGAATTTTGGGGTTTGTAGTTTTCCTTTTTGGGGTTGTATTCTTTCAAACTGTTGCCCGCACTGATGACCTGGAAGGTATTGCTTTGACAATTTTCTGGAATAAATTGTTATTTTGGTGTTTATGTGTTTGTCATTTGTTTTTTTTTGCAGTACAAGCACTGAGGGATTTGTACAGAGCTCTAAACAGCCCTGCCCAACTTATTAACTGGAAATTAGAGGGAGGTGATCCTTGTGACGAATCATGGACTGGTGTTTCATGCCATCAATCATCAGTCATTGACATGTACGCAAAATTAATCTTTTTTTTTCTCTCACTCAATACGCCAGAATTGACTTTTCTTTTCATGCAGTAAACTTGAAGGATTAAGTCTCACTGGTAATCTTGGAGATCAACTTGTTAATCTACAACACTTGAAGCACCTGTAAGTTATTTCATTTTAACGTAGAAATCTCGGGATTAATTAGTTAACTCACTTTTTTGTTTGTGTAGAGATCTTAGCTCCAATCATTTCCATGGAGAGATACCAAATAGCTTGCCGAATAATCTCACAGATTTGTCAGATAAATATCTTTGTCAATTCCTTCTTTTAGCTGTACCTGTACGTACGTACATTGTCAATGAATATCTCGTACGTTTTCCCTTGTTGTTTTCGTGGATATAGAAATTTGGCATGCAATAATTTTACTCAAAGCATTCCACATACCGTAAGTTCAATGAAACATCTCAGGCACCTGTAAGTAGATTCTGTTCAGCTTCTTTCCATCAGTAGGTATTTAGAGATTTTGATCTAACATTTGTTTATTTTGATGCAGAAATCTGAGTCAGAACCTACTATCTGGACCACTCGCAGATGTCTTTGGTGGCTTGGAAAATCTTATAATGATGTATGATGTATTTGGATGCAAACTTTGATCCTTCAATGCCATAGTTAATGTGTAGTAACATCTTTGTTCTAGATATAACTTTGAAATTGGTGCAGTGCTTCTTGAATTTTGTTGTTTAGCAATACATGCCTGTCTCTGTACTTCTTGGATATGTCTCTCTTTTATGTGAATTGATAAGGAATCTGTCACTAAATTTATTCACAAAAATATGAAACTATCTATTTCATTGCTAAGTGCTAGTATAATTTTCTTCAACAGGATCTGTCACACAACAACTTCAGTGGAGATCTACCTTCATCATTTCGAGCTCTGAAGAACCTTACAAGATTGTAAGTTTTTCACATCTGACAACATTTCTATCAGCCCTCAGTTGCAAATTTCATTAGTAATAACGATGAGGTATTGTGGCAGGTATCTTCAGAGCAATGAATTTACTGGATCAGTAATTTTTCTGGATGACCTTCATCTACATGACCTGTGAGATATCTGTTTAGTGAATATATCCAAGTTTAAACTCTCAAATTATAGTATATGCTCATTTGTGTCAATTCCAGGAACATTGAAGATAATCATTTTAGTGGTGTTATTCCTGAGAGCTTTCAAATTATAAACAGCCTATGGTAAACTATCTGGATTCAAAGTCTACTTTGTATATTTTGATTTGCCTCCTACTTGACATTTTCCTAATAATCAGGATTGGGGGTAATCGGTTTGCCATAGGAGTAAACTATACTCCCTGGAAGTTTCCTACTGATGTTTTGCCCAATGAGCAGAATATGTCTAGTCCTCCAACAACAGAATCAAGTGCCATTGAGAAATATCCTTCTCATAAAGCAGGAGTTAGCAGAAAGAAAAGACCAGGTTCTGGAGGAATTGTTATTATGGTGGTAGGAGCTGTAATGACTGTAATTGGAGCAGCAGTCTTCATTGCTCTTCGGACTCGTTGGTCTCGAAAACAGACACTCAACAGCATAAGTTCATTGCAATCTCTTCCAATTTGTGCACCCCAAGGTCAGATATAATACTTCATGTTATTATACAATTCTTCCTGAATTTGTGCGTGTCAAAGCTTTCGCTAAAATGATTTCAACCTGATAATCTCATTTGGCCTGTTAGTATTCATTCCTAGCAGATAGTGAAATACTAGACCAAACCTTGGCTCAAATCTTCTCCCTTCTTCTGGGTTGATTTTTGTATAACATCCATGAAAATTTTATTGATACAATCTATTCCTATGAAATTTTGTTTTTGGACAAATAAAGTAGCTGTGGTTTATCCTAAAACTGTCAATTCTGCATGTTTCTTGTAGTAATTCATCCAGCGTTAACGTTTCCCATCTGCATCTAGTGTGTACTTCTATCAAAGTTGAGGTTTATGAGATTCTATTATCATGAATCAAAATCTTGATAATGCCTAATGCATGTGGCCATGAATAATGCACGTAAAATCTGTTCTCCAATGAAAATGAGCTTCTATGAAAATGAGAAGCATTTCTCAAAGAGTTCTTCTCTGGATTTTTGGTTTACCCGTCATCACAGGTTCTTTATCTGCTCAATACGATAGCCCGGATTCCTCCAGCAGTGACTCTCCTCCACTGATTTCCTCATGGAAATTGCCACCTGCACCAACGATGACTCTGAAAATGTCAAAAAGAAGAAGTTTCTCCAAGAAGTGCAAAGTCCCAATATGTGACAAACTCTATACAGTGGCAGAGTTGCAGTTGGCTACAAGCAACTTCAGTCCCGTTAATCTGCTTGGTGAAGGAACACTTGGTTCTGTTTATAGAGCAGATTTCCCTGATGGACAGGTATCCTAGGAGCTTTATTTAAGAACTTCTCGCAATTAATAAAGAGAAATTTACAAAGTTTTCTTACTCTTCTTTTTTTGCAAGATTCTGGCTGTTAAGAACATCAAGACTGTAGCACTCTCCATAACTGAAGAACAGTTTATGGAAGTGATTCGAACTGCATCCCGCTTGAGGCACCCTAATATCGTTGCACTTATTGGCTATTCTGTGGGGCATGGAAACCACCTCCTTGTGTATGAGTACATAAGGAAAGGGACACTTGATAATGCCTTGCACAATGTTTTGTGCATGCCTCTGACTTGGAGCCTCCGACCAAGATTGCCATTGGCGTTGCTCAGGCATTGAAGTAAGTACACAATACTTGATTTCTTTATCCTTGCAACCTTGTATTCATCTGGTTGGACACCTGAAAGGTTTTGCACCATGGCTCACTTTTTTGTAATGATGACTGCAAATACTGTAAGGTGGATGAGGATAAATTTTTACTTACCTCTCGTGTTTTTCATGGTATTCATGGCTTTAATCATTCCACTTACATTTCAGTTACTTGCACACGTCCTGTGTGCCTCCCATCACCCATAGCAATCTAAAGGCTGCCAACATCTTGCTTGACGAAGATCTTAACCCTCTAATTTGTGACTGTGGACTAGCTGTCCTAAGACCACTGGCCAGTAACAGTGTTAAAATCAAGGTACATTCTTTTCACTTATAAGTTATAACTGCTGTTGGAAACAGCACAAGTGTTTCCAGATACTCACAACTAATTACTCACTGTTGATGTTGCAATACAGGCTTCTGACGTGGCTATTGCAGATAGTGGCTATGTTGCGCCTGAGAATGTCAAACGTGGAAGTGGCAACCCAAAGGCTGATATATATTCCTTTGGTGTGCTGCTTCTTGAGATTTTAACTGGAAGGCGACCTTTTGACAGGTTTATACGTGTCAATTTTCTCTCAACTTGTTCAAAACCATAATCTTGTTGCTGATGTTTCCTTTTTCTTATTCCTCCTGATGCAGTTCAAAACCAAAAGGAGAGCAGTCACTGGTGGAATGGGCTTCTTCCAAGCTTCATGACAGTGAGTCTTTGTTGGAGATGGTTGATCCAACCATGAAGAGAACAATTTCCATTCGTGCTATTTCATCTTATGCTGACATTATCTCCCAATGCATTCAGGTTGTACAGTAGTAATACAATACATTACAAACTTCTTTTACCATACTACCTATTTTCATATGTTCCTAGAGAATACTCTACGGTAACCCAAGTTAACTATGATAATTTCTAAAAGCTTTTTAAGATAAAGGTTTCACCTGACAATCATTCTAAAATTTCATTTCTGCTGTTGAAAAATATGAGCAGCCCCAGAAGGAATTCCGTCCTCAAATGGTTGAAGTTGGTCAGTCACTGGTGTCACTGTTACAGAAGTCTGGACAAGAAAAAGCAAAGTCTGGAAAAGATAAAGCCACAGCAGAAGGCCCTGAAGTTGACCCCTGTGAGCGGTCTTTTCGTTCAACCAACAGCCGCTTCTTTGCTTCACCAGCTGCAAGCTACTACTCCATCTGATCCTCTGCAATGAGCTGAATATATGCTCCACCTTGTATAGTTTTTTTCATACTAGGATTTCTTCACAACCATTTCAATTCTTTTATGTGACATGATTTTGTAACTCCAGCTTTTTTAGGCTTCACTGAATGCCTACATAATTGTAGCATGAATGATCATAACATGAAGTTGCAACACTTGTAGCTTATAGAGTTTAATGTGCAAACATTGATTCTTCGAGAAAGTACTTCTCTCTTGTCTTGCTTTTGCCAGCTTCTAAGATTGTTTGGTAAGATCTATTTTCAGTAAAAGAAGACCAATGAGGAGGTATAAGGTCTCTTTCTACCTTTTAGTTAACTCGAGGTTCATCTTTCTACTATGGGAGTGAATACCAGTTCAAGTGGTACGATCTAAACATTTAACTTCACAACGTGGAATCAGATTCTTGAAGCCAATAACTAGACAGTACTTCCAGCTTAAAATTAACCCCACGGGGTTGGTCTAGAGATTAAAAAAAAGCATGATGCGTGGGTTAAACGAAAGTTCGAATGTACATTATCCGCAGAGAGAGGAGAGGGCCTTCAAAGCCTTAATTCAATCTAGAAATCTGGCTAGAAAACTAGGCATATCGATTTAGATAAGTGGTGACAACGAAAAGATTTTTAAGCCTGAGGGGCGGTGAGCGAGGTAGGATAAAACGGTATTTGAACCAGGGCAGGCTGTTTTGCACAATGCGCCAACTGGCCCTCAGAGATTTCTGGTTATCAGGAAAAATAAAGCTGAGTTTTGAACCATGCGTCAACTGAACGTCTGAACCTCAGAAATTCTCAGTAATCAGGAAAAATAAAGTACTTCCACCAACAAATTTAGGCGATGAAGTACGCATCTCAGCACCTTGGTGCTTTCACCAAACCGGCGCTCAAGTGAGAAGCGCACAATCTACTTTGCACCTTAGCTTTACAGCTGAAGAGCGTCTAAAACGAGCCTTTGACAAAGCTTAAGTAGTCTAAATTGTTGGGATAAACATTCCGTGTTTACGAAATTGTTGTTTTGGCAGGAAATTGTCACCCTCTCCATACCGAGGATAATAATATTCCATTGGCACACAAAGAAGTTGACTATTAATTCAAAGCAAGCAAAATCTACTCGATTATGCTTTGCAAATGTCAGGTTCAACTGTGTATTTCTTTACTTGTACAGTATCAACAACAATAAAACCTACAAGATGTATAAGAGCTGCTCCAGCCTTGTAACACTAGCTACTAATCAACAATGTATTAATCTCTCCTATGATATTCACGGGCCGTCCGTCAAACATGGTTGAAAGTGTACTCACAAAGTTTCTTCAGTTCCCTGTCTTGGCAAGAGCTGCTTCCTGCACAAGAGGGAAGAAACAAATCCAACAACAAAATTAAGGATCCAAGAGAGAAAAAAGCAGTCAGGAGTTTTATTTTTAAATTTTTGAGAAATGTATTTTATATGCACTGACATAGTGCTGTCAAGATCTGTACATGAGCAGCAAAAATAGCTTAGCAAAAGTTTATCCCTAAAACTGTAGTGAAGACTGAAGAGCACTGTAGTGAAGACTGAAGAGCAGGCAGGGGACTTCTGCTACGCTTTACTTTATCACTATTTTATTTAGGTTATTTCGAAAGGCGGTCATAGTGTTTGTTTAAAAGCATTCAAAACAATCTAAAATAAGAAACTTACTTGTTTTGGCCAGGATGAAGATATCGAATTCTGAAGTTCCATACGCCTACTAGACAAGTCCTTCAACACGCCCTTAACTTGGCTTCCTGACGTTTTCTCCTCCAAAGTGTTGACCAACTGATCCAAGAATCTGGAATTCAAATAAAGAGTAATCAGCATGCAACTTCAACACAAATAGTTAAGTCTGCAGCACACGAACTTCATAGAATAACAATCTGAATAATAGTGTACAGCAACATTTCATCGTGATGACAACAGAAGTGAGCTATTATACTATCAGATGTTGAATGTCATACTCTTCATCAGTGAAGACTAGATTAGTAAACCTATAGAGTTTACTATTTAAAACAAAGGATATACTGGAGGCTACCAGATATATTTCACATTCACAGAAATAGATATGGGTAAATATTATTCATAATAGGCTTAATGTAACTTGCTCTGTTAAAACAATATGTTTGGTGGAACGTTCCTTTTAAAGAAGTAACTACTTTGGAACCAAAAAAGAAGTATATGGTGGAAATGTCGTCATTGTTTTTCTCGAAACCAAATTTTCATCATGACACTAAGTCGAGCAAAAGTATCTATACGTTGTCTATATGTCTCATCACAAGTACCGCTGACTCAACATGGTGGAGTTTTCCTTGGGGAATCAGGCACGATATTTTGGCAAAGTTCTTATTTCCCTCTTAACAAAGTACAACACGTATCAAGGTTTGTACTTGGGTGAATCAATAACTTACATGTCAGAAAGTTTTGAAAAAGGACGAAAATTTATTAACTTGCACAGGAGACAAAATAAATGGAATCCATAAATAATCAGTACCTTTTGGAGTTGAGAATCATGATCATATCCCTTGTTTTCTTATTTGTAAGCAATGAAATGGCTGAGGAAACATCAGATAGCATTATCTGAATTATATCAGAAGAGTACTGCTGCAGAACAGGCGGAGCAACTGTCTGGACTTGATGTTGTAAGGACGTAGTATCTTCGCTCCTTAGCTCAATTAACCGTTGATTCAAGAAGGCTTTCACCTGATGGTCAAGCATCAAACAGAAGTTTAGATGTCAGAAACCATCCAACCCACCAGGCAAAACGACTCAACGGAAGACAATGGAAGTCCAAATGGCCGACAACCTAATAAAGCCGCCTCAATAGTAGAGCCTATTTCCAGAGCAAAAGGTGATAAACTAGTGCTAAACAAAGAAAGTAACAGTCTAAAAGACACTAGTCATGAAAAAAAAGGGCAATAACATTCATACAGACCTCAAATAAGTCATCAAGTAGCTTATTCCTGTATTCTGTCTCCAGTAGAGGACTCCTGTCATGGATAGTTACTGAGTCTGCAGTTAATTTATTTTGAAGCTAATGCAGTTCTGCGACATCATTTTGTGACCTGTCTTCTTCAATCACATCAACTTGAGGGTTGTCAACACTTATATCCCAAGATATTTCTGACGCAGAGACCTCAGGAGCTAGGAATCCTTCTTCCTTTGAGGTCTGACGAGATTTTACATCATCTTTACGAGGAGACGATAAAATATCACTAGCATTAATAATCTCATAGGGACCCAAACCATTTCCATTTTCTTCTGTTTCTTCCACAGTGCCAATGTCCCAATCAATTTGAGAGCTATCTAAAGTAATATCCCAGTCAATTCTATCAGCTGCAATGTCAGTTTCTACAGTCATTTGACTTAAGACGTTATAGCCTGCTTGCGCATTCATAACTTCCAGAACTTCAGGGCTTACGGAGACATCAATCAAGGGGGGCCTTTCACGAGCACTCCTCAGATTTGGTAACACAACAGCTACAGTTTTCTGCAACCAGAACAAACAACTAAAGTAAACCATGCTACACCAAACATTGATGCTGCACAACAATAGATTTAGGGAAGCATAACAATGAAAAGAAAAGACACAAAGTTCATCGCCTACATCCATTTCCGTATGAGCATCTTTTGACAAAATCTGAGTAGAACTCAATAGCCATGAGACAGAATCAACATTAAATACTTCCAAAATTCTGCTAAATGTGCTTGGAAGAGATTTAGTGGCAGTTTCTAGAAGTTCTGACCTCACATTTATTCCCTGAATAGAAGAGAAAAGGCAAATATATTATAAACGGAAAGAAAAACAAAGAAAAAGGCTACAAGAGAAGAAAACCATTCAACGGCATTGAGTTAAGCAAGCTAAAACCTGCAGGCCCAGCTCGTGACAAGCCTCTACATATTTAGATATTGAAAGAGCTGCATTTCTTTTTATATCAGCTTCTTTGCGCTCAAATTCAGCTAGTTGCTGCTGTGTCTTCTGAATCTGCTTCTTATGATAGGGGCTACAAAACAATCATATTGCTATTAACATCTTGATAGAAAATTACTACAGTCCAATCATAACTTAATTTGTTTTGGCATAGAGCGATAAAGTTAGTTATACATCTCATAGTTAACATTTTGGACCATAATCTGAGCAGCTTCACCAAGGAAAATATATTCCTTCTCATAGGCACGCACTATTGCTTCCCAAACACCCTGTCAAGAGTCAAAATAAAATCTTTATTGGAAACAAGCGCACATACATATTGTGTGTGTGTGTTTGTGTGTGTGTGTGTGTGAGAGAGAGAGAGAGAGAGAGAGAATGAGTGAGGGAGTTGGTCTTACAGCATCACCTGAAAGCCACCAAAAATATTACGGCTTTCTGGAGTTGACTTCAGAAGAATCTCATATATTTTTTGGCTTCCCAATAACTGATCCCTGAAAATTAATGCTTAATCAGTAAACATTTCACGCTCACAAAAGTAGAGTGTAGAAAAGATCCTCAGAACCACAGAGAATTGATGCAACAAAAATGTCCACTGATGGTATGCCAGTAGATGAAATTTCCACCAATTTCTATTTTTCTTTTTATCTGACAATCGAAATATCCATCAAATTATACCAATTTGGCCCACGAAATGGGCATAAAAGGTCAGAAAGTGAATGACAAACATACTTCAAATATCATCCTTCACCTGGTTTTAATAACACAAAAGAACAAAATAACAGGAAGATGTATGCGTATCCAAAACTGTAACATGTTTTCAGTAATTTTGTTCTAAGAAAATACACTTCCATTTCCATATGTATTTTCAGGTTCTCAAAGAACCAAATATAGCCTGCTTCATCTTCTTCTCCTTAAAAAAAAGAGCTAACATTACTTGTTTTTGTTAATGTTATACTACAATAGATCAAACAAACAAATTATGGGTTTATTAACCTCAAATTCTAGAATTGTTCAGGAAGTTTACAGATTAGTATGGCAGTTGTAGTTCTAGGTCTTAAAAACATAAAAAGAAAGGGGGAAAGAAGTAAACCTTCAATATGAAGAGTGTGGAAGTAAGGATCAATGTCTTTAGGCAGCGAAGTAAACGACGCCGTAATCTTAGCTCTTACGGCCGCAAGTTGTTTCCGCCAATCCCCCGGAATTCTCTTCCGATCAACCAACCACTCTTCAATGGATTTACACAAAAATAAAATAAACAATTTAGATGTGTGTGTGTGTGTGTGTAGGAAATACAGAACTTTATTTATTTTTACCTCCGAGGCGAGCGAATGCTATGTCGATTGGAAGATTACGAATATCGTCTTGGTTCGGCATGTCGCCGCAAAATAATTAACTCTTTAGGGAATTGCCGCAGACATGGGTCTCTCTATATGCTAACGTGCGCCTTGGAGTTGTTAACTCTTCAGCTAAACTGAGATAATGGGTTCATGGGCCTAAAACAAAACCCAACTGAAAAGGGACAATTCACACAAATGTCCCTCTTTTGGAGATGGTCTTTAATATTTGCCAAATCTTTAATTTCCGCATAAAAACCTTCCAATTTTAGGTTCGAACTTCAGCTCAGTTAAATTTTTTTAAAAAAAAATCACAAAGTAGAGTTTAGATTTCACAAAATATAATTTTACCTTCAGCATAAGACAAACTCTACCTTAAGACATAATTTGCCTTAAGACATAGTTTAATTTATGTCTAAAGGCAAACTCCAGACAAATTATGTCTTGCGAAATTCAAACTATGTATTGCGGATTCTTTTTAAATTTTTTACTGAACAGGAGTTCAAACCCAAAATCTCAAATATTTTCAATCATTTTTTTAATCAAAGGACAAAAATTAAAAATCAATAAATTAAGGAGCGAATATTAAAGACCAATGCCTTGGATGGTCATCCGCGCAAAAAGTGAAAGAAAATGACATTTTTCGGCCTTAGACAGATTTACTAAGGCTGATTTATGTGAATGTCCCTTTTTAGCCGTCATTTATATTTTGTTTTTATTTTTAAAAATTGTGCAAAATATAATTCTTGAGAAATTACTCTTTCCGATAATACTAAACGCTAGTCTAATGTTTGCTCAACCATACAAAAACATTAAATTGTCGTTTTACATCTGCAATAACTTACATACAAAAGTTTTAGACTATAATCTAATATTTTTTTCATAAGATTTTGCTAAAAGAGATCTAAAGTGGCCCCGGCGGGGTGGGCGAGTCGGGTCGGCGTGGCTGGCGGGTCGGGGCGGTGGTCTGTCGTCGTCCCGTCCCGTCCCAATCCCGAGGTGTAGGGGTGGGGGGTCGAGGGGCCTGGACGGGTAATAGTTTTCCCCTTAAATTAAAAAAATAACACACACACACAACAACATAGTTTAATAAAAACATCTCAAGGTTGTTTTTGTGCCTCTTATATTATTTAATAGAAATATGATTTTATTTTGGTAATACAATTTCAAAATTGCAACTTCGTGATATTGAAAGTTGCAAATAAATAACATAGTAAAATTACAATTAAAAGAATTACATGTTAAGAAACACATTTTCTAGTTTCTTTATAATTTCTTGTGGTTCTTCGGTTGGAATTTGTATTTGTTGGTCAAATTGATTGACGTCGCTTCCACCTCCGTCGGATAATATTTCGTTGTAGTTGTAGTCTTCTTCTTTATTGATCTCCGATTGGCCGCACCTCCTACGCTTCGCACGAATCCAGTCTCTGAATAGAACTGCAATCTCCAATGAATCCCCCGCCAATGAATGTTCAGGTTTCTTATTTGATATCTATCGCCTAAAATCGCTTTCAGACGTTGTTGATGACGCTTGAATGTTCAACACATCTCGGGCCATCTTAGATAGTGTTGGAAATGTCTTCTCATTCTTCCTCCAGTATTTTAGCAAGTCTTCACGTCCCTCTTTATTTTCAACTGCTTCGTCGGTACAACACCCTGCAAAACAAAAATATCAAACTCGCTAATTTGGTTAGAAATGTTACAACTAAACATTCTATGTCTGAGGGTTTCAATACTAGCCGCAACATGTCATTTTTGAGGTTGTGTTGAAGAAGAAGAAGATGACATGAAAGTCGGTTGGTTGCTAGCACTTTCTTGTTGGTAATGCATATATTTTTTTTTACATTCATCTCGTATGCTAGACAACACATCTTCTCTAGTTTTTTCAATAGGTGGTGGGTCATTTCGATTTTTGGGAGATGGAGGTGAAAGTTTATCTATGCAATCATAAATAGTTTCAATAAATGCTTTATAACCGTCTATTTTAATAGACGGATTTAATACAACACTAATAATATAAATTGGGGGAATAAGAATAAAATATTTTTTCATTTTTAGAAACATTTTTTTAATAGGTGTCTTATAAGATGATTTTTCCGTATATTCACTAAGTAATATAAATATTAGAGCAATATAAAATAACATTGATGAAATAGTAGGATAATAAATACCGGAAAATTCTTTAGTAGCTAGATAAAATTTCTCTAAAAATGTAATAAGTTCTAAAATTGTATCACAATTGGAATCAATAATCATATCAGTAGGTCTTCTATACTCATAAGCAACACGTAGTTGGTTGTATAAAGAATTTCATCTAGTGCATGCTTCTTCGGGAATTTTCTGTAAGGTAGTTGGCAATCGTGACAAAAAAAATTTATATTCTTTTATTCGTTGTATTCTATTACTTTTAAAAATAAAGTTTATAGCAAATTGTATTTTTCCAAGAATGTCTTCAAAAAGTGTAGACCATCCTTTACAGCTAAGTTATAATTATGACATGCAAATATGAAAATGATCTGAAAAAGATGAAGTTAAAATATTTTTTAATAATCTAACAGCAGTAACATTAGAAGAAGCGTTATCTAATGTAATAGTCATGATTTTATCAGTTATGTCATAATAATCGCAAACTGAAAAAATATTTTATGAAATAAAAAGACCAGTATGTTTACTATCAATATATCTATATGCTAACCATACGTTTGCATAGAAAATTTATAGTCTATCCAATGACATGTTACAGTAAAATAATCATGGTCGTTAGTACTACGACTATATCAGACGTAATAGATACTTTGCCAGGAAAATGATATAATGAATAACGTAAATATTGTTGATATTCGTGTGCAAATTTAAAAACTTCTCTCCTAACAGTTGATCTAGGAAAACCGTTATAAGCATAATTATACATATCTCTTATGTAATGAATAAAACCAGGAGAGGAAAGAAATGAAAAAGGCAAATTCTTCACTACAACTAATTTTGATAATGTTTTTTCTATCTCATTGTTTATCGATTTAGTGGCCTACAATTCCCCATACATGGTTAATTTGACTCTGTACCTAGTCCGAGATAGTATATGAACCTTGTCCCGAATGAGAGGGCATTGGCGCACCCACATTTTTAGCCTTATATTCCTCCCACCTAGCTTTGTGAAATCTATTCAAATGTGTAGTTAAACCTTCCGTCCCGCTCTGACATTTTCCTACTTTAAATTTATAAATATTTTTACAAATTGTGCATCTAGCTACTTCATTTTCCGCGTTCCTATAAAAAAAGCCCATACATCTGATGTTAATTTTCGTTGTGGTGGGCTTCGTCTCATACTAGAGGGAATAGGAGGTGGTGCAGTTTGAGGTGCATTAGTGGGCGTGTCATCTAGATTAGTGGGTGTGTCATCTAGATTATCTTCTAAATTAAAGTCTTGAGTTCCGTAAAACACTGCCTAAATCTAATGGCACTTCAGGAAATAATTCAGTATCAACAAAACCGTCATGTCTATGAGGAATAGGATGACAAGAAGAAATACTCTTACCCTTATTACCTCTACTAGTAGAAACACCCTTACCCTTACCCATAATCATACGTTTAAGTCCTGCCATTATAATTATGCAAATAAATAATTAAAGATAATGAAATTAAGTGCTAATTAAAGTAAAGAAACAACAATAATTTAATGAAGAAATGAATGATCAAACGCCACGTAACGCCGACGTAATCGAGAGGTTGAAAATTGAAACTTTGTTCGATGGATAATCCTCGTTAGTTGCCAACTTCACTCCCAAATGAATAAATAAAATTGAATATTTAGTATAAATGTAGAGAGAATGAGAGATAGATCGAGAGATTATTAAAGAGACTATAGAAAGATATGTGAAAGAATGAAGAGAAATGAGATATTTATAATTGAAAATTGGGTTAAAGTGTAAATATAATAACTTAGGGTTAAAAATAAATATTAAGGGTATGGGGAAGCGCAAAGTGTGGGAGGTTGATCGTTGCAGAATCCACCAAATTATGTATACCGCCAGGCAACGGTTGGGAAGAGTTGGCCTGGCCTGATAACCCCGCCCCGTTGGACAACCATAAAGAAATCTTTGAGACCGTGACATAAAAGTTTCACTAAGTTGAAAGAGAAACAAAAGAGGGGACTTATTAAATAATTGTCTAAAAGAGGCATGGCAGGCGAAAAGTTTTGTATTTACAACTTTTCATAAAGTATGTTTAAGATCACAAGATTTAGATATATTTTAAAATATTATAGACATATATTTAGTTTAAGGTGATAAAATTCAAACTTTCTTTTTACTTTATTAAGGTTCTTATCCGATTAAACTAGTACACATAAAATGAGTAGAAGGAATATTTGGGAGGTCCACGTTGGTAGGGGTGCTTACGGAAAATTAAAAAATCCGAATATCGAATCAAACGGAAAATATAATTATGGGTTAAAAATCATAAATTTTGGGTTGTTTTTGTTTAAGCAAAAAATAAAACCACACAGTATATATTAATTATTTGAACTCTTTTTTTGTTGTAATTTTGTAGCGTAGTTCTTTTTCTTTACAGTATTATAAGTTTTTGATTTGCAATTTATTTTATGTTAAAAATAACTTGTCTTTAAGTTCTTGAATTATTCACTGTTTATTTTATTATCATCAAATATTTTGCCGAAAAAAGGCTTAGACGATTCATACGATTTTTCGGCTGAAGCAATAAATATATATATATATACTTCTTTGTTTTTATGTAACTGGCTTGGTAGTGTTATGTTGAAATATAGTCGCTGCTTACCAGTGTGATGATAGGCTAGAAACATAAGTTTTTACCTATATTTCACTATTTATATACTACACTTTAATCGTGTTTGAGCTACAGTATTAACACTTAATACTCCCCCCATTTTCAAATGGTTATTTGAGTTTTGATACAGCACACAATTTGAGAAAAAAAAATTGAATTTTGTGAACTTCAACTAAAGATACGTGGAAAGTGTCAAAATGTCATTTATTTTGTGGTCTTAAATATATTACGTGAAAAATTGAAATTAGTAAATTTTTAAAAAAAAGAAAAGAAAAAATCATTCTTTTTAAAACAGAATAAAAAAATAAGACAAGCAAAATAAAATGGACTTGTTTTGTGTGTGGGACTTGTTTCTGAGCTAACAAACATTTTTGGAGTTAAAGTGGATGCTTTGGTACTTCAATATCTGAGTAGAAGTCCAAGATAATTCTATTTGGATCGAGTATGCATGCAAAAAAATAAAGAGAAAATGATGCCACTGAAATATGCCTAAATAATCAAAATCGCCCAAAACCCAATATTCTGTTAGGTTCCGGCCCAAGCTCCTGAAATAAAGATAAAGTGTACTATTCGGGTGAGAACATACCACAAGGTTTGAAACAATTTTTTGATATCTTTTTCATTCATTGAAAGAGTTTAAATGCATATATTTTCTAACCACTCTTCCTAAACTTACGACCACAACTATTGTGCACAAACAGAAACTAAATCATGGAAGCAGAAATAACAAACTAGCAGAAGAATAAGACTTAGCAGAATAATAGGACTTCAACTGAAAGAAAGACTCTAACACAAACAATCTTCTTCTCCAGCGCTGCGCTCAAGACCACCCAAATATTTCTGATTTGGCCGAGAAACACGCTGAGAACGTCGTGATTTATCAATACCCCCCACTTTTACTGGAACCTTGTCCTCAAGGTTCAAGTCAGGGAACCGATCTTGCAACTCTGCTTCATTCTCCCAAGTAGCATCTTCAACGGAAAAGTGTTTCCATCTTCCTCGTAACGACGTTTCACCGAGACTATGCCGATTATATATTAGAGAGATTGTGAGACCGCACGAGTCCCTGTCGATTATATCGATAGAGAGTCCAGCTTCTCGCTAACTTCGAGGTCTTTTCGTGGCGGATTAGGGATACTGCGTGAGTCTCAAGATCGCATTTCACCCTCAGATCGACGGATGTGCCGAGCGCACTATCCGCATACACTTAAGGATATGTCATGCGTCAGGTTATTGATTTCGTGGGTAGCCGGGAGATCATTTACCTCGTGGAGTTTGCTTACAACAACACTACCATTCTAGTATCCAGACGGCGCTTTACGAGGCCTTATACGAGGAAGCGCAGTCACCGATAGTCTGGTTCGAGGTAGGAGGTTCGATTAGTCGTGCCGACTTGGTTCACAAGCGCCGATAAGCGAAGCTTATCCAGAGCGTTATCGCGCCCGTAGCCTGCAGGTCGACGCAGATCAATGGCCAGACTTGGAATTTGAGGTACACGATTGGTTTTCTCACACACCCATGGCGGCGATGAGATTTGGGAAGAAGGAAAACTTAGCCCAAGGTACATCGGGCCTTACCAGATTGTCCGAGGTAGGCAAGGTTGCCTATGAGTTGGATCCGCCGTCCGATCTAGAGGCAAGACATCCAAAGGTTTCATGTGGTTCATGCGGAAATGTATCGAGACTCATCTAGAGTACATCCGATTCACGAGGTTCAGTAATGCAGGAGTTATCGTATGAGAGAGTCCCATAGCGATACTCGATCGCCGTTAGCGACATGACAAAGGACGTGGCTTCCACTGGCGTCTTATGGCGAACGAGAACAGATAGAGATGACGCGGAAGCAGAGGATGACATGATGAAGAAATATCCTCACTTATTCCCTATACCTCCAGTAACCCACGCTCTAAATCGTTGGTCTTTAAATTTAGTAATTATGCTTGAGTTTTGTGCGCCGTGCGAGCGCCTTTATTTGAGTTTATGTCGATATTGTGATTCGAGTAAGTTTGGCGAACATTCGACGAATGTTTCGGGGAGAATGTTATACCCGTGGTTCGTGCCGTATGGGGCCGCGCGAAAGGAGTTAGGACTCGAATCGTAAAAACTTGGTCGTGGTTCGCGGCCGCGGCCGAGGCGTGGGCCGCGCGCTGGCGGGAATCGCCGTCAGCGCACGGAATCGTGGTCGCGCGCTAAAGTTCCGGAGTCCGCAGGAGTTGCGGCCGGCGCCGATCGCAGGCCGCGCGCCGAGGCGGAAATCGCGGAAAACTTAGGAAAATCTGATCTTTTCTTTAAAAGTGGCATGAGGGTGACAAGTGTCCCCATCCGATTTTACACGATTATATTGACCAAGTCTTAAAGACGTGGTCATCTTTCATCTCTCTTAGACAAAGCTCCTCCTTCTCTCTTAAATTATTTCAAGCTCCTCCTTCTCTCTAAAACTCCAAGAGATATTCTAGCCTTAGGAAAAATCAAAAGTAAAAGGCAAGAAGGAAGCTTGTGGCTAGCTGTCAAGGTTGTTGTGGTGGTGTTCTTGGAATAAGCTAGCAAGTTGTTGGATAAATTTGGCTAAAGCTCTAAGGTAATGATTCTTCCTTTATTATTAGTTTTTAGTGTTGCATGTTAAGAAGAAAGAACTTGTGGTAGTAAATAATGCTATTACACTATCAGATGCAAGAAATGTGGTTTGGGTATGAAGGATTTGGCTAAAGAGATATTACGAGCATGTCAGAGCTTACAAACTACTTTAGAATTGTTAAGTGCACTTTTGTAACGACTGCCCGGCCCAAGCATCGTGCCTTATCCCGCACCCTAGTGATACAATCATCGAGAAAACCAGGAAAATAAAACTTAAACAAGAAATGATATATGAACATAAACAAAGCAACCCAACTGTTACCTTCCAATAACATAATAAATACAACTCTTTCAAAACGAATAGCTTTAATCCCTTTTACAAACCCCGCCACAACAAGATACATGCACTTAAGATTTACAACAACTATGACGGACAGGGCTTCGCCATACCCCGAATGTACAAGAACCTACAACTCAGTGGAACACATACCAAAAGATAAGCCTCCGAGAAACGGAGCTTCCAAAACGCCGAATCGAGATCCTAAGAGCGAGGATCCACGACCGACACTTACTCATGCAGATGAACGCAGCTTCAAAGCGAGGTCAAGATAACAGTACCAAGTATGTGAAATCAGAAAATATCAGAATGAAATCATACTAGTCTATATAAAGCAGAGACATGTATGATAACCAAACTACAGCTCACAACATAAAAGCAACATGTCCAAATGTGGACTCACGCCTCAAGTCATCACTCAAATATAACTACGGGTCTTACGCCCACAACATCAATCATAGCCGTGATCACGGCCGCATGCCCCTGATTCAGACGGCAGACATGTCCACGATGCAACAATAATACCAATGCCCTACGGCCACACGCCCCTAATTTACCTGCAGACACGCCCACGTGACATCAACAATAATATACTGGGTGATCAACCCCGCCGCACGGCCACATGCCCCTAATTCTACCTGCAGTATACGCCCACGTGACATCAACAACAAGACAAGAATCAAAATGGAAACATACCCGTGGAATTCTCCATCACCGCCAAAGACGCCCAAGTAAGTTCTCAATAAGTCGACCTACTCATCGAGAGACGCCAGAATACGTAAATACCACACTTGCACAACAAAGGCTATCATCACAAGCATAGGCAAGTTTCACAACAACAAGATAGGCAAGTTTCACAACAACAAGCATAGACAAGTTTCACACAACTCAAAGTACTTTCATTTTATGCCAAAGTCCGTTTTAACCCCAAAGTACTACATAATGCTAAGTTCTTTTAAAAGAGATCCATTACTTTTATAAAAGTCACCCTATACCCATAGTATTAGAACGACCAACCCACATTCCTTTTCAAAATCAAGTAACAACATTCTTTCCTAAGTTCCAGCTTGCCTAGTTTCAATTACTCAAACTTCTCATTTTCAAATGCTCAAGTCACTTATTTTAGAAAGGTTTCATAACTCATAGTCTTAATCTCTTTTAAAACAATCGAGTAACATATGTCATATATGTGAGTAGTTTATTCTTTGTTTATAACGATCTTATTACAAAGAAACATGATCTAGAAAATGTAATATCATTTTGTCTCATCTTAGCTTCTATGCATTTGAGGTTTCTACCGGTTTTAATACAACACATCATTATTCAATACATTTTCCTTTATTAACGCCGCAACGGTCTATCGATACACATTCGATTCCCAAATCAAGAAACATTATCCCTTTAAAAACCAAGTACTCATTACTCACGAATGAGGTTTCACACAAACATCCACATTAAAACAAATAAGTTAAGTCTCTTATCTTATAAGATCAAGTCTCTTAACTTCTAACATCAAGAAACCATTTTCACTACATAAGCGTCGTTATAACTAACTTCCCATAAAGCTATTATAACACCCTATGTTTTAAACCAACCAAATCACTTAGCACATGTACGCTCACCGCACTACATAGTTCACAACAATCATGCTAGAAAAGATAGGAAGAGGTTCACATACCTCGCGACGATTTATCGACAATAAGCAAAACGCCCAAGTACTTCAACCCGCTGGCTACTCCTAAGCCAAGTAGATCACGCCACACGTAGTACTCCACTCCTAAAATGGTCATAGTACTCTATCAAACCTTTCTTATCATCAAGACTTATACCAATAAAAAGCCCTCAAAATCTACGGAAATTTCTACAAGACTTCCCGCTTATACTCACTTTTCCATATTTTACCAAGGTCCAATAACCGTAATATATATACCATATATATATATAAGGCGTAATAATTAAACAACATAAATAAGTGGGATTACACGCCCAAACGGTAACGCGTTTACTATCACGCCCATAACAACAATAAGTAAAAGCAGGGATTACGCGCCAACCTGAACGCGTTTACTATCACGCCTTCATAACAATATAATAATTAAAAGGATCACACGCCCAAACTAACGCGATTGAAAAATCTTCCCTTAATGTAAATACAAATCCAATGTAAATACCCAAAGTAAATACTACCAAAGTAAATACAAATTCTTAAGTCAGGGGTCCTTGGCCAACTTTGTCCATTTTACTTATCCAATTTACTCATTAGTCATCCAACTTATATTTCCATTCTTAATATAAGTTATAGTTACTTTGTTATTAGCTTCTTAGCAAGTAAGATACGCTTTTACCATTTTAATGGCAAACGCCAATCCTTTCTTTTAACAAGTTAACAAGATCCAACTCTTCCAAACTTACTCCATATATTATATAATCCATAATATACTTATAATATATGTATAACAACCAATTCACAAAGAGGTTTAAGTTCCACTACCTCAAATAGCCCAAAAATATCCAAGTTCTTAAAGTCGCTCCAAGCAAGTCTTAGCTCCAAATCTTTACGCCCAACCGCTACAAGCAACCCATAAGCTCCTAACCAACTTCTCTTCAAGATTCAACTCCAAAAGTGAAGAACACTTAGGGTTTCAAGATGACAACTTTCGCCAAGGCATCCCTTCAAGGCTGTGGTGTGAAATCTTTTCCAACTCTCGTACACAATCTTCCTAACACCTTAGTGGAAGAACACTTGAGAGTTTAAGAATTGTTGGACAAATTTTGCTCAAGAAATGGGGCAAAACCAGAGCTCTAGGTCGGCGGAGAATGAGGGTTTTTCAAGTCTTCAAATGTCTAAGTGGAAGATTTCATCAACTAAGGCATATATAGGACAACCAAGGATAGGACGGGGCAAGTGTGTGGTTGAGATTGGGACAAGTGTGGGTGGGACCCACAAGCCACTTGTCCACACAAAATATCTAGCAAGACTGCCACTGCTAAATTTTTGGGCGTGGCCACCTGTAGGTGACACGTGTCGCCTCCTACTGGCCCAAAATATTTCATCTCCAAAATATCCATAATGGCCAAAATCTCAAAACTAAGCGGCCCCACAAAACCAGAATTTCACCCGTGGCCCCACGTGACCATTTCCTAAATAAAATTCCATAATTCTCAAATATTCTAAGAAGTCCGAATACCAAACTGGGAATCCAATTCCCATTAACGAACCTTTTTCTTCACAAAAACCTAAACTTTTCCGTTTAAAAATCACATCTTTCTTTCTTTCCAAAATTTCTCAGAATCTCGCACGCATATCCTCACCTATATACCCGAACTACGGTATAACATTCTTCCTCTTAGAAACATTCGTCCCGAATGTTCATTCTAAGTCTCCAAACGCATTTGTGTTTCAGATAGTCTTCACTACTATACTTACAAACCGATCACGCCACCAATGGCCGTAATATAACACGTGGCGCAAAACTCAAATCCAAGCCAACGAGGAATCATTTCTAATCTTACAACAGCCTCCCACTAGCTTCAATTTACTCTAAGGCCATTCCCGCCTTCACGATCCGACTCGTCAACGATCCACGAACTCGCACGATGGTTACCTAAACTCGGGCCTAGCACCTCGCGTGACCCTACCACCGGAGTGACCACCTCGAACCGACCCCACCTCAATATTGGCCGCGTCGACCCGCAAACGGCCCTCAACCCGACTCCCTAAACGCGCCAACTCTTGTTCCCGATCCGAACAATCTTACTAATTCACGCCACGAAAGCTACCACTTCCATCTCACACTACCCATGTAATTATCCCACAATATTTCCCCGCATACCAAGTACATCCAAGAAGACCAACCGTAAAATCACCCACTCAAGACGGCCTCGCCTCTAAGGTCTCCACGATAAAACTCTAAGGTTCACACTTTCCATGCCCCACACTTATCCTTCCAACTAACCATGTTTTCTAACTTACAAACAACACAACGCTATCCGCATAGCACACAATAATAAGATCATCATATCGCGCAAACCAAACTCTGAGGGTTAAGGATATACCAAGCTACCGCCCACTCTAATCATAGCCCGCCGCAGGCGCATAATCAGGGCGCGGCGAACCACCATCGATCCTAGGGTCGAGTCGTAACATTCGTATACCCTTGGCCTGACAGCTTCGCAAATGGCCTCGCCGCCGCAAAAATAACAAGCTCCTCGCACCACGACACTTCAAATGCGGTCTACTACATCGACCACACCGAGGTGGTGACCGTGATCCGCCAACACCCTTACTTCCTCGAAACTCAACCTCGAGCCCCGACCGCCCCCGAATACTCAAGGTCGCGAGGACCACTGCACCGGGCGAGGTACAAAACTAGTATGCGCCGAGGCGGTCCGCCGAAAGTCACCAGCGACCTCGTTGTTCGCCCTCTCGCCGATTCGTCATTCCGCCGACCTCTCCGTGCCTCACATCCCAGCAGATGAGCTCGCACGCGGCAATGTCCATGCCTACAAGAGCTACTTCAACATGCTCGACATGTAATCATCGAGCCTCAGAATATATCGGTGCACTCGATCCTCCATACTAGCTACCAACGCTGACGCACGCCAATGAGTCGAACTCACATTGTACTCCCGAACCGCACGCCCGCTCGTTTAAGCATCAAAATTCTTACCGCGTTCTCCTCATTCGCGAGGCAAGAAGTGCGCGGAACGCCCAAAACTCATCCCATACCGCCGGAGGCATGCTCTCCCGAAAGCTCCTATGAATCAAACCAATCGATCCGCGTATCACGCACCGACGCGAACCAAAGGTCACAGACTCGGTCTCAAGCTCGATCACCCGCATGATCCGTCAGAATCGCCGGATGAACTCCTCGCGATCATCCTCGTGCTCGACCCATAAAACTCGCGGCTACAACTCGTAAAGTCCTGTAGCCTCAAACTATTCGCCGGGGTGAACCATCAGCATCGAATCGAATCGCAGATTCAAATTTATCTCATATTCGCCACGACTCGCCAAGAATCGCCATCTCCTTATAACCCATCTCCTCCGCCTGCATCGGGACCTGAGGCTCGTGTATCGCGTCTCAGCAGCCTATTGCCGCGCCTAACCTCTCGCTGGGCCAAGGGCGCTACAAAACCCGCCGTCAAGCACAACCTCGTGCATCGCTCGCTCGCGCTGCACTCTCTCAGATCTCACTAGCGGTTCCTACTGCCTTGCCCTTCAGTGGCTCGTTGCTCAAGCGAGGCATAATCGTAAAACGAGATACGCTGAGGGTCCAACTTACAACACACTCTAAGGCACGATCTCTGAATGAAGAATGGAAACTAATCCTAAATGTCTCGCAGCCTCCTCGACATAGATGTGGTGCACAACACATCGATAATCAAGACTCTACTAGACACGGTTCAGACACTTTCCGAGGATTAATCGCTTCGATACCACTTTTGTAACGACTGCTCGGTCTGCATCGTGCCTTATCCCGCACCCTAGTGATACAATCATCGAGAAAACCAAATAAAATAAAACTTAAACAAGAAATGATATATGAACATAAACAAAGCAACCCAACTGCTACCTTCCAATAACATAATAAATACAACTCTTTCAAAACTAAGCTTTAATCCCTTTTACAAACCCCGCCACAACAAGATTTCATGCACTTCTAAGATTTATTAACAACTATGACGGACAGTGGCCCGCCATACCCCGAATGTACAAGAACCTACAACTCGTGGAACACATACTAAAAGATAAGCCTCCGAGAAACGGAGCTTCCCAAAACGCCGAATCGAGATCCTAAGAGCGAGGATCCACGATCGACGTACTTCTACCGCGCAGATGAACGCACTTCAGCGAGGTCAAGATAACAGTACCAAGTATGTGAAATCAGAAAATATCAGAATGAAATCATACTAGTCTATATAAAGCAGAGACATGTATGATAACCAAACTACAGCTCACAACATAAAAGCCATGTCCACCGTGACTCACGCCTCAAGTCATCACTCAATATAACTACGGGTCTTACGCCCACAACATCAATCATGTTCGCATCACGGCCGCACGCCTGACTCAGACGGCAGACATGTCCATGATGCAACAATAATACCAATGCCCCACGGCCACACGCCCCTAATTCTACCTCTGCAGACACGCCCACGTGACATCAACAATAATATATCATGATCAACCCGCCGCACGCCACATGCCCCTAATTCTACCTGCAGATACGCCCACGTGACATCAACAACAAGACAAGAATCAAAATGGAAACATACCCGCGGAATTCTCCATCACCGCCAAAGACGCCCAAGTAAGTTCTCAACAAGTCGACCGCCTCTATCGAGAGACGCAGAATACGTAAATACCACACTGCACAACAAAGGCTATCATCACAAGCATAGGCAAGTTTCACAACAACAAGCATAGGCAAGTTTCACAACAACAAGCATAGGCAAGTTTCACACAACTCAAAGTACTTTCATTTTATGCCAAAGTCCGGTTTTTAACCCCAAAGTACTACATACGTTAAGTTCTTTAAAAGAGATCCATTACTTTTATAAAAGTCACCCTATACCCATAGTATTAGAATGACTAACCCACATTCCTTTTCAAAATCAAGTAACAACATTCTTTTCCTAAGTTCCAGCTTGCCTAGTTTCAATTACTCAAACTTCATTTTCAAATGCTCAAGTCACTTATTTTAGAAAGGTTTCATAACTCATAGTCTTAATCTCTTTAAAACAATCGAGTAACATATGTCATATATGTGAGTAGTTTATTCTTTGTTTATAACGATCTTATTACAAAGACATGATCTAGAAAATGTAATATCATTTTGTCTCATCTTAGCTTCTATGCAGATGGAGGTTTCTACTGGTTTTAATACAACACATCATTATTCAATACATTTTCCTTTATTAACGCTGCAATGGTCTATCGATACACATTCTGATTCCCGGAATCAAGAAACATTATCCCTTTAAAACCAAGTACTCATTACTCACGAATGAGGTTTCACACAAACATCCACATTAAAACAAATAAGTTAAGTCTCTTATCTTATAAGATCAAGTCTCTTAACTTCTAACATCAGTAAACCATTTTCACCTACATAAGGTCGTTATAACTAACTTTCCATAAAGCTATTATAACACCCTATGTTTTAAACCAACCAAATCACTTAGCACACGTGACGCCTCACCGCATTACATAGTTCACAACAATCATGCTAGAAAAGATAGGAAGAGGTTCACATACCTCGCGACGATTTATCGACAATAAGCAAAACGCCCAAGTATTTCAACCCGCTTCTGGCCACTCCTAAGCCAAGTAGATCACGCCACACGTAGTACTCCACTCCTAAAATGGTCATAGTACTCCTATCAAACCTTTCTTATCATCAAGACTTATACCAATAAAAAGCCCTCAAAATCTACGGAAATTTCAAAGACTTCCGCTTATACTCACTTTTCCATATTTTACCAAGGCCCGAATAACCGTAATATATATACCATATATATATATAAGGCGTAATAATTAAACAACATAAAGAAGGGGATTACACGCCCAAACGGTAACGCGGTTACTATCACGCCCATAACAACAATAAGTAAAAGCAGGGATTACGCGCCAACCAGTAACGCGTTTACTATCACGCCTTCATAACAATATAATAATTAAAAAGGGATCACACGCCTAAACTAACGCGATTGAAAAATCTTCCCTTAATGTAAATGTAAATACACCCAATGTAACATACCCAAAGTAAATACTATCCAAAGTAAATACAAATTCTTAAGTCAGGGTCCTTGACCAACTTTGTCCATTTTACTTATCCAATTTACTCATTAGTCATCCAACTTATATTTCCATTCTTAATATAAGTTATAGTTACTTTGTTATTAGCTTCTTAGCAAGTAAGATACGCTTTTACCATTTTAACGGCAAACGGCCAATCCTTTCTTTTAACAAGTTAACAAGATCCAACTCTTCCAAACTTACTCCATATATTATATAATCCATAATATACTTATAATATATGTATAACAACCAATTCACAAAGAGGTTTAAGTTCCACTACCTCAAATAGCCCAAAATATCCAAGTTCTTAAAGTCGCCCAAGCAAGTCTTAGCTCCAAATCTTTACGCCCAATCCGCTACAAGCAACCCATGTAAGCTCCTAACCAACTTCTCTTCAAGATTCAACTCCAAAAAGTGAAGAACACTTGTGGTTTCAAGATGACAACTTTCGCCAAGGCATCCCTTCAAGGCTGTGGTGTGAAATCTTTTCCAACTCTGTACACAATCTTCCTAACACCTTAGGGAAGAACACTTGAGAGTTTAAGAATTGTTGGACAAATTTTGCTCAAGAAACGGGGCAAAACCGAGAGCTCTGTGTCAAGGGAGTATGAGGGTTTTTCAAGTCTTCAAATGTCTAAGTGAAGATTTCATCAACTAAGGGTGCATATATAGACAACCATGGATAGGACTTAAGGCAAGTGTGTGGTTGAGATTGGGGACAAGTGTGGGGACCCACAAGCCACTTGTCCACACAAAATATCTAGCAAGACTCGCCACTGCTCCAGCTAATTTCGCCATGGCCACCTGGTGGGGTGACACGTGTCGCCTCCTACTCCCAAAAATATTTCATCTCCAAAATATCCATAATGGCCAAAATCTCAAAAACTAAGTTGTTCACAAAACCAGAATTTCACCCGTGGGCCCCACGTGACCATTTCCGGAAATAAAATTCCATAATTCTCAAATATTCTAAGAAGTCCGAATACCAAATCTGGGAATCCAATTCCCATTAACGAACCTTTTTCTTCACAAAAAAACCGGAAACTTTTCCGTCGAAAAATCACATCTTTCTTTCTTTCCAAAATTTCTGTCGTAATCTCGCACGTACATCCTCACCTATATACCCTGGAACTACGGGGTATAACAATTATTATAACTTATGGGGCAGAATTTTACACACCCAAGATTAGGTGTGTAATCCCCTTTGTGTTGGTTTGGATGTTGGGCCTTAATGTGGCGTTTGAGTGTTGAAAATCGGCCTTTGAAAATGTGGCAAAGTGAGTAGAAACAAAGGAAATGCTGCCCAATTTTCCATAGAATTTAGTGACTTTGAACTTGGATTATTCTACATTGAAGTTAGAGGTTAATAAACGACATGGCCATTATAGTCGACATAATACGCATGTATTTCTGACTGGGCAAGTGGATTAACCAAGAGGTAATGTGGAACTTTCCTATCTCTCGAGCATGAGTAGTCAGACCTATGTAGTACCAGAGACGACAAGATTTGATATCTTTCACTGTGTTAAAGTATATTGGTACTTGTTTCATTCTTAAAAGTATAAGTCCTCGATTTAGGGAAAACGATTTGACAAATAATAACGCTAATATAGTGACTTTACGTGAAGTCGGTTATATTAGTTTTCTGAAAGGTTCACAAAGAAAGGTTTACTCTAATTAAAACAAGTACGTAAAGGATTTGAAACTAAGAAAGGTGAATTGATTTTTAGGCATCGTTGCCTAAGGTTTTAAAGGAAACGGTCACTTGATTTAGAAGCCTATTATATTTCTAAAAGGAAATGGACTTGCCTTGAAAAGAAATCGTAACTCGATACTATGATGATTAGTATCTTGGAATTTTTGTATAAAAAGAGTTATTTCTTAAAAGTTAGAAGTATACGGTACTGGGTTGAATTCTGATTTTCTATTAAAAGACATGTTAAGGCCTTAGATACTAAAATGAGAGGATATATTAATAATGTTAATGTTGGGATTTCTTAACTTGCTTATGTTATGATAAGCCAGAAGTGCTTATGTTATGATAGGCCAGAAGGCTTATGTTGTGATACGACAGGCAGTGCTTATGTATGATATGACCAGAGTGCTTATGTTATGTATGATAACGAGCTATGTTATATATTTGTATTATTACTGGGTAAACCCCGTTATTATCTATGCCATGGATTTGCTACCCATGACGCGAAAGTGCGCGCAGACTCACGCGATCCGACCACAGATCCACGCGCGAAATAGTCCCACGCGAGTACTACGACGGTACTCATGCGGGTCCACAGGATCCACGCGGTGAAATAGTCCCACGCGGTGAAATAGTCCCACGACGGCGCGATGACCTCACGCGGTCCACACGACCCATGCGGTGAAATAGTCCCGCGAGTAGGATTGCTTAATGATACTACGAGAGGTACCGCTTTGATCACGAGCCTCCTATTTTTACGCAAAGAAGATTTATACTTGTTACCTCATTGTTAGTAAGGCACAAAGGCAAGGAAATTGATTTTTATCTAAGACTTCAAATTATTTTTGACTTATGATATTATTACAAGATTTTCCGGGCCGCATATTTGGTACACGTTGCATCGACCTCGGGGCCGCTCACGCCGCAGTCGAGGTTCATAGCTTGCCGATCCACACTCTTAGGATCAACGCTCGGTTTCTGAGGCTCCATTTCTCCGAGGCCTCGCTTTTTGGTACGGCCTCTCGGTTGCAGACTTTTGTACATTCGTGGGTATGGCGGCCCCGCCCCGTCATAATGTTTATACCTTCTGGAGGCTCAGTCCCGCCATGAATCGGGGTGTAAGGATGTACTGTTAAACACCCTCAATTCTTAAAATCGGGTACAACACTCCAAAGTAGCTCAAAACTGCTCAACACACGCTTGTCAACTTATCTTATATCCGAATTTACTGGTGTAACATTCTTCCCCTTAGAAACATTCGTCCCCGAATGTTCTTTCGGAGTCAAATTTAAAATTAGCGACACCGTTTCCTTTCACAACCCCGACATACCAATAATGCCACACATGGCCACATAAATGCATTTACACAAAACAGATGCTTCAATTAGAACTCGACAAGTAAGTGGAAAAGAATTTACTCAAGGTGTAGGAATAAGTGAGGATACTTCTCAACACGCCCTCTTCCGCTTCCCAAGTCACCTCCTCTGCTATCATTCCTCCACAAGACTTCGACGAAGACACATCCTCGGTCCGCAGCACTGACCGGGCGACGAGTATCGCTATGGGACTCTCTCATACGATAACCCTCTCACACTGACCTCACTAGTAGGAAAACTCGCCGATCACCGATACACTTCCGCAACATGGAAACATGGAAGACCTGATGTATCGCCTCTAACTCGATGGCAGTCCAACTCGTAGGCAACCTTTCCCACTCTACGACGATCCGACAGGCCCAATGTACCTCCGAAGCCTTTCTTACCGAATCTCATCACACCCTTCATGGGCGACACCTTCAAGAAGACCCAATCATCTACCCGAAACTCCAAATGCCGACGCCGACATCCGCGATATGACTTCTCGCCGACTGGTCGCTACGCCTCTCCCGGATAAGCTTCACTTATCCACACCGTATCAAGTCCGCCAACTAATCGCACTCGCCCACGCCGAACCAACCAATCGGCGATCTACATTTCCGCCATATAAAGCCTCGTATGGGCGCCATCCGTATACTAGAATGATAGCCGTTGTTATAAGCAAACTCTACAAGAGGCAAATGATCCTCCTACCACTCGAAATCAATCACGCAGCCCGCAAAGATATCCTCGTTGTCCGGATAAGACGCTCCGCCGCTCACAACTGAGGACGGAATGATGCATCGAGACTCACCGTGTCCCTAAACCCTTCTCGAAAGACTCCGGTTAGCCAGAACCGGGCTCTCTATCGATATAATCGACACCGACACCGCAGCCTCACAATCTCTCGATGTACACCGCATAGTCCTCACCAAAACGCCGCCCCGATCGAAGGAAATGGGCTGATTTTGTCACCACAACAATAACCCAAATGGAGTCGCATTTCCTCCGAGTACGAGGTAACCTCAGAACAAAGTCCATGTTGATCACCTCCCACTTCCAAGTCGGAATCTCAATAGCCCGCAATAATCCATCGGGCCTCGTGCTCGATTCGACTCCGATAATTAGACATCAGGTAACAAAACCGCCACGCCCTCTTCGTGCCATCCCACCAATACAAACATCCGAGGTCATGGTACATCTTGGTCGACTTCAATGAATAGAATAACGAGCACCGCGCCTCCCTGCACCGGCCGACGGTCCTCGACACATCGGAACACACAACCGCCTCAAATCTCAAGACTCATCGCGCTACTCGAATAGACTCTTTTCCTCCCAAGAGTCGCATCTCGATACCGCATCAACACTGGTCTCAAACTGCCGCCTCACCTCATCAATGATGGAAGACTCGCAACCTCACGAACCCGCACTCTACTATCGCTTGTGATCGATCAATCGAACCCCGCTCGCTAATCGTGGATTCGACGGATCGTCCCGCTCTCCGGCCGCATTCTCTGTGCTCCCCATCGATCTACGACTAAGGCATCAAGAATTACGCTGGCCTTCCCGATGGTATAGAATATCAACATCATAATCTTTCAAAGAACTCTAACCACCGCCTCGCCGCAAGTTCACTTCCTCGCTCAAGATATACCGAGGCACTTGTGGTCCGTATAAATATCCACACGAACCCCATACAAATAATGTCTCCAAATCTTCAAGGCATGAATAATCGCGCCAACTCTAAGTCACGGGTAGGTAATTCCTCTCATGCTCCCCGAATCGCCGAAGCATAGGCTATAACCTTGTCGTGGCCGCATCAAAACACACCCTAGCCCGATACCCAGGCATCACAATAGATCACGAACCGCCTAACCCTCGTGAAGAGTAAGAATCGAGCCGTAGTCAACCTTTCCTTCAACAACCGAAACCTTTCTCGCAAGCCTCTCGCCCATCGGAACTTGGCCGCTTTCCGAGTCACCAGTCAACGGTGTCAAATCAAGCAACCGCCCACAAACCTACGATAATAACCCGCCACTAAGAAATCACGCACTTGGCCGAGTAGAGGTCTCGCCAAGACTGATCGCCTCACCTTTGCCGATTCCACCAACACCATCACCCCAATAATATGCCCCCAGAATGCCATCGAGGCCACCAAAACTCACACTTGGAGAACTTCGAGAATAATCACGGCCCGAGAACCCCAAGCACGCTTCGCCGACCGCACGCTCCTCGCTTCCCGCGAATAAACCAGATGTCATCAATGAATACTATCACAAATGTATCCAAAATGGCTTGAACACCGCCTCATCAAATCCATAAATACCTGAGCGCTGTCAAACCGAAAGACATAACCTCAACTCATAAGGCTCATACCGGTCCCGAACGCCTTTGGGATGTCTCGCTCGAACTCGTGACTGATGATAACTGCATCGCAGTCTATCTTTGAAAAATACCTCGCACTCGCAGAATCGTCAAACAAATCATCAATCCCGGGAGGGTACCTATTCTTAATGGTTACCTTATTCACCGCTCAGAATCAACACACATACGCAGCTGGCCCCATCCTTCTTCTTTTCACGAACAAAACCGCGCCCCTGTGGAGATACACTAGGCCCGATAAAACCTTTTTCCAAAGAAATCTTTCACCGGTCCTTCACTTTAACTCAAAGAAAGCCATCCCGAATGGCGAATGGAAATAGTCGAGTGTCCGCAACGTGTCAATACAAAACTCAATCTCCTCTCGTGAGGGATACCCAAGATCGTCCGGGAACATATCCGAAACTCCCTAACCATCGCATCGATCAAGAATCGCACCTCAACCTCTCAGACGTAATACCCGAACCGCATGATAGATGTACTTTCTCGCACCATCTTCCTAGCCGAGGTAAGAAATAAACCTACCTCTACGACGCCGTGCTGCTCTTCCACTGATAATCGCTCGCCAGAAATCGAACCGAACCAACTCGTCTCTTACGCTCAACGCTGGCATAACAAGAAGCCAACCACCCATACCCATAATGACATCAAAATCACATCTCCACTTATCAAGTTCTGCAAGCGGTCCGACGATCAGAATATATACCTGACAACCTCTCAGACACCCGCTCAACTAACACCGAATCTCCCATTGGGCGAAGCTACTCAAAAGCGCTCTATCGACTCGCCTATCCCGATTCTACCCGCAATAAGAGGGACACATAGGACAAGGTAGAACTCGGATCTATCAAAGCATAAACGCTACAAAGATGAAATCAATAACGCACTGCGACGACGCCGTGGAAGCCTCCCGATCCCGGGCGGTCAACGAATATATGCGCTCGCGGACCGCTAGAATCGAACCACCACCACGACCCTACCGCGCTTGCCGGTCCGAGTACTCGCCCGGGCGCATAACCACGTAAGGAGTAAGACTCAAAGAATCGATCCTCGCTTACCGACTGCATCACCCATGCCGCTTGACGACAATCTCTTCAAATGGCCCACCGCCACAAGAGTAACAAGCTCTCGCAGAACACGACACTCGCTCGGTGCGATCTCGCATCGAGCACACCGAGACGCTGGGCGCCTCGACGGCGACGCATCTTCGCCTCCTCGAAACCTCGGCACGGAGCCCTCGACCGCCTCAATGACCGCCGATCGACTTCCCCGCCAAAAATCGCGGACTGAGCACTCGCGGCCGGGCCGGAATGTGGACCTGCCGCCGAGGCCGCCCGCTCGAAATCGCCTCGAGACCTCGCTGCCCCGCCTCTGGCCGCTCGAGCCAACTGGGTCCTCCTCTCTATCCTCTATCCTCGCAGATAGGCTCGCATCTCCGGCAATGTCCATACCGGTCAAGAGTCACACCCAAGCATGCAAGAACCATACGACGGCCTAGCCCCATCACATAACGATGAACTTTATCCGCCATGTCGCCTACAATAGTGTGCGACACCGCCATGAGTCGAACTCGTGCTATACTCCTCGATAGTCCTCCTGCTCGCCAAGGTCAAGAATCTATCTACCCGGCTCTCTCATCTCGTGAGGCAAAGTGATCCATGAAGGCCTCAGAACTCCTCCCAAACACCGGAAGAGCATCCTCACCTCTCGAAAGCAACCACGATCAAACCAGCTCAACGCAATATCGCAGAACCGTAGAAGAGGCTAGCGTAATGCACTCGCTCAAGCCCTAAGAACTCGCACGGTCCGTCAGAGCGCCGAATGAACTACGCGATCCTCTCGCACTCAACCATAAAACTCGTGTGGATGATAACCGTAAAATCCCTAATCCGCAAACCGGCACTGTGCTGGTCGTCGCCTCGCTGCCACGCCGACTACTATATCGTCAATAACCGGACCGCTTCCCGTAGTCTCTATACTCAAGACCGGCGCATGAATCGAGGCTCGCACGAATCCTTCGAGCTACCGCCGCCTGCCTCTAATATTGCCGCAGGTCAACTCGCCGACCGCTTACTACATCGTGCATAGTCTGCTCGAGTCCGTAACCTCTCAGTACCGCTAGCGCCTCCCGCCGCCGCTTTGCCCTTCGGGCCCCGGCCGCTTCCGCGAGGCATAATCGCTTTCATAAGAAGAGGTCGAGAGGATTCAACCTAATAAGACAGCCACCGCACGATCTCGCAGAGAAGAATGGAAACCAATCTAATGTCCCGCACTCCCGACATAGATGGTGCACAATACACCGATAATCAAGTCTCTACTAGACACGCCTCAGACACTTTCCCGAGACTAATCGCTTTGATACCACTTTTGTCACGCACTCGACTGGCCACATCGTGCCCTACCCGGGCACCCTGCCTGTATACATCGAGAATAACAATGAACATACACAACATAAATACACGTGTAAACAATAAACAACACGCCAGCCGATAAGGCCGCTTTCCATGATATAAACATAATCAAAAGTACAACCGCATAACTCGCTTCATACCAACCACATACGTGAATACAGCACTTCAGAATAATAACTGGCGGATGTGCCCCGCCATACCTCGAATGTACATAATCTACAACATCGTGGAAAGATCAGACTAAAAGAGACAAGCCTCCGAGAAACGGAGCTTCGACGCCCGATGTGATCCTAAGAACGAGGATCCACCACCGCCACTTTTCTCGCGCATTTAACGCAGCCTGAGGAAGCGGGTCAAGACACAATATGCATTAAGTATAAACTGAAAATATCAGAATTACATCATAAGTCTAAATCAAAGCCGAGACATGTATGATAATCAAATTACAAGACAATCGTGCCTTACTAACAATGAGAGTAAATAGTAGTATCTCACGATATAAAATAAGAAGCTCACGATCAAAGCAGACCACCCGTCCGCAGATCATTTAGCAATCCTACTCTCGAGACTATTTCACCCGCATAGGTCGCGCGGACTCGCGCTTAGACGCCGCTACGTAAAAATCCTTCCTTCGCGCCTTCCCCGAACTTCCAACGCCCATACCTTCTCCGCTCCGATGTCCCATCGACGATCGCTTGTCAAGGCTGAACTAGACTCATCCAACTTTATACTAGGCTTGCTAAACACCCTCAATTTAAAACTGGTACAACACTCCAAAGTAGGCTCAAAACTGCTCAACACACGCTTGTCAACTTATCTTATATCCGAATTTACTGGTGTAACACATATATACACGCCGAAAGACAACTTTTTCGTTAGACTACTTCTTATTTTACAATCGCTTTATGTTGTAAGTTTATATTCCGCTGTTACTCGATGTATGTCTACTGGTGCCCGGTAAGGCACCACCACGCTCTGAACTGGTCTCACAAAAGTGGTATCGAGCGCTTAATCCTCTGAAAGGTCTATGCATCAGATCTAGTAGTCTTGATTATCGGCGTGCCGCGCACCACACCAATAATCGTGAGGTCAGCAGGATATTTAGGATTGGTTTCATTCTTCTCACCGAGATCGTGGCCTTAGAGCCGTGGTTATAAGTCGACTCTCTCGACGTATTTCTTTTTGTACCACCTATGCCTCCACGCAGCAACCCGCCCAGGCAAGGCACCGGCGGAGTCGCCAGTAGGACACAGAGGTCACGAGGGCACATGCCCGCCCTTACCAAAGGTGGTACTACAGACGGCGAAGTTCCACGATGCCACCGCCCCAGCAGAAGCTTAGAGCCGCAGCAGCCACCGAGACCACTTGCACTCGAGCCTCCGCCCCACAACCCGGAGCAGCATGAGATGAGTTACGCGAGACGGCCCAATTATTAGCCAGATCGTGGCACGAAACGAGGATAGGTCGGATGCAATCAGCCCAGAGCACTCGTAGTTCACCCCGCATCGGATAGCCGAGACTACGGACTTTTTGAGTCGCACCCACCCGAGTTCTACGTCGAGGCCGAGGATGATCCGCAGAGTTCATCCGACGCCAAAGCCGGATCATGAGAGTGATCAAGGCTTCAGAGACCGAGTCGGTGGTCTTAGGTTCGCATCGACCGCGGATACCGCTGGCCGACCGTTTGATTCGCGAGCTTTCCGGGAGAGTACGACTTCCAAATGGGACGAGTTCTCGTGAGGCATTTAGCCACTTGCCTCCGCAGATGAGGAGAGCACGCCGATAGATTTCGCCGAGACAGAGAGGCGATGGTTCGGAGTACAACGCGGAGTTCGACTCATCGCCTTGTGATGTCCTCGCTGCGGTGGCGCATAGAGGACAGAGTGCACCGCTATGTCACCGGCTCGGCGATTATTTGGCGTAGGGTTGCTCGCGTAGCACTTCACCGCACGGACATTGCCCGCACGCAGCTTATGACCGGGATGCGAGAGCGAGAGGCCTGGTTGTCGATATCGCAGGCGCCGTAACTACAGGTCCTTTAGTAACTCGGGCGACAACCTCAAAGAGACTAGATTTGCACCTCACCACCGTAGCACTCCTACACCGCCTTCAGGCACAGGTATTCGGGGCAGTCGTGGCTTCGGACTTCCAGGGTAGCAGGGGTACTAACCGATCGAGACCACCCTCCTCTCAGTGTGGTCGATGCGGTAGATCCCATTACGAGTCAGGTACTATTTCGGAGTGTGTTACACTTGCGCCAACAGGTCATTTCATGAGACCGTCCGACTGCAGGCGCCGCAGATGGTGTGGTCACCATACGGTCTTTCGCCTGCCTTCATCTCCTACAGCTTATCGCCCGAGGGCGTGGTGCTCTGGCCGCCAGGTCGCCAGCAGGTCGTGTGCGGTTCAGCCCAATGGCCTCGTAATCGCATTTATGCCATATCCACCGCCAGACTGTGAGGCGCCACCGACGTCGCCACAGTACATTATTAGTTTCATGTTGTGACGTGTATGCCTTGATAGATCCGGTTCTACCTTGTCCTATATATCTCCTCATATCGATAGTAGGATAGGGATAGAACCCGAGTCCATAGATCCTTTTGAGGTAGCTACGCCAGCCGGGTGATTCGGGTAGTCGAGCGTATATGTGGCTTGCCCAAATGACTATACGCATTGTCACCCAGCCAACTTGATAGAGTCGATATGACCGATTTTGACGTGATCATGGTAATGGATTGGCTAGCTTCGCTACGCCAACGTGGACCGTAGGGAGAGGTTGGCACGGCCCAGCTTTCGGGAGCCGTTATCGAGCGGGAGGAACACCGTCGCCGGTGGTAGGTTTATTTCTTACCTCAAGGCCGTAAAGATGGTGCGTAGGTATATCTACCATATCATTCGGTATTTGATATCGAGGTCGAGATACCGCACCTTCCCGGGCCCAGAGTCGAGAGTTCCTGACGTGTTCCCGCACGACCTCCTGCCATCCCTCCCGAGAGGAGATAGAATTTGCATTGATATTCACGGATACTCACCTATATCCATTCCGCCATACATAATGTCACCCGCCGAGTTGAGAGAAATAAGGACCACCGAGATTTGTTGAGAAGCGGCTTCATCAGCCTAGTGTTTCTCCCGGGAGCGCCGATATTATTTGTGAAGAAGAAGGACGGGACGCCGCAGATGCGTGTTGATTACGCATACCAACAAGGTGACTATTAAGAATGTATACCCTCCCCACGATTGATGATTTGTTCGACTACCAGGTGGTGCGAGGTGTTTCTCCAAGATAGACTCGCGACCGTTACCATCAAAGTAGTTAGGAGACTGATGTCCCTAGGATCGCATTCGACCCAGACGCACTATGAAGTTCAGTGGTCATGTCTTTCGGCCACCAACGCTCCCACAGATTTACGGATTTGACGAACCGGTGTTCAAGCCATTTTTGATACGCTTGTGATAGTATTCATGTCACGACCAACTGGCCCGTGGATCGTGCCTTACCCCGCACCCTAGTGATACAACATCGTAGTAATCACGAACATAATACACATACATGAAACAAATGAAGTACAAAACAAGAACTGAGGAAAACTTGCCTTCAGATATATAAATAACAACTCTTACAAATGAATGCTTTAATCCTTTTTACAAACTCCCGCCACAACAAGACTACATGCACTTCTAAGAAAATGATACGACAACAACGGGCGGACAGTGTTCCACCATACCCCGAATGTAAATACCTACAACGACAGTGACTATACTAAGATAAGCCTCCGAGAAACGGCTTTCCCAAACGTCAATCTGACTCCTAAGAGCGAGGATCAACGATCGTGTACCTTTTACTCGCGCAGATGAACGCAGCCTCGGGGAGGTCAAGACAACAAAACCGAGTATGTGAAATCAAAATATCAGAAATGAAATCATAGTAGTCTATGAAGTTGTGAGACATGTATGATAACCAAACTACGCACAATAAATAAGCAGCCATGTCTAGTCGTGACTCACTCTCAAAGTCATCACTCCAAAGATAATAACGGGTCTCACGCCCACAACATCAATCACGCCCGTGGAATACCTTTCCTCACCGCCACAACGATAGAAAAGCACCAAGAAATACACATGAACAAAGCAGTCCCACCAGGTCCAAATAAAAACAAGATGGTAAGTACGTAAGGCATAGCCGACTACTAACACCTACAAGACTAACAAGGTCATAAATCAGATTATGATATCTGCCTGCATTCGCCATACATGATCAAAGCCGGTCGCCGCTCGCAATATCAAATGTGCGCTGCCTAGCCTCGAACTCCCGCAGCCCGCGATAGGCCAATCTCATAGGCCCGCATGAGGTATAACCCCGCATCGAGGGTAGCTACTCCCCAAGATCGCCCCGACTCGCACCGCACGGCCACATAGACCGCATGACCATAAAGGCCGCACACTAACTTCGGGAACTCTCGAGTTCGCGATGTGCCCCCGGACCCGCATGAGGTATTCTCGAATCATGGTCCTGCATCACCGAGTCTATGTTACACCCCGCATTTGCGCAGATACGGTGTAATAACGCACGTAAGAACGCCGCAAGTTGTTAAATTGAGACTTGTAAAACTTAACTAATTATGGAATTGCTCTAAAACGATATTATGGACGAATGGGAGGGCGCATACGTGTCACCCCTTATGTTGTCTCGACGACCGAAGTATGGACACAATGGTCATTTGACCTTGTTTGAAGACTAGTCTTGCAAGAGTCAAGCTTGAGAAGGTCGACTAAGTCAAAGCGGGTCCAAGTCTTGATATTTTATAAGATTTCATCCAAATCACCCATTTGTCCACACCTTGACCCTCCATGTCCCTTTATAATACTACTAGTAGTGCGAGAGAGCCCAACACTTAGCAAATTTACAAAAATTTGATTTAACACAAGGCTTGAGCTCTGCCTGATAAAAAGAAAGGAGAAAATTTTCGCTTGTGGTTCTTTAGCCACAAGACTTTAACCCAAGGTTCTTGAGGATATTGAAGCATATCTCAATAGAAAAATCCTGAAAAAGATAGTTTTCTGTTGTCGCAAAGTGAAAACCTAGTGGCTTTTCTAGGTTTTGATCGTAAGTTGAAGGAAAGTTGTTGGTATGGTTCTAAGTGGTCTCAACTAGCGGATTATGTTGTCTTGAAGAAGTCTCTGTTGCTAAGTGAAATTCGGATTTGGAGTGGATCGAGATTCATAAGGTATAATCTTGTCTTTAAAGTGTTACAAGATTATATAATTATATTGTTGCTGATTAGCTTTACTTGTTGCTAGTACGAAGTTGATATTTTGAAGTTATAAATATTATGGATTTGTAGCTAACCAAAAGTAATGTAAGCCATGTTAAGTCGATTACATTTCGTCGCTGACAGAATCGCCGCATGTTAAATTACTCAAGATTATGGTTTATATTATCAAATACGACTTGATATCATGTTATGCTACCAATTCGGATTGAAATGGAAATTTGATGTTAATTGGTAAGCGTTGAACTCAAGGTGGCCGAATTTGGACTTTTAGTTTGTTTTTCATTCAGATTGACTACTTTCCAAAATGTGAGCCAATTGGGTCATGCTTAGTTTTTATTTGTATCGAGTACCTTATAGAAATTGTGAGCCAATCGGGGCTGTTTGGTTATTGTATTCGCCTTGAAAAAGGTGGCAAAGTAAGTAGAAACAAAGGAAGGCCGTCCGATTTTCCAGAATTGGGCGATTTAGCACTTAGAATATTCTACGCTTCATAAGAGGTTAATGGACATATCAGACCATTATAGGTTGAAGTACTTTGGAGCATTTTGCCACGCGTCGATAATCGTCGAGGTATGCGAACCTCTTCCTTCCTTCGTACGATCCTATGATGGAATATACTGTGGTATCATTTCATGTTTCCTTCACTCTTAGAAGTTAAGAGGTAGTCAGGTGATTTACTCTACGGAGAACTTTTCCTATCCTTCGAGCACGACTAGTCGACGATATAGTACTAGACGACAAGATCTCGATATCCTTTACTAGTTTTACGTAATGCCAAGTCAAGTAGTTAGAGATTAACTCGCTTTCTTGAAAGTATAAAGGACGCCTTAAGTTTTATTAAGGTTAAGGACTTAAAGAGTTTTAAAAGTATGTGATACTGTTCCGCTTAAATGTATAAGTCCTCGATAGAAAGGTATACGGTTAAAGTATAAAGTGAATATAACGCTTTATGGGAAGTTAGTTATATTTGCCTTATGGAAAGATAAATGACTTGACTATGTAAAGAGGCAACTTGATTTTACGCATCAATTGCCTAAGGTTTTATAATAAAAAGGAGTCGAGTTGATTTGGCTAATTTACTGACAAATGAGAATAAGATCGAACAAGCCATCGCAGCATAAGCAGAGGAAAATGTAATGACAATCCATTATGTTAAAACAAGTAGAAATCCTCCATCCGCATGTAAGCTAAGATAAGACAAAATTGTATTACATTTTTCTAGATCATGGCTACTTGAATAAGATCGTTATAAATAAGTATAACTTATTCACGACGCACCAAAGATTTGTTACTAATTTTAAAAGAGTTTACGTATTTAAGCTTTTAAGACTTTGAAACTTGTTTTCTTAAAAGTTAAGAGACTCAAGTATTTTGAAAGTTAAGAGAATTAATTTGAATGTATAAATCTCTTAGTTATAAAAGGAACGAGTTTGTCTAAACTACAAAGGGTTATAATCGCTTTACGGGAAGTTGTTATAACTACTTTATGGAAGGATAAGAGAATGGTTTTCTAATAACGAAATCAAGGAATAACTAGTATTAATGAAGGGCAAATTGTTTTAAAGGTACCAATTGCTTAAGGTTTTAATAAAGTTAAGTCACTTGATTTGTGTTCTAGAATCAGATTTCTAAAAAGGTATCATGGACTTGTCTTGAAAAGTAGATATGACTTGATATTACTGCTATTAGTATCTCGAAGTTTTTTTAAAAGAGAATCATTTTAGCGGACTAGAGGCACGTAGGCACGTCAAGTTAAATTCTGATTTTATAACGACACGACAAAGGCCTTAAGTAAACAAAACGAGTGTATATGAATGCTAATGTTGTTGTGGATTTCTTAACTTGCTTACATGCATGATATGTTTCAGTAGTACTTATGTTATGTATGGTGTTTCAGGGCTTATGTTATGCATGATGGCTGCTGAGTTAGGGTAAGAGTATAAACGAGGCAAGCCCCAAGACGTTATACCACCTTCTGTGGTAAGAGTATGTTGAGGGTAAATCCCCAAGACTGCATCACCCGCTTTATGTGTTATTTGACGACCGGCGAGATAGGGTAAGAGTATAAACGGCGGGCAAGCCCTAAGACGTTATACCACCTTCTCCAGGTAAGAGATAAACGGCGGGCAAGCCCCAAGACGTTATACCCCTGCTTTACCACCTCCAGGTAAGAGATAAATGAAGCGGCAAGCCCCGCACGTTATACCACCTGCTTTGATTGATATTACGGGCGTGAGACCCATGGTTATGTTTACACTTTTAGCCGCCGATTGACGGGGATTCCACGCATGCTTTGATATCGCGTGATTTGATCGCCCCGCCACGGGTCGTAGATACGCCCTCCAGAAATGGGCCTGACTATGTTATGAAAGATAAGTAAGTTAGATAGAAACGAACTTAATGACTTCTCCAAGTAAGTACGCAAGATACGACTATAACTCTAATGGAATGGAAAAAGATATCATGTAAGTTACGTGGAAAACTTGATTGAATTCTTAAGTATGTAAGAATATGATGTTAATTCTCAAAGAAGGAAAAGAACGATTAATGTACGATTAAGTTCATGTGGTAATGACACTACAGATCCGCATGTATTTTTATACTTGTCCTTGCTATTCTTTTGTACGCTTACGACCGCTTCATCAGACGCTATATTCTGCTCCATATTCGCACTGTTGTATCGACTTCTTCGGGCCGCTCACGCCCGCAGTTTAGGTACACGCAGGATCCGCGAGCTTAGATCCTGCTCAAAGAAGTCAGATGGCCCAAATGTTCCGAGTTGTCACGCTTATGTTTATTCGTGGTACGGCGGGCCTTGTCCCGCCACATTTGTTATGTCAAAACTCTAGAGGTCCAGTAGTCACATATCGCGGGTCGCTTTGTAAAAGAAATGAGGCAACCGCTTCGCTGTATTTATATATGTTCGTGAAGGTAGCCTATCGCTAACTCCGCTGCTTTACTCCGATGTTTTATTTATAAGTTTCATGTATGTTCCACTGATTTTCTCTCGACGTTATTCGTAGCGGTGCCTGTAGGCACTACCGCATTCCGGTCGCCGTGACAAAAGTGGTATCGTGAGCGCTTAGTCCTCTGAAAGCGTCTACGCACCGTGTTCAGCAGTAGTCTGATTATCGCAAGGCACCACATCTATAATCGTGAGGCCGCAGGACATTTAGGATTGGTTTTCATTCTTCTCACCGAGGTCGCGATGACAGTCGTGTTGTTGTGGTCGCCCCTCCCTAACACGTTATGTTGATCGCAGCCACAGAAAGACAGCAGCGACCTGCAAGAAGCGACTACGTGGATCGCGATCCGTGCTGGTTATGATTATAGTATAGTCGGATTGTGACATACATCTATACGAGTTACGTATGCAGGGTCGACGCGGTCGCCTGTAATGATTTTAGATTACCAGAATCAGTAAAGACTAACTAGATACCGGAAGGTATGGAATAGTTAATGAATTTTCGCCAAGGTTTTGTGTTTTATTTCGAGATAATCGGGAAAGTGACGAGTCGTCTGATAGTAGTGAACCCAAGAAGCCATATTAAGGAACCTAACTAATGTCATGTTAATAGATTGCCGTAGTGTTTAAGAAGATTATACTGACGCAGGCCCAGATAGAGTAAATAATGGTCGCTGCGGATCGAGACAACACGGTTATGGTTTTGTGAGAAGTTTTGTACCGCATCAATATAAGATAGCCGAGCATGGAAATTGCGAGCCTAAGAATATTGATAACCGCCGAGACCTTAGACGTATAAGGCTTTCCGCAATAAGATTTTAAGTCGCATCAAGGATAAGAGTTAAGCGACGCTGAGTCGGGTCAAGACTACACGGGTCTCCCATGGCCCGAATGGAGTGGATCACTGGTAGTAGTTCCGCCACGCGACAGTGGTCACGCAGGTGCGCGCCCGTGTCTAGTTAATTGTTTTACTGTTCAGGACACGCCCACCTAACCAGTCGAAAAGCCTGAAATGGTCGATTTTGTCTTATAGAGTGACTCCAAAGATTAGAGGCCAGAATTTGTAGGTATGTATGATGCTAGTACGAGTTGGAAGTACGAAAAGAAAATCTCTTTCGGGCTTGATGGACAAGTACGCGCAGGTATTAGGCCACGTGTGGTATTGTTAGTACGTCGGTCGCGACAGAAACTATGCTCAGAATTATAAGTTTGATCGGGCGAACATTCGAGGACGAATGTTTCTAAGGGGGAAGAATGTTACACCTCGCATTTGCAGGATACGGTGTAAGAACGCACGAAGAACTCGCAAGTGTTAAATTTGAGACTTGTAAAATTTAACTAATTATGGAATTGCTCGAAACGATTATCAGGATTTAACGGGAGGCTATACGTGTCACCCCTTATGTTGTCTCGACGAATTGAAGCATGGACACAATGGTCATTTGACTTGTTTGGAAGACTAGTCTTGCTAGTAGTCAAGCTTGAGAAGGTCGACTAAGTCAAAGGGTCCAAGTCTTGATATTTTATAAGATTTCATCCAAATCACCCATTTGTCCACACCTTGACCCTCCATGTCCCTTATAATACTACTTAGTGCAGAGAGCCCAACACTTAGCAAATTTACAAAAATTTGATGAACACAAGGCTTGAGCTCTCCTGTTTGATAAAAAGAAAGGAGAAAATTTTCGCATGTTCTTTAGCCACAAGACTTTAACCCAAGGTTCTGAGGATATCAGAAGCATATCTCAATAGAAAATCCTAAAAAGATAGTTTTCTGTTAGTCGCAGTGAAAACCTAGTGGCTTTTCTAGGTTTTGGATTGTAAGTTGAAGGAAAGTTGTTGTATGGTTCTAAGGGTCTCAACCAGCGATTATGTTGTCAAGCAGTCTCTAAGTCAAGGAATGTCACTCTGATTTGGATGGATCGAGATTCGTTAAGGTATAATCTTGTCTTTAAAGTGTTACAAGATTATATAATTATATTGTTGTTGATTAGCTTTACTTGTTGCTAGCATGAAGTTGATACGCTGAAGTTATAAATATTATGGATTTCTTGAAGCTAACCAAAAGTAATGTAAGCCACGTTAAGTCGATTACATTTCGTCGCTGATTAGAATCGTCGATGTTAAATTACTCAAGATTATGGTTTATATTATCAAATACGACTTGATATCATGTTATGCTACCAATTCGGATTGAAATGGAAATTTGATGTTAATTGGTGGTTGAACTCGCGTGGCCTAATTTGGACTTTTAGTTTATTTTTCATTCAGATTGACTACTTTCCAAAATGCGAGCCAATCGGGGTCGTTTAGTTTTTATTTGTATTGAGTACCTTATAGAAATCATGAGCCAATCGGGCTGTTTGGTTATTGTATTCTACCTTGAAAAAGGTGGCAAAGTAAGTAGAAACAAAGGAAGTGTCATCCGATTTTCCGTAGAATCGCGATTTAGCACTTAGAATATTCTACGTCATAAAGAGGTTAATGGACATATCAGTGACCATTATAGGTTGAAGTACTTTGGAGCATTTTGCACGTGGTCGATAATCGCCGCGAGGTACGCGAACCTCTTCCTTCCTTCGGCATGATCCTACGATGGAATATACTTGTGGTATCATTTCACGCTTCCTTCTACTCTGTAAGTTAAGAGGTAGTCGTGGATTTACTCTATGGAGAACTTTTCCTATCCTTCGAGCATGACTAGTCAGACGATATAGTACCAGACGACAAGATCTTGATATCCTTTACTAGTTTTACGTAATGCCAAGCTCAAAGAGTTAGAGATTAACTCGCTTCTTTGAAAGTATAAAGGACGCCTTAAGTTTTATTAAGGTTATGGACTTAAAGAGTTTTAAAAGTATGCGATACTTGTTCCGCTTAAATGTATAAGTCCTCGATAGGAAAGTGTATATGGCTAAAGTATAAAGTGAATATAACGCTTTACGGGAAGTTAGTTATATTTGCCTTATGGAAAGATAAATGACTTGACTATGTAAAGAGGCAACTTGATTTACTAGATCAATTGCCTAAGGTTTTATAATAAAAAGGAGTCGAGTTGATTTGGCTAATTTACTGACAAATGAGAATAAGTATCAACAAGCCATCATAGCTAATAGAGGAAAATGTAATGACAATCCATTATGTTAAAACAAGTAGAAATCCTCCATCCGCATAGAAGCTAAGATAAGACAAAATTGTATTACATTTTTCTAGATCATGGCTACTTGAATAAGATCGTTATAAATAAGTATAACTTATTCACGACGCACCAAAGATTTGTTACTAATTTTAAAAGAGTTTACGCATTTAAGCTTTTAAGACTTTGAAACTTGTTTTCTTAAAAGTTAAGAGACTTCAAGTATTTTGAAAGTTAAGAGAATTAATTTGAATGTATAAATCTCTTAGTTATAAAAGGAATGAGTTTGTCTAAAACCATAAAGTGGTTATAACCGCTTTATGGGAAGTCGTTATAACGCTTTATGGAAGGATAAGAGAATGGTTTTCTAATAACGAAATCAAGGAATAACTAGTATTACGAAGGGCAAATTGTTTTAAAGGTACCAATTGCTTAAGGTTTTTAATAAAGAAGTCACTTGATTTGTGTTCGTAATTGTATTTCTAAAAAGGTATCGTGACTTGTCTTGAAAAGTAGATATGACTTGATATTACTGCTATTAGTATCTTGGAAGTTTTTTTTAAAAGAGAATCATTTTAATGACTAGAGGCACGTAGTACGTCAAGTTAAATTCCTGATTTTATAAATGACACGACATTAGGCCTTAAGTAAACAAAACGAGAGTGTATACGAACAAGCTAATAAGAAGTTGGGGATTTCTTAACTTGCTTATTATGTATGATGTTTCAGAGTACTTATGTTATGTATGGTGTTCTGCAGGCTTATGTTAGGAACGATGGCCATTGAGTTAGTGGTAAGAGATAAACGGCGGGCAAGCCCCAAGACGCTATACCACCTTCTCCGTGTAAGAGTATGTGAGGGGTAAATCCCCAAGACGCACCACCCGCTTTACGTGTTATTTGACGACCTGGCCGAGATAGTGGTAAGAGTATAACGGCGGGCAAGCCCAAGACGTTATACCACATTCTCCAGCAAGAGATAAACGGCGGCAAGCCCCAAGACGTTATACCCCGCTTTACCACCTCCTCCGTGGTAAGAGTATAAATGAAGCGGCAAGCCCCGCACGCTATACCACCTGCTTTGATTGATATTACGGGCGTGAGACCCATGGTTATGTTTTACACTTTTAGTCGTCGACGCGATTGGGGATTCCACGCATGCTTGATATCGCGTGATTTGATCGCGCCCCATTGGGGTAGTATACGTGTCCCTCCAGAATGGGCCTGACCATGTTATGAAAGATAAGTAAGTTAGATAGAAATGAACTTAATGACTTCTCCTAAGTAAGCACGTAAGATACGCACTATAACTCTTAATGGAATGGAAAAAGATATCGATGTAAGTTACGTGGAAAACTTGATTGAATTCTTAAGTATGATGTAAGAATACGATGTTAATTCCTGTTAAGGAAAAGAACGATTAATGCACGATTAAGTTCATGCTGGTAATGACACTACAGATCCGCATGTATTTTTATACTGTTCTTGTCATTCTTTTGTACGCTTATGATCCGCATCAGACGCTATATTCTGCTCCATATTCGCACTTGTGATCGACTTCTTCGGGCCGCGTCACGCCCGCAGTTGTTATACCCAGATTTCCGCAGTATGTACGCAGCCGCACGCATTGTAATTTAAGCCTTAAAGTTGGCTAGTTTCAAAATTGTACACGTTGTCGAAAGGAGTCGCCGACCTAAACGCTTCCATTTCGAGGGAAAATTCGCCATGTCAATAATAATTTTTGGCGGATTTTTCCGAGAGACGAATATTTTGGATCAACGGAGGCGACAAGTGTCACCTCACATCGGAAGAGGTCGGACGACTGTGCTGGGACGGCTTGCACGCTTTTTGTGCCTTTCCTCGGTCAAGGGTTGTAGGATATTTTGTGGAACGGATAAGGTAGCACATGGCTAAATCTCGCCTTACACTGCTATGCACTTGTCTTCATCTCGCCATCGTCGCCTTCACTTGACCTATAAATACCCTCTAGTCAAGACATTCTTCATCCTAAACTCGAGCAATCTATCTAAGTCTCAAACTACTCCCTCCTCTCGAAGTTTCACCCACCACACCCCCTTCGCCGAGAGCTTCCTCCCCTTTGTTGGTTAGCCGCAAGTACCCCCTAGCCTAGTTGTCTCGTGATAATACCCCCTTTGTGGTATAGAAATACTCTCCAAGTATTGTTATAATGCCCAAATACTCGCCCATATACCTTGTAGTATTTCCCAAGGTTACACTTATACAAAAGCCCAAAAATACTATTATACTTCCTCACCACAAAAACGAAACCCTAAGTAAATCTTCACCCGTAGTCAAGTTATAAGTAAGCTGGTTAGAACTTCTAAGGGTTGTTTGGAGCGGGTCGAGCGCACTGAGCAGTGAGCTAAACCTTGCTCAGATCGACATATAACTCCTGATACTTTGGGGCTTATCGAGGTAAACACTTCGACCTTCTACGGTAATCGAAATTACATGTCAGAGGAATATATAGTCAAGTATACTATATATAGAATTGAACATAGTTAAGGCGCAATGTCTTTTGACTTAAGCTCGATTAATACTTACGAATGTCTCGCGACTTAAGCTCAAGTTAAATAAGAGAATCGAATCAGAATTACATAGATCAGACATTAGAGACTTGTGTAGTATTGTTGTAGAATTGTACACGCCCTGTTAGACGCGCAAACCCCGTTGGCTTCGTAGCCGCCGATAAAGCGAGATTAACGCCACATGTGTGGAGGTGGCCGAATTTTCTCGAGAATATTCTACGCGAGACCTTGATGTTAATAGCGCTCAGGGCCTCTATAGGTCAAGTACTACGGTGGCGTGATCTACTTGGCTAAGGAGTAGCCGACGATTCGAGGTACTGAGCGCTTTGCTATTAGTCGATAATCGCCGCGAGGTACGCGAACCTCTTCCTATCTTTTCAGCATGATATACGTATAACTATGTAGTACGTGAGACGCATACGTGTTAATCGATTTGATTGGTTTGAAACATAAGGTGTTATAACCGCTTTACGGGAAGTCGTTATAACAAATTTTACGAGGTAAGAAAATTCTTTGTGGTTTTAAAAGGTAAATCGACTTGACGCTGATAATAAAGAACTTGAAGTATTTCAAAAGACCCGCTTGTTAAGAGTAATACTTGGTTTTGAAAACATAAGAGTTATACTAGCTTTACGGGAAGTTAGGTATAACGCCTTGGAAGGTAAAATGAATAGTTTATCGATCTTAAAAGATAAGAGACTTGACTTGAATGAATTAATATGAATTTTGCTAAGCCTCATTCGCGAGTAATGAGTACTTGGTTTGTGAAAGGAATAATGTTTTACCGATTTCGAAATCGAACGTATCGACAAACCACCGCAGTGCTAATAAAGGAAAATGTATCAATAATTAAGTATTATTAAACCAAAGAGAAACCTCCATCCGCATAAGCTAAGACGAGACAAAATGATATTACATTTTCTAGATCACGGCCGCTAATAAAATTGATTATGAACAAGAATAACTCGCCGCCTTATGGTACGTGTTACTCAATTGTTTTAAAAAGAGATTAAGACAATTGAACTATGAAACTTTTCTAAAAAGAGACTTGTAATTGAAATTAGGCAACCGAACGTTAGGGAAAAGAAAGGCATCGGGTTGTCTTAAATGGTTTAAAACATAAAGTGTTATAACCTTTATGGGAAGTTGGTTATAACGACTTTATGAAAACAAAAGAGAAGGTTTTATCATCGGTTTTAATGCGGTAACTTGACTTTAAAAAGAGAAGTGTTTTGTCAAAAAGGCATGCATGGTATCGCTTTAATTTGGTTTTAAAAGGAAAGTATGGAGGTTGTTTTGGTTTACTTAAAAATATAAGTCACTCTATTTTTATACTACGTATCGTGACTTTTATAAAAGTGGAATGGATCTTTAAAAAGGAATTTAACGAACGTAGTAATCGTAGGGTTAAAACCCGACTTTGGCATAAAATGAAAGAGCTTCGAGTCAGGTAACTCGCATGCTTGTTGTTGTCAGGTAACTTGCCTACGCTTGTTGTCAGGTAACTTGCTTACGCGGTGATAGCCTTTGTTGTGCAAATGGTGTTCTATATAACCGCCTCTTCAACCGAGTGCCGCTGACTTGTCGAGGACTTACTCGACGCACGGCAGCCGATGGAAAATTCCACTGCATGCTCCGCTGATAGTGCTATTCCACGGACTAGCTCTCCATGAGGTTTCATCGCTCGCCTGTACCCGGTGGTCGCCAGATTTGCCCCGCCTCGTGGCCGATTCGCCTCGTACCGGTAGTTAGCCCTCGTGACTTGCCCTGCTCAAACAGAGTGACGGTCTCGTGATACGCCTGTACCCGGTGGTCACCAGATTTGCCCCGGCCACCACGCGACCGCCTTGTATCCGTAGTCGGCCTCGACTTGCCCCGTGTCGCCTTCGTGCTCAGGGTTGCATTGTATTATCGTACGGCCGATCCGTAGTTGTACTTGTCTCAGACGGTTTTTATGACACAGCGGACTCGTGTTCATGATACTCCTTGGTATTGTTATATCATAACCGCCACAGCTGATAAGAAATTCCACGCACGAGTGATAATTGGCGCGAGTCCTCGACTGACGAATCGTTATATGTTATGCATCGTAGTTTGGTCATCATACATGCCTCCGCTTTATAGACTATTATGATTTCATTTACGATTTACGCTTCACATACTGTAATTGCATCGACTCTCCTTCGGGGCCGCTCACGCCGCAGTAAGACATCTACCGCCGATCCCCGCTAGATCTCATCTCGCTTGGGAAGCTCCGCTCCGCCTGAGGCTTATCTTTGCATGCTACCCCGAGTCCGTAAGTTCTCAGACGCTCGTGGTACGGCGGCCCCGTCCCGCCATAGTTGTCAGATAAATCTTAGAGGTCCAGAGTAATCACCGCAAGTGTGGTTGTAAGGGATCAGAATCGCTCAAATGTCTTTATATATATATGTCAAAGGCAATCGCTTGCTGGCCTGCTTATTTATAATATCTCTCATTTCATGTTCATGTTTTATTTTCCACGATTTTCTCGACGATCAGATCACCAGGTGGTGCCCGGTAGCACTACCACGCCCGATTCGGTCGCGACAAAGTGGTATCGTGAGCGCTTAGTCTCTGAAAGTGTCTACGCATCGTGTCTAGTAGAGTCTTGATTATCACGTGTCGCGGCACCACATCTATGATCGTGAGGTCGCAGGACATTTAGGATTGGTTTCATTCTTCTCATTCCGAGATCGTGCCTTAGAGCCGCGTGATAAGATCGAACCCTCCGACATACTTCGCTTTTACCGCTATGCCTCCGCAGAAGGCAACCCGCCCGTGGCGGCAAGGCAGAGGAAGCCGCGAGCAGAGCAATGCAGAGACCACAAGACACCGAGCCTCCGCCCCGCACCGAGCAGCAGGAGACGGGTCACGCGAGCTGGGCCCGCACGCCGTGGTCAGGCTGACTTCGAGGATAGCCGGACGCAGCAGCCCAAAGAATACCGCCGTTCACCCTAGATCGATAGTTCGAGGTCGCGGATTTTCCGAGTCAGAGCCGCGAGTTTTACGGGTCGAGGCCTCGAGGATGATCCGCAGGAGTTCATCCGGCGCCACAGCGATCATGAGAGTAATCAAGGCATCGGAGACCGAGCCGGGTCCTAGGTTCACATCACCGCGCGGATACCGCAATGATCGTTTGATTCGCGAGCCGCCCCGGGAGAATGCACTTCCACTATACGGGACGCAGTTCTCGCAGGCATTCCTTGACATTTCTTGCCTCCACGTACGGCGAGGCCCGGCGCAGATTTTTGGTGTTACGCAGAATCTGGCCAGACGGTCGAGTACAATGTAGTTCGACTCATCGCCCAGACGCCCCGCTGTAGCTAGTATGGAAGATCGAGTGCACCGATTTGTTACAGGCTCACGATCACCTAGCCGAGAGTTGTTCGGGTAGCTCTTCACCGCACGACATCGCTCGCACGCAGCGCATGCACTGACGCGAGGAACGGATAAATCGACTGAACGCACTGTGGTCGCATAAGAGGGCCGTAACAGCAGGTCCTTTGGTGACTTTCGAGGCGGACCGCCAAAGAAGAGCCGCTTATGCGCCCACCAAGACAGAGTGGTCCTCCACACTTTCGGACCTTCGAGATGTTCAGAGCGTGCCTGGCTCCTGTGTTTCAGATTTTCGTGAGAGCAGGAGTGCTCGCTGACGAGGTTGCCCTTGTCTCAGGTGGCCGCCAGGAAAACTTCATATGGAGAGGTCGCATCGACTCGGAGATTGTTATTTTTGCGCCAACAGGCCATCCGGCAAGAGATCGTCCACTGCGGGTAGCACCGGTAGATAGCACGGACTACTAGAGCAGCCATGGTTCTTCACCTTCCATAGCCAGCAGATGCTCAGACACCGCAGCCCCAGAGGTCGCGCTGAGTTCTCGCTTTAGCGGCCCTTCAACCGCCTATTGTCGTATATCCTTAACCTCTGTAGACTTATATCAGATTGACGCTGATGATGTGTTTAGTGTTATGTTCGGATAGCTTTGTGCTAAAATGTGATTTAGAAACCCGGTCAAGAAGAAAGGGTAAGCTCAAAGTAGACATGATAAACCATAGAATATTACACTGAGACCTTAGACGTAGCGTCGCTCGAGTACCGATTTTGTGTTGATCCTTCTGAGTGCATTTTTATGCCTAGAACGCTTTGCGTGACAAAGTCCCCGGGTAGTGTGAAATGGAAGTGGTAGCTTTCATGACCGTAGAGGTAAGATTGTTCGATCAAGAAACCAGAGAGTTGGCGTGACGGAGGTCGGCCGAGGGCTGGTTGCGGTCAACCCGTGAGTCCTGACGGCTGGGTCACCAGGTGGTCCCGCCAGAGGTAGGTCACCAGGTGTTAGCCCAAGTTTTGATGACCATCGATGAGTTCGTGGATATGTTCGACCGTATAGATCGTGAAGGCCGGAATGGCCTTAAGAAAGAGTACGCTGTTAGTTCGGCCAGCGTGGCGCTGGCAACTTGTTAGAAGATCTTCTTCAGAATCCGCTCAGAAGGAACATTCGGACGAATGTTTCGGCGAGGGGAGAATGTTATACCCCGATTTCCGCAGTATGTACGTGAGCGCCAGACGCATTGTAATTTAAGCCTTAAAGTTGGCTAGTTTCAAAATTGTACATGTTGTCGAAGGAGTCGCTTTTTCGACTAAACGCTTCACATTTTTCGTAGGAAAATTCGCTATGTCAATAATAATTTTTGCGGATTTTTCCGAGACGAACATTTGGATCAACGAGGCGACAAGTGTCACCTCACATCGAAGAGGTCGACGACAGTTGGGACGGCTTGCACGCTTTTGTGCCTTTCCTCGTCAAGGGTTGTAGGATATTTTTGTGGAACGGATAAGAGCACATGGCTAAATCTCGGCCTTACACTTGCTATGCACTTGTCTTCATCTCGCCATTGGTCGCCTTCACTTGACCTATAAATACCCTCTAGTCAAGACATTCTTCATCCTAAACTCGAGCAATCTATCTAAGTCTCAAACTACTCCTCCCTCTCGAAGCTCACCCACCACACCCCTTGGCCGAGAGCTTCCTCCCCTTTGTCAGGTTAGCAATGGTACCCCCAGCCTAGTTGTCTCGTATAATACCCCCTTTGTGGTATAGAAATACTCTCCAAGTATTGTTATAATGCCCAAATACCTCGCCCATATACCTTGTAGTATTTCCCAAGGTTACACTTATACAAAAGCCCAAAAATACTATTATACTTCCTCACCACAAAAACGAAACCCTAAGTAAATCTTCACCCGTAGTCAGTTATAAGTGCTGGTTAGAACTTGGCGGTTGTTCGAGCGGGTCGAGCGCACTGAGCAGAGCTAAACCTTGCTCAGATCGACATATAACTCTGATAATTTGGGCTTATCGAGGTAAACACTTCGACCTTCTATGGTAATCGAAATTACACGTCAGAGGAATATATAGTCAAGTATACTATATATAGAATTGAATATAGTCGCGGCAATGTCTTTCGACTTAAGCTCGATTAATACTTACGCAATGTTCGCGACTTAAGCTCAAGTTAAATAAGAGAATCGAATCAGAATTACATAGATCAGACATAAGAGACTTGTGTAGTATTGTTGCGGTAGAATTGTACACGCCCGTTAGACGCAACCCCCGTCGTTGGTAGCCGCTCGATAGCGAGAGATTAACGCCGCCATGTGGGGAGGCGCGAATTTTCTCGTAATATTCTACGCGAGACCTTGATGTTAATAGCGCCAGGGCCTCTATAGGTCAAGTACTACGGTGGCGTGATCTACTTGGCTACGAGTAGCCACGATTCGAGGTACTGAGCGCTTTGCTATTAGTCGATAATCGCCGCGAGGTATGCGAACCTCTTCCTATCTTTTCTAGCATGATACGTGTATAACTATGTAGTACTGTAGACGCATACGTGTTAATCAGATTTGATTGGTTTGAAACATAAGGTGTTATAACGCTTTGGGAAGTCGTTATAACAATTTTACGTAGTAAGAAAATTCTTTGTGGTTTTAAAAGGTAATCGATTTGATGTGTGATAATAAAGAACTCAAGTATTTCAAAAGACCGCTTGAAAGAAGAGTAATACTTGGTTTTGAAAACATAAGAGTTATACTAGCTTTACGGGAAGTTAGGTATAACGCCTTAGAAGGTAAAATGAATAGGTTTATCGATCTTAAAAGATAAGAGACTTGACTTGAATGAATTAATATGAATTTTGTAAGCCTCATTCGTGAGTAATGAGTACTTGGTTTGTGAAAGGAATAATGTTTTACCGATTTCGAAATCGAACGTATCGACAAACCATCGCAGCTTAATAAAGGAAAATGTATCAATAATTAAGTATTATTAAACCAAGAGAAACCTCCATCCGCATAAGCTAAGACGAGACAAAATGATATTACATTTTCTAGATCACGGCCGCTTAATAAAATTGATTATGAACAAGAATAACTCGCCGCTTATGGCGTGTTACTCAATTGTTTTAAAAAGAGATTAAGACAATTGAACTATGAAACTTTTCTAAAAAGAGACTCGTGTAATTGAAATTAGGCAAACCGAACGTTAGGGAAAAGAAAGGCATCGGGTTGTCTTAAATGGTTTAAAACATAAAGTGTTATAACACTTTATGGGAAGTCAAGTTATAACGACTTTATGAAAACAAAAGAGAAGGTTTTATCATCGGTTTTAATGCGTAACTTGACTTTAAAAAGAGAAGTGTTTTGTCAAAAGTATGCATGGTATCGCTTTAATTTGGTTTTAAAAAGGAAAGTATGGAGGTTGTTTTGGTTTACTTAAAAATATAAGTCACTCTATTTTTATACTACGTATCGTGACTTTTATAAAAGTGGAATGGATCTTTAAAAGGAATTTAACGAACGTAGTAATCGTAGGTTAAAAACCCGACTTTGGCATAAAATGAAAGTAGCTTGAGTCAGGTAACTCGCCATGCTTGTTGTTGTGTAACTTGCCTACGCTTGTTGTCAGGTAACTTGCTTATGCCGCGGTGATAGCCTTGTTGTGCAAACGGTGTTCTATATAACCGCTGCCTCAACCGAGTGCCGGCTGACTTGCTGAGGACTTACTGACGCACTCCAGTGACGGAAAATTCCACTGCATGCTCCTCGCTGATAGTGCTATTCCATGGACTAGCTCCACGCAGGTTTCATCGCTCGCCTTGGTACCCGGTGGTCGGCCAGATTGCCCTGCCTCGTGGCTGATTCGCCTCGTACCGTAGTTAGCCCTCGTGACTTGCCCTGCTCAAACAGAGTGACGGTCTCGCGGATACTACTTGTACCCGGTGGTCACCAGATTTGCCCCGGCCACCACGCGACCGCCTTGGTATCCGTAGTCGGCCCGACTTGCCCCGCGTCGCCTTCGTGGTTGCGGTTGCATCAGACATCGTACGGCCGATCCTAGTCAGACTTGTCTCAGACGGTTTTTATGACACAGTGGGACTCGTGTTCATGATACTCCTTGGTATTGTTATATCATAAACCGCAAGAATGAGGAAGAAATTCCACGCACGAGTGATAATTCGAGGCGCAGTCCCGACTACGTGAATCGGGTTATATGTTACGCATCGTAGTTTGGTCATCATACATGTCTCCCGCTTTTATAGACTATTATGATTTCATTTACGTGATTTACGCTTCACATACTTGGTACTGTATCGACTTCCTTCGGGGCCGCTCATTCCGCAGTAAGACATCTACCGCCGATCCCCGCTAGATCTCATCTCAGCTAAGCTCCGCTCCGCCTGAGGCTTATCTTTGCATGCTACCCGAGTCCGTAAGTTCTCAGACGCTCGTGGTACGGCGGGCCCCGCCCCGCCATAGTTGTCAGATAAATCTTAGAGGTCCAGAGTAATCACAAGGCGTGGTTGTAAGGATCAGAATCGCTCAAATGTCTTTATATATATATGCTGAAAGGCAACTGCTGGCTGGCCTGCTTATTTATAATATCTCTCATTTCATGTTCATGTTTTATTTTCCACTGATTTTCTCCGATGATCAGATTATCACTAGGGTGCCCGGTAAGTGCACCACCACGCCCGATTCGGTCGCGATAAAGGTTTAGGTACAACAGGATCCGCGAGCTAGGATCCTGCTCAGAAGTCGAGACGGCCCGTTCCTGAGTTGTCACGCTTATGTTTATTCAGGGTACGGCGGGCCTTGTCCCGCCACGCTTGTTATGTCAAAACCTAGAGGTCTCAGAGTCACATATCATGGGTCGCTTTGTAAAAGAAACGAGGCAACCGCCTTTGTATTTATATATGTTCGTGAAGGTAGCCCATCGCTAACCCGTTGCTTTACTTCCGGCGTTTTATTTATGTTTCATGTATGTTCCGCTGATTTTCTCCGATGTTTACTCGTAGCGGTGCCTGTAGGCACCGGCCGCGGCCCGGGTCGTCGATAGTCTACCCCAGACGGAGGGCGCCTTTTAACCCCGGAAACACAATGAGCGGTATAATACCAACATAAAGCTTTATCGCTTAAACAACATAAGCACAATCGGGCGGAAAACCCTTTACACAAACATCATGTATCACTAACACACGAGCATCCTAATATGATTACTTATCAAATCAACACGAAGGTATTACAAGGCTATCACAAACCAATACAATCAAGTTATTCACACATAAGGTACTTTCTACTATACGATTAATAGATCGTTTTTATCCCAAAGTACTTTATACAATAACTTTAAAGATATGTTACTTTCACAAAAGTCACACAATAATTCGTAGTATATAACAATAAAGTTGATTATCTTTAAAGTAAATCAATTACTTCTCTTTGTAAAATCAAGTAGCACCCTTCTTTTCCAATGTTCAAGTTTGCCTAATTTCCAATGTTCAAGTTTGCCTAATTTCCCATGTTCAAGTTTCTTATTTTAGAAAGTTTTCGTAGTTCATAGTCTTATTCATTTAAGAATATAATTCTCTTTTTAAGCTATCTGAGAAACATAAGCCTTATATGCGAGTAGATATTCTTGTTTATAACAATCTTATTACAAAGAAATGCATGATCTAGAAATATCATTTTGTCTCATCTTAGCTTCATGCAGATGAAAGTTTCACTGGTTTTAATAATACTTAATCACAAAACATTTCCTTTTATTAACGCCAGTTGGTTTGTCGATACACATTCCGATTTCCAAATCAAGAAACATTCTAAGCCAAGTATTACCTAACTTCCCATAAAGCTAGTATAACTCTTAAGTTTTCAAAAACCAAGTATTACTTCTTCTTTCGAAATGATTCAAAAATCTTTTGAAATACTTCAAGTTCTTTATTAACACATAATAAGCCAGTTATAGTTCAAATCAGATACCTTTTAAAACCACAAGTATTTTTCTTACCAACATAAAGTCATTATAACCAACTTCCCATAAAGCCGTTATAACACTTTATGCTTTTAAACCAATCAAATACATTTAGCACATGACGCTCACCGCACTACATAGTTCACACATATCATGCTAGAAGAGATAGAAGAGGTTCACATACCGCGACGATTATCGACTAATAGCAAAACGCTCCAAGTACTTTCAAACCGCTTGGCTACTCCTTAAGCCAAGTAGATCGCGCCACGCCAGAGTACTCAACCTATAAGGCCACAAGGCGCTTTATTAATATTTAGATCCCTTCAGAACATTCTACGTAAAATTCTAAGAAGACCTCCCGCAACAATCAGAAATCTCCTCCTCATCTGGCCGGCTACCAAGCCAACCAGTGTGGGTTATACGCCTAAACCTGACGCGCACAATTCTACCTCACGTAAAGGCTACACAAGTCTATCGTAATACACCCCATGTAAAAACAACAAGACTTCTCTTCAAAAGGTTTCTTATTATTCAGCTAAATCAAAAGACATCACGATACTACGCTCAGTTCTATATATAGTATACTTCAACTATATAATCATACAATATGTAATTTCCAATTACAATAGAGGACAAGATATTTACCTCGATAAGCCCATAATTATCCGAGTTTAAATGTCGATCCCGAGCAAGGTTTAGCTCCTATTCACCGCCCGACCCGGGCCTCCAAACAACCCTTAGAAGTTCTAACCAACTTCTACTAATTACTCCAACTAACTAGGAGATTTTCCTTGTGGTTTTGGGCTTTGGATCGACGGGAAGTATGATAGTATAACCGGGCTTTTGTATAAGTATAACCTTAGAATACTACAAGGTATACTACTAAGGTAATTGGGCATTATAACAATACTTTGAGAGTATTTCTACCAAGAGTGGGGTATTATACGAAAACAACTAGGCTAGTGGTGTATACCCTCGCCTACCCCACTGGTGGGGACTCTCGCAATGGGGAGGTGGAGGACGAGAACAACTCTTTCTGGCTTATGGAGGATTTCTAACACTTAGAAATATTTGGAACGGATGAAGAAGTCATCCAAGGGGGTATTTATAAGACAAGCCAAGGCCAACCAACGGCCAAGATCTAGCCAAGTGCATAAAGCAGTGTAGGCCAAGATTCACCCATGTGTCCATAACCAACTAACACACAAAATATCCTACCAACTCCCCTCTTCAATTCGGCCCAATCCGCCCCTTTACGTCCGCAATGGGTGGTGCGTCGCGCCTCTTGTCGCCCAACACGCTTCGCCTCTAAAAATCCGTGAAAATTAAAATGACATAGCCGGAATTTTCCTACGAAAGTCGTGGAAAACGCTTTCAAAAACGACTCTAACCGTGTCATGTACAAATAAATTTCGCCAAGCCACTTTTATACAAGTTCAAATTTTCTACGCACGCCCCACGCATATACCGAAATACGGTATAACATTCTCCTTCCTTAGAAACATTCGTCCCAATGCTCCTTCTAAGTCTCAAACAAACGGCGCCAAGATAGTCTTCACTACTATACTTACGAACAATCCGCCACACCGCCACGTAAAACATCCGCGCAAATACCTCCATCCAAGTCCACGAGGAAACACTCTAACATTACCACAAACACCTCTCTCCGGTCTAAAATATACTTCCTTCGCACCTTCTCCTTACAAAAGAAATGATCACATCTATGCTCGCCATACATGCTCGCTTCTTCCCGATACCACTTTTGTCACTTTGCCGCGAGGTTCTAGTGTCACCACGACCCAACAAATGGTACCTGACTACACGCGATCCCCGAGGCCGTGACACTCGAACTCTTACCACATTTCGATATCGCTTCGCCAAAACTCTGGTTACTATTTCTAACGTGGTCATCATTAATCGAACACTGACGGCTCTCCGATACTTTCCCCGATCATATCAATACGAAAGACGGACGCATCGCTTCCTAAGTTTGACGACAAATGCTAACATATAGGCAACCCGCCTATTCTTCATACGAACCCGGTGCGGCCTAAAGTAACTTGCTAAGTTCCTCTGCTTTCCAAAACTCGCCATACCCAACCCGGTGGTATTTTCGTAAGACCGACCACAACTCGAACTCAGGCCGCCGATTATCCGCACGATTTCTCCGAGCCGCCGTAACCTCTTCTAGACAAGCTTTACCCTATCCACAAATTACCGAACAAGCCCAACCAACTATCCGAGTCTTGCCAACATCGAACCAATCGATCGCAAGATCTTACACTTCCGCCTACAAGCGCCTCATAAGGCGACATTCAAAACTGAAATGATAGCTTAAACACTCCTCCACAGAGACAACAATCCCCACCACTACCTCCAATTCCACACAATCGCCCGAGGCGAACGCGATTCGAGACTCCCGAAGTTCTTAACCGCTGGTAAAACTTCCAAACAAAAACACCGCACTGGCTCCACTGTCACAAGGTGAAGGTAGGCACCCTGCAGCCTTTACAACCTTTCTCGATAAAAAAACAACATCACTGAGTAAACTGGCTTTGCTAGAAAACAAGACTACCGACTTCCTCGCCCGACCATCGTCGAACGATCCACGACCGCACGTCGTTAACCAAACTCGCCTAACACCCTCGCAACCCTAACACAAGCGCGACTACCACAACCTGACCCCACCACCAAAACTACCGCGTTGACCCGCAACGGGCTCAACCCGACCTTAACGCCGCACAATACTAGCTCCCGATCCTAACAATCTTATTAATCACGCTTCAAAACCTAGAATCTTCTTAGCTCAACTATCCCCTTTCATTCCACACTACTTGTGGACCTATCCCAAACATAGCTCACGGCACTATGCACTCCGACATGGATCAAACATAACACTACACCTTTCTCTAGACGGCCTCACCTCTAAGGTCTCACGTATAAAACTCTAAGGCTCACACCTTCTCTATCCCCAAATCTTACTTGGTTAACTAACCAAGATTTCTAATCACAATATTAACACACCGCTATCAAAACATAGCACTTATGATATACCCATCTTATCACACATATCAACTCTGTAGGTTGTGATACGCCTGACCTATCGCTTCACTCCCTAGTCGTCTAATCAAACCCGCCTCAGGGCGATAGCATGGAAGCGTGACGAACTACCCGCGATCCTCAAGGCTAAGTCCTCCTACCAGACACTCTTTCGACACTGCACTGACGGCCATAGTACAACAAGTACCAAACCTAAAATACGACATTCCCGACGACGCTCATTACACCGCGAACCGGAAGCTCCGGAGTTCTAACCAACTCGTGATACCCCGAACGCCCCGAACCCCGCGAGGACCTCTCAGACCGTGGATGTGTATAATCTAATCACGCGAGGTGATCACCGAAGTTACCAAAGCGACTCGCCGCTCGCCCTTCTCGTTGTCCTTCGCACCCGCCGATCTCTACGCTTTCGCCGCCGGCATAGGCCCGCATACGTGCCATGCTCAAGCCTAATCAAGAATTACTCTGCACAACCTTCTTAGGTAGTCATCAAGCATCGCGATACACTAGATACTCCGCAGCCAACCATAACAGTCATTGTGGTTGCCTCTTCGCAATCTATATTCTCCGCTTCCTGCCGGGAACCGGGCGTTCACATATCACGGCCGCAGAGGGAATCGCCGCCGCGGCTAAACTTCATCATAGTGACGCCGCAGTAAATCCCGAACGAAGACTACCTCAGGTAATGATCGGGCCCAGGCCCACGTAACCTCTAAACTCTACTGCAGCCTCCTACCGCCTTGCCCTCCCGCCCGCTGTTCACGCGAGGCATAACTGCAGTGGAAAGAACACGTTAGAGGGTCCAACTTACAACACCGCCTAAGGCACGATCTCGCAGCGGTAAGAATGTAAACCAACTTAAATATCCTATAGCCTCCGACATCGTGGTGCACAACACCGATAATCAAGACTCTACTGTTATACCCGTAGCCTGTGGTATGTATGCGAGGACGACGCATTTGCGAATACGGCATTAAAGATCGGCGGAAGAAAGAGGCGATTTTTTCCACTTAAAAGTTTCCTGCTAAGGAAAAGGTTCGTTAACGGGAATCGATTCCCAGATTTGGTATCTTGACTTCGAATATTAGAGAATTATGGAATTTTATTTTCTGAATGGTCACTGGGCCCACTGAGAAATTTACTGCCATGGCCCACTTTGTTTTTAGATTTTGGCCATCAGGATATTTTCTAAGATGTTTTATTTTCCATTGTGAGGGTGACACGCGTCACCCCGCCTGGTGGTCGCCGAATGACATTTGTGCACAACACCTTGCTAGAGTCGCTTTTTCGACTAAACGCTTTACATAACTCATGGGAAAATTCCGCTATGTCTTTTCTTATTTTTATGGATTTTTCCGAGAGACTTTAACATCTTGGACCAACGGGAGGATACGCGTCACCCTCACATCGAAGCAGCGCGCACTGGACGCATCTGGGGCGCCAAGTGGGTAGATATTTTGGTAGATATTCGAGGGTTTCGGGCGAGTAGACTGCGGGCACTCGGCACATTCGCCCTACACTTGCCTAGCACTTCGCTGCCAGATCTTCGCCATCGGGTGGCCTTTGCTTGACCTATAAATACCCTCCCTCAGGAAGACTTCTTCATCCCAAAATCTCTAAGTCTTGAAAGCTTCTTCCTCCCCTTAGCGTAGTTGTCTTCGCCGAGAGTCCCTCCCCTTTGCGAGGCCTTTGGCCTAGAGCACCTCCCCTCGCCGGCAGTTTCTGGGCAGTCAGAGGCATACACCCCCTCAGTTGTCTCAGATAAATACCCCTCTTGCAGAAATACTCAAAAGTATCACATTATACCCAAATTACCTTAACCGTATACCTTGTAGTATCTCCAAAGAAACTCTCTATATCGTAGAGCCCTGAATACATCAGATGTCCTTTTTGTCTCAAACCGAAACCCAAGGAAATCTCCATCGATTGATCAAGTATTTACAGTATGGTGTAACTTCTAAGGGTTGCTTCGAGCCGGTCGAGCACCGAGTAGCGAGCTAAGCGCCTAAGGATCTACATTTATACTCTGATAATTACGGGCTTATCGAGGTAATTATTCGTTCTCTAATCAATCGAAATTACATGCTGTTAGAATATATAGTCGAGCTGCATTTGCATGTAACTGCTTAGCATCGCGCAATGTCTTTCGACTTAAGCCCAAGAATAAAGAAAAGAATCGAATCAGATGTACATAGGATCAGACGCGAGACTTCGCAGACATGTAGTAGTAATTGCACACGCCCTGCTAGACGAGAACCCCCTAGTGGCTTGGTTCGGCCTCGATAGAGGCAGATTTACGCTGCATGTGAGGTACGCCACTTTTCTCAGAAATGGAACCTTGTGTTTGAAAGCTAATAGACGCCAGACCTTTTTAGTGAAAAGATGCAAGAGTAGCTGATTCTACTTATAGTGGCGCGACAAAGGCCAGCAATGTCATAGTACTGGAACATTTTGCTTATTGTCGATACTCCGCGAGGTATGCGAACCTCTTCCTATCTCTTCTAGTACGAGCATGTGTGGAACTATGTAGTACCAGAGACGGTGAATGCATACGTGTTAATCGTGGTTTGATTGTTTTAAACATAAAGTGTTATAATGGCTTTACGGGAAGTCAGTTATAACAAATGTGCCTTTACGTAGGTAAGAAAATACTTCGTGGTTTTAAAAGGTAATCACGTGAATTATAACCGCTTGTTATAATAAAGAACTCACGTGATTTCAAAAGATTTATAAATCGCTTTCAAGTGGGAGAGTAATACTTGGTTTTTGAAAAACTTAAGAGTTATACTAGCTTTATGGGAAGTTAGGTATAACTACTTAAGAATATTTTACCGATTTCTAAATCAGAACGTATCGCCAAACCACCGCAATATAATAAAGGAAAATGTATCGACTAATGAGTCAGTATTATTAAACAGGAAACTCCATCCGCATGTAAACTAAGACGAGACAAAATGATATTACATTTTCTGTCACGTCAGAGTAAGATTATTATAAACAAGAATAACCTATTCACTCATAAGACTTACGTTACTCAAATGTTTTAAAAGAGATTAAGACTATGAGTTATGAAACCTTTCTAAAAATAAGTAACTTGAGCATTTTTGAAATTAGGCAAACTCGACGTTTGGAAAATAACGCGCATTTCGATTTTACAAAGGTGTGTTTTCGGTTTATTTAAAAAGACAATACCTATTTTATACTACTGTATCAGGTGACTTACGGAAGGAAACTGATCTTTTAAAGATTTAATGTACGGGTTACTTGGGACGGATACCCAACTTGTTAATGTAAAGCACCTCGCGTTAATAACTTGATCAGATTTCCTGGGATAGTCTCTGTAATACTTTCTGTTGATTTGATAAGTAAACACGTTAGGATGCTACGCTGTGTTAGCATTCGTGACGTTGTAAAGCGGGTTTTCCCTCGATCGCGCTGCTTGTTTGACTATCACCGCTATGCTGGGTATCAGACCACCCACCTTGACTCGCGCTATCTCGAGGTTGTCGCCTCCGACGCTGGGTAGACTCAAAGGGTGGCCTGGGGACCATGATTCGAGAATACTTCTACGCTGGTCCAGGATCCACGCGAACTACGGAGTTCCGGTGCCAGTTTACGCCTCAGGGTCACGCTAGTTTCGCGCTACGCGATCGCGAGTCCGTGATTTACGCCGGAGCAGCTACCGACGCGGGGGTATACCTCACGCGGGCCCATGAGGCCGTCTTACGCGAGTCATGAGAGTTCCGGTGGCTAGACGCGCACATTTGATATCGCGCGGATGCTGACCAAATTTCATCACTGGGCGTGACTGGCTTCAGATGAGCATATCATGACACGCTTTATGACTATTGCTGGTACTGCGGTTTTAGTAATGGCCATGCCTTCGTTATTTACCCGCTACGCTTTATAACACGCGGACCCGTGTTCATGTATGCTCTTCGTGCGTTTATATCACAGATCGCCAAGAATGGTGAACGTGTTCCACGCACGATTGATGTCGCGCGCCGAGACCCATTGTTAAATTTCCGGGTGACGACTGGAGCAGGCGCGAGTCCCCACTTCCGACATACCACCTTATTTATCAGGAATCGTAATTGCTATCATACATGCCTCCCCGCTTTGTATAGACTACTATGATTTCATTTACGGATTTATTTTCGCCATATACTGCAATTGGCCAGATCGACTCTTCTCGGCCGCCTACGCCAGCAGTAAGGTACACCCGCCATCGATCCTCGCCTGTGGTCACGTCAAGCTGTTGGGAAAGCTCCGCTTTCTCCGAGGCTTATCAGCCGTATAGTCCTCGTTGTCAGTAGGTATTACATCTCGCGGTACGGCGGCCCTCGTCCCGCCATCGTTGTCGTATTATTACTTGTATGTCCGTAGTGATCGCTACAAGGTGGTTTGTAAAAAAGGGATTAAACTGCTTCATGTTGGAAAAAAGTTGTTATTTATATATACGCCGAAAGGCAGCTTTTCTCGGGACATCAAGCCATGGATTTCAGACGCATTTGTTTCACGACCGTGATGCGGTTTTATGTTCCACGACACTCCGATGTTGTATCACCAGTGCCTTGTAAGCGCACTACCACGCCCCTGAATCCGGTCGTGACAAAGTGGTATCGTGAGCAAAGTAATCCTGAAAAGTTGGTTCTACGTGACCGTGATCCAAAGAGTCTTCCGATTATCGCAGCCGCAGACCACACCAATAATCGAGTGAGGCTATGGGATATTTAGGATTGACTTTATTCTTCTCACTCCGAGATCGTGCCTCAGTACGCTCGCCGGTCAGCAGTCGACCCTCTCGGACGTCAAATTCTTTTCCTCATCGCTATGCTCCCGCAGTAGGCAACCCGCCCGTGAGGCGCGCAACGGCGGCAGCCGCGAGCAGTAGTTCGTGAGTGGTTACGCGGCATGTGCCCAATCATTACCCAGATAATGCTTCATTCGGATTTCGCGACGCCACTAGCCCCCAAGAAGCAGTTTAGCACGGCGGCGACAATAAGGCGGCCATCATGCTTAGCGATATTTCGAATCCTTCGCCCACCGTAATGAAATGGGTAGAATATGGATTACAAAGAGGCGACCGCTTTCATTAGCTGCTGATTCGCATACCAGAGATGGTACTTCGACTTACCATGTAGTCTTCACGGCTATCTACCAGAGGGTCGCAGTAAGAGTAATTCTTCCGCGAAATGAGCATGGCCTCACGGTAATGCTTATACGCATCAAATGCCGAGAACATAGAAAACTCACGCGGGTTAACCGGAAAGTAAGATTTTTGGGGAGATAGAGTATGCGCGATTTCTCAGAGTTGTTATAATGTAGGCACCTTAGGAAAGCGGCGCCATCTCAAGAAAAAGGTGCCGCAGTGTTATTTTTGATCCTCATCGCTCGCAATACAGCGCACGCGACGCGAAGCTATGCGCGATAAAGTCCCCAAAGAAATGTGGAAACTAAAGGGGGTAGCCGAGCTAAGTACATCGCCAGGTTTTCTAACGTGATTAGCTGCAGACGGTTTCTTCGGGAACTAGCGCTGGCGGCTAAAGCCGTCGGAACAAAGTCGAGGCTACGCGTCACGGCGTCAACCCGCGACCGCTTTACGCGGGTCGGGCCATGCTGGTCCCGCCTGGCGTTAGGGTCAGTCATGGTGTAGCAGGGCCCATGTTTAGTTAACCAGCCGCACGAAGTTCGTGGGACGCGTCGACCACCGGTCGGGCCGATTGCCGGGCAGCCGATCGTGTTCTTCTGCCGGGACCGCTCACTCCTACAGTTGTTGATTTTATCGTAAAGCGTTGTGCGTCGCGATCAAGCCTACCTTCACCTTATGGCGCATACGAGCCGTTTCCGTACTACTGCTTTTTGTTTCTGGGAAGTTTTACCGTGCAGGTTACAGAACCAGCGTAAACCTCGTAATCGTGATTCATTTCCTGCCGTTGGTTTGATTTCGCGATAGTCATGCGATTGGTTGCTCTCCTCGGCGATGAGTGTTTAAGCTTACCATTTTAGTGTTCTGATGTCACCTTTAGCTTCTCGTAGGGCTGGCAAGTCACCGGCCGATTGTTCGACAATGTTGCGCGTTCGCATAGCTGGTTCAAAGCTTGTTCCGAAGCAGATCGCGGATAATGGTAACTCAGTTGCTCAGAAGAAGTTCTGGCAGCCTCGCAGGAATCGTATGCGGATAATCCATGGCGACGACGCCAGAGTTCAAATCGATTTCATCGGTCTTCTTTGAAAGTACCACCCCTATTGGTTGGTGTGACGAGCTTTGATAGCGTAGAGGAAACTGTACCCAGTTACTGGGCCTTTTCGAAAGTTCAAAGTATATCAGCGCTATCGGCATGCCTATATGCATTTGCCGTCCGATCGCAGGTGAGGCAAGGCCACAATATCCTAAGCCTTCGTATTGTTATGTTCAGTGAATGCACCGAGGATCCATCCGTGAAAGTATCCCCAAAGCAACGATTTAACGATGACCACGCTAGTGGATGTGAACCCTTGCGCCTCTGAAATCAAGCAAAGATCGCATTAACGTAAAAAGAAAGTTCGAGCGCATTTGTTACATCCTCGTGATCGCAAAGAGCCCTCGCATTCATTTGTTGGTCGCCGGAGCAAGGCTCGCCATAAAGTGACAAAAGCGGTACCATTCTGTCATCGTCGGTACGTTAACAGTGCAAAGGATTGAGTCGCATCGGCCATGCATGGGGACGCGGATTCTTTCTTTGACAGGGTGGCGAAGTGACATTTTGTGACTCGCAGGTTGATTTGCGCGACGAGGTTTCGTGGACTCGGACGTAAGTTTTTGCACTTCATGGCCAGCGCAAGGGTGGATCAGTTCTGTAAAGATAGAGCAGACTATACTCCGCCAGGTTCGGGGATTCTCAGCGAACATTCGGACGAATTTCTACATGGGAAGCACGTTATACCCCGTAGCTCCAGTACAGATATGGTGACGACGATTTGAGAATACGATGCAGCATCGGAAATAATAAAGAGGCGCACTTTTTCCACGTAAAAGTTTCCTGCCATGGGCGTGAAAGGTTCGTTAACGGAATCGATTCCTGATTTGGTATTCTGACTGAATATTAGAGAATTATGAATTTTATTTCTAAATGGTCACTGGGCCCACT